>VYXH01012637.1:282271-315871 GCA_013397275.1 Burhinus bistriatus | reverse complement strand
GTTTTTTTGTGGGGTTTGGTGTGTGGTTTTTTTTTTTTTTTTTTTGGGTTTTTTGGGGGTTTTTTTTTTTTTTTTTTTGGGGGGGGGGTCGGTGAGGAACGGGACACAACTTAAGACTTTGCTGATACGAACTGATTACCCTGAAGTCCCTCCTCTGATCACTACAATTGATGCAAGTTCTAATTTGTCCTCCTGATTTATAATTGAGAGATCTTGTCACACCTACAGGGACAAAGACTTCAAAGAAAGACTCTTTGGAGACTTCTTCAGTGCCCCTATCTTCAGCATACACATTTCTAACCTATTCCTAAACCCTGTAACAGAGAGTTTTCTCTGGACCTCATACAGAGACAACTATATTGTCAGCATCTATAATGAAACTTTTCTGTACTGCGAAGGCTTGCATATGAAAACAGCGTGAAGAAAATGAAAATAAAGTCATATAATCTATAAAATTAAGTTAAAGTGTATTAAACCCTCATGCAAATGCTTTTTTATCTGTAGAAGGCATGTTTGAGTTCAGGTGGTGTGACTTTGTGCCAAGGTAATGGCTGGGATCCCTGTCTCTTGCTAGCCTGTCATCTTTCAGGGAATTACAATTTCTAACGCTGTGATTTCATAAGGAATCATGGGAAGTCCCACACCCAGCTGTGTGAAACAATTGCCCCATGTCTCTCTGCACCATGCTTTTAAAGTGGCTGTGCCAGGAGTCAAAACCTTGTTGACCTGCCATGATGCAGGTGCTGCTTGGGGCAGGTAATGCGATCATCTACATGGCTTCCAGCTCCTACAGTTAACCAGTAAACACGGAGGATGTGCATGCTAAAAATAACAGAAAACTCATTTTTTCAAATGAAGGCTGCAACAGGCTGCATGCAGGTGTCTGTTTAGGTACCAGCCTGTCACTGAAGCTAAATGGATTTAAACTGGCCCAGTCACAGCCAGAGGCACAGAAAAAGAAAAGGTATCTAAAGGCACAATGGAAATTAATGGAGAAATTCCCCAAGATGGCTCCAACGCTACCACATTTTCACTGGTGAAAGCAGCCTGAACTATGGCCACGCTCCGCATCAGCCCTTATCATAACCATGAAATGGGATGGAGTAACAGCACATAATCTCGCTCTGCACTCTCCTTTATTCCAGCACCTCTAAATATTTATTGAAACTGATAGACCAGGCACTGTGCTTCAGCTGCTGTATGGCCAACTTTATCATGCTTTTCCATACAGGAGGATGCTAATAATTAGGATCCTTCCAGATTTTGAAAGTAATTGCAAATCTCCAGCATACAGGACTAACGATAGCTTTAAAGAAGCAGCTGTGAGCTACTGCTGTTATACCAGGGATAAGTTTGCTCTACTGAAACCTGATGTTGGCTGATTCACATGAATAACAGGTAAGCTGCAGAGAGGTTCAAAGTTCAGAAAAATCCCTGTGTTTTAGATGCTTACCTGAATTACTCTGGCCTCTTGTGTCTGATGGGCTGCAGCAGAAGCTCTTCACAAGCAATCTTTGATTTATTTCTGGTACTCCAGATACTTTTACTATACTTGGTATTTTTGACAGCTGCACATGAAAAAAAACCAACCCTCCACTTCAGCCTATTGCTGTATGCTGTAGTTCTCCTGGACGGTATTTATTGCCTCCACTGCAGTAGTGGCTGGGAGCAACACAGACACAAAGAGAAAGTCCCTGCCTTGGATAACCGATAGCCAAACTCAGGCATGAGAAAACCGTGAGATGCAGCACACTCTTGTGAGAAGCAGAAGGAAAGCTCAGGGATGAACCCGAAATGCACCATCAGCTAGGGAGAAAGCACCCATGCTTCCCTGTGCCAAGGGAATTTCTCTGCCAGTGGCCTGACAGAGGTGAGTGTTAAATGGAGATCAGAATTAAGACCGGATTGCCGATTTCTGAGTTTTCATCTAAAGCCCTTCCTCCTGCTAAATGGGTGGGAGGCAGCATCTGAAGAACATCTGGATGGAAGGGCTGGCAGGTTACATAGCACAATGAAGTGAAAAATAACGGGAGGAGTGAGGTTAACTAAACATTTCTGAGCCTTCAAAGAAGTCTGGGGTCCCCCCTTCAGCAGAGGTAACGCTTTGGGACAGAATGGGCTGCATCTCTCCCGCTAACAAGCTGGTTTTCAGCCTTATTTAGCGTTCAAGTGAGTTAACTTTCCTAAAGCATTCAGCTATGCGGCAGCACAAGCACCTTCTCACATGGCATGTTGTTCTAACAGATCAAAACTCCGTTGTTTTTAAAATCTCATTAAATACATATTCAGCTGTCAGACATCAGCGCACACTACAAAAGTAAAATTGATGGTTGATACTGAAAATCCAGCCTGATGTGGTGTCCCTAATTTACCCCGGCTATTTCAGCAGACTCTTTGGAGTGTGTGATCCGTTACAGCGTATTCACTGTAATAACGAAACACAAAACGGATGAGTCAAAGACAGAATGTCAGGTCAAATTTTTCAGGCTTAACTCAGGATTTAATTGCATTTAGAGGTTTAAGTTAGACTATTACAACTGCCTTTAAGGTAATCTCCTCATGTGGGAGGGAGTATATATGCCCCACACCCAGGTACATCTGCTAACCCTCTCTGCTATTAACCATTGCTCAATACAGCTGCTCTAAGACCCCTCTTTTCCTCATTTTTTACTGACTGCTGCTGAGTAATCAGTTTAGACTGCAAGTCAGGAAGCACAGGCATTGCTCCTGTCAAGACAAGGGACTCACCTCCAACTCAGCTATAGAAGCACACGGAAACTCTGCAATAAGGATTTCACAAAGAAAGAGACTCAGAAATTGCTGAAGTCAGGAGCAAGGCACCATGAGTCTGCAGGATTTTGTGTGTCTAGTTCGTATTTGATGGCTAACGTGAACACGTTTGAGAGCTCAGCCCACATGAAACAAAAGGTACATGGCTCTGGGCTTACCTTCACTGGAGAGGTATGTTCTGTTAGCATTAAAGCCAGCAGGCAACGCATGTAAATGTTTCCAAGAGGGGAATAGTGCACCACATTTTTCATGCTAATGTCAGAGGCTCAGCGCAAAGGTTGCAGAGGGACGTGCAATCAAATCCGCCACTGAAAAGAAGAAAGTGGATGCAAAGGCACCTGGAAAAGCAGCACCTCCACGACAGGAGGCTTAGCTGCTGCTTTGCACATAATCCAGAAACCACAACCAACACCACTTCTATTGGCTAAAATGTCAACATTTTAAGCCAGGCACCCACCAACATACCTTAGTGGAGATGTACCTGTCCGTCCTAACCCTAACAAAGGCTGTGTCCATCACACTATCCATTTGCATCCGTAGTGCTGCCATCCTCATGCTGACCCTTGTCCATATAGTATTCAGTTAGTCCTCTCCCAGTGTTTACTGACCTTCCCTCCTACCACTCACATACAAATGCTCACCTATAATAAAAAAACCCAATAAAATAATAAATAAATAAGCCCTCTTTTTTCCCCAATACTGCAAGTTCATGACTCCTAGATCAACAACCATTTGGTGTGGCCAGCAGAACACCAGCCTGGACTCCCCCTGTCAGGTCTTCTGCACATCTTGGGCCTTTTTCTCACTATTCCCCAACCTCTCCAGCTCCCTGGACTGTTTGCACTGAAACACTGAAGAGCAGAATGTCCTCTTCCAAAATAAAGTTTCCTGTAATGATACTCAGGTGAGGCTCTTTGGACTGTATCATCATACAAATAGTGTACAGATACTTACAGACCCAACGTATTATTTTGTGCCTTTTTTCAAAATTAAGAATCCAAATTCTCCCATCCAAAGAGAATTATCTCGCTCGTTGTAATAAAATTTTTAAAAAGAAAAGACTGAGCATTCTCTGGCTGTTTGGACCAACTAGTCCAGCAAAAATTGAAATTTCTTCCCTCGATCTTGAAATAGCCTCTGAATTAAATACTTGTTGCAGCAAGTTTGTTGTTGTCATCAGATTTGAGATCAAGAAGAGATGAGATGCTCTAGGATGAAAGGAAGAAATGCCAGATGAAAGACTGAAACCCAAAGAAGATTTAAAATAACTGCACAAAGGTGCTGGGAGAAAAACATGGATAACTCCACCGTGCCAGGCTTGGATCCAGCATATGTGCTCTCTCAGTGCCTTGACCCGGCGGCAAATAAACACCAGAAAGAGCCAGCAGGTTGGTTATGCAGTGTTGGTTGGGATGGATCCCTCTGCCCCCAATGGCATCGCCCTGCCTAACCCTAATCCAAAATTTATGGTGCTTGTGGGTGATTTCTAGCTGCAGCCCTCCCTTGCCCTTTGACAGCTGATCCTGAGCAACACTTTCATGGCAGGTCCCAGCTTTCTCCTTCTTTGGAAGCTTAACCCTAACCACGCATCAGCCCTGTGGTGTGACTTAGACCCTTGGGTGTCCCAGCAGATGGCCCCGCTTCACTTTGGCAGCTCCTTCTCGCCTCTCTCCTGTGCTACGCCTTGGGTGGCCTCTGCTCGGGGCCCAAGGGAATTAGGGCTCCTTCACAGATACTACTGTGTTACCACATCTACCACAACCGCTACACTGCAAATCAGTAGACACTTTCTCTCTGGTCCAGGCTTTACTCCAAAGTTATTTTTTTGGTTGGCTTCAACAAATTCAGCCTCGTTGCATGTAGGATGCTGTGGATGCAATTACGCAGAGCCCAATTACGTCAGTGATAAAACATGCCCCATCTCATTTTCTAAGCCCAAATTTATAAAGGGAGTACAGCACAAATGTCTTTTAATCACCAAATATTCTTCTCATGGAGAACACTCTCAGTTTTGGGGGATTTGTTTTAAAGTTCATTTTTCAATTTACAAGCCCCCTACCTACTTTTCGTCAGGATCACATCAGGGCCACCCTCGGATAATCAGACAGAAATGGGTTCAGCATAGGAAGAGCTCCAACAACCTGTGGGAAGTAGGCTAAAATCCATAATAACCATGAAAAACAAACTCAAATCAAGGTAAATCAACAAAAATCATAATAGAAAAGGTGCAGATTAGAGATAATCAGCTATTATAGCAGAGAAACAATTTCACAACAAAGAAAGAAAGAAAGAAGAGAAAGCAAAAACCGACTCGCAATCTTAGAAGACTCAGTTCAGTTCCTGTGGGTTCAGCATCTTCACTGTTGACACAGATCTAAATCATTCCTCAGTCTGGAATAAAACACACCAAAATTGCTTGCTAAGGTCTACAGCCCATCCGAGGCGGCTCCAGCAGCAGATGGGTGCTCACAGAAAGCTGAGCTCGGGTGCTCCAGATAAAACTCAGAGCCGGGGATTACTGGGTCTGAAACATCTTCCAAGTATCTTTTCCATCCTTTAATTTTTATTATACCATAAACCCATTGTCCTGGAATAACCACCAAAAAAATTACCTTGTAAGACACCCAACATTGACGGTTTTTGTGTCTGTGCCTTTTCCCGTGTTTCACTGGCAATGTTGGTAAATTCAGTGGAGACGCCTAAGGTGCTTCAAAAAAAATTGCAGTTCGGGTGTCAAAAAAATCAGCCCACACTCTGTTTCTTGCAAAACCCCACTATCAGAGAGAGCAACATGCCTAAGAGCCTACTAATTCGAATTTACCTAAAGAAGTTAAACAAACAGCTTCACAGCACCCAAATACTCTAACTTATAAGCAAACAAACATTACAGAATTAACAAAAAGGTGCCAATCTAATTAAAATCAATCCACAGATATCTCTAAATGTCAAGGGAGCCTGATTAGGAGCTGTTTATAGTAGCTGCTTAAGCAAATTGTGGAGGAGTAGCAATTCTGATCTTGTCACTTGCCAGAAAGATTTTCCTCACCTCCAAAACATTCCTTCAGCTTCAATTTATTTCAAGTTCACATTTTAAAACAAACCAGCATCTTCTGTGCCATAATTCCTTCTAAATATTGGGTTCTGGAAAATGCACAGTATGGTAGTGACTGCTTCTTGCGCATCATCACACGCTTGTGAGCATCGTCACATACTTGTGAGGCTGCACGAAGGGTTTCTCTTGTTAGAGAAAGGAGCCAGTGGTGTTCCCAGGACTCCAGCACTAGTTTTCTCAAATACACTGGCTGCCTCATTGCAGTGGAACTGATTACAAATAGGCCCCTCCGTAAAATTTTTGACAGAGCGTATTTATCCAGACCTCCCACACCTTTTCCTTTCTCTCACCAGCTTGAGTGGCATGTTAACGAATCCCTGTTGCAAAATAGATGGCAATTTTTCAAAGGACTTTTGCAAATATTTGGGGCAGGAATGGGGGAGGTGGGAGAGACTTTAAAATACAGGAAAATGTTTCATACCCTCCTGATGTTCGTGGGTCCCCCCTGCAAACTGCCCACCTTCCTCATTCAGGCAGGTGGCCTCTCTCCTCCACCCTGAATTGCACCAGTCCAAGAGCCTTTCGGGGTGCTCTGCTCTTTCATCTGTCTTTAGTGTTAGTCACCCATCTGTGAAACAAGCAATGCCAGACACCTATTAAGGGGCTATAGGCAAAGAAAATCCTGTAGGTGCTCCAGTTGGGCACTAATTATTGCCAGAGAGACACAGACAAAGAGATATACAAAAAGTGAAAAGGTCCTCTTAACCACTCCTCTGGATTGGCTATGTATGTAAAAGGCAGTGCTGGTGTCTGAAGAACTACAGCACCTGAGCACATTTGGGTCATTGGGAATACAGGACACAATGCACCCTAAATAAAATGAGGGGGTTTTCCCCCAGGTTCTTTCCAGGGGTTTCAAGAATGGCACTTGCCAAAGGGAGAGAAGACAAGAGTCCAAAAAACATAGAGATCTGAAAGAAGAATTAAATGAGAGCTGAGAGGTAACACTTGCAGAAGGAAAAACAATTTTTCAACTGGACACTCAGTCCAGGTTGGGAGAAAACTGGTTGCTGGACAGAGATGCTCTGTAAGTCAAGAGGAAAATTATGAGCCCCAGGCAAATTTCTAGACACCTTGAAGATCAGTAAATCCTGAAAACTCCCAAGAGAAGTGATGAAGCTGAGACTGAGCATGGGGTGAAGGTGTTCCTTCCCTTGCGTGACCTGTGTATTTCATAACTAGTCTGAAGACAGATTGTATTAACACTCTCCTTTGGCAAAAGCACTGAAAGGAACAAAAAATGAAATGGAAGATAGAGGTTGTGCTAGATCCTCTTCAGAACCAAGAAATCCTTAGAAAAGATGGAAATCAAAACACAGCAGCCTCAGGATCATCTGCCCTGGACTGTCTGGGGATTCCACAGGGCCTAGGTGATACATGGGACCTTCTGAAACTGATAAGACACCAAAACGCATGAGACCCCTCAGCGCTCAGGTACCCTTCCTTCTCCGCAAGGCAAGACCTTACAGCCTAGGAAGTCTGAGGGGGAGGAGATGGCAGAGCTCCTCCAGCACACGGACCTGCTCTCACCCCTGTAATAATGTATTTGTGTCTGAACTGTTTTATTTCTTAATACCCACAGGGCCGGTGTCCCCAGAGAGATGCCTCTGGAAATGCCCATCTCTGCTCTCCCCACCTTCTCTGCCCTCAGCCAAGCCCAAAGGTAGCAAGAGCAGAATGTGCAAACTCAGGCTGTGCAAGGACATCTGCAGCCCCAAACAATACCCAGCCGAACAAATCACTCACTGTTGCTCTTTTAGGCGCTGAGTGGGAAAGCGAAGTCTAGAGGCTCAATCTGTGGGTGCCACCCCTCCCCTGCAAATGGCACAGCTGCTGAAATGCATTTGTTTTTAGAAAGAGGGGAGAAAGAGGTTTTTTCAGTATCCAATTCACAGAGCTTTGCTTTTTCCTTTTTTTCCTTCCTAATGTGAAAAGTGCTTTGTGAATGGGCCAGCTAAAATTATTTATAATGAGCTAATTTCCATAAAATTGGGCTAATTAATTTCCATGCTGCCTGATGAAAATTGCTAACATCGGCTTTTTACTGACAATTGAGGTCCTGCAGGCAGTCTCGCATCCATCTGACTGGAAGGAGGTCCAGGCTGGATCCTCAGCTAGTGTAAATCAGCAGATACCTACTAAAACAAACAGAGCAGTGTGCGCATTTATACAGGAAACAAATAGTTCGAGACACTTTACAGTTTATATGGGGTTAACAGTGTGTTATCGTCAATTAAATGCATATATAAATAGAGAGGTACAATGGAAAGTTTGTTCTTCAAGCTCCTGGAAGTCAAGCAAAGACTCAGCTCAAGTGAAATGCATTTACCCTCCACTGGAATTATGGAAAATACCAGTCTTGGTGCAGCACTCAAACAGGAAGCGACAGAAGGGGCAGCTAAAAGGGAAAATGAAAAATAACCTTACAGGAGGGCTTCACTGCCTTGAGGTTTCACAAACAGCCAGGGGATATGTGCACTCCTAACTGATTCGCAAGTGAAAATTGCCACTAAAGGGATTAATATTACCCTTTTAAAAACCATTTCACACAGTATAAGTGGACACAAGTCCAGCTATGGCTAGTCCTGCTGAGAACAGTTGACTTTGCAAAACAAAACGATGATGTCCTACATCAATGGGATTTCACAGGTATAATCAAAGGCAGCATTTGGCTGGTCTCACAAGCAAGAAAGTGCTCCTCGTAGCATCTTTGTGTTGTGGGCTACACTTTGACAATATTTTCTAAATCACATTAAGCTTTAAGTCCTAAGCCCACAAACCACCAAAGGCAAAGTCCTGTTGGCATTTAAAAAGCTATTATTGAGTTGTAACATGGGCTTGAGATGCTTCTTGGACTCTTAAGAAATATTCTGTCGATATTCTCGTATCATTCCCATCTGAAATCTTTCCTGTAAACGTAGAGGTGTAAGTTTGTGACCGTCACACACCTCCTGTAATGTCAACATCCACACCTCTGGCCTCCCTGACAACTTAAGACCATATTTCCCAAGTAGAAAAATCTTTCAGGTTAACACTCTGGATCAACTTGTTTATTGTACTACGGTAAACCTAAGCAAAGCAAACCCAAACAACTTGATTTTCATGTCTAAATACTGCTAAATGATCCTGTTTCAAGCTAATTTTGCCTTAGGCTTATTAACACAAAATTAATTTGGTGCTAATCAGATACCAAGTTGGTATGTAAAATGGAAATGTGTGATTTGTACTGACTGCTGTAAAATACACTAATTGTACTTGTGCTAGACATGAATCTTGTAAAAAATCCCACAAGGTGATTCTGCCCCTCTACTCTGCTCTGGTGAGACACCACCTGGAATACTGTGTCCAGCTCTGGACCCCTCAACATAAGAAGGACATGGACCTGTTGAAGCGCAGAGAAGGGCTACAAAGATGATCATAGGGTTAGAGCACCTCTGCTATGAGGACAGGCTGAGAGAGTTGGGGCTGTTCAGCCTGGAGAAGAGAAGGCTCCAGGAAGACCTTATAGCAGAGCAGCCTTCCAGTATCTGAAGGGGGCCTACAAGAAAGCTGGAGAGGGACTTTTTGCAAGGGCATGCAGTGACAGGACAAAGGGTAATGGCTTCAAACTATAAGAGGGTAGACTTACATTAGATTTCAAGAAGAAATTTTTCACTATGAGGGTGGTGAGGCACGGTAACAGGTTGCCCAGGGAAGTTGTGGAGGCCCCATCCCTGGAAGTGTTCCAAGGCCAGGTTGGCTGGGGCTTTGAGCAACCAGGTCTACGAGGAGATGTTCTTGCCCATGGCATGGGGATTGGAACTAGATGATCTTTAAGGTCCCTTCCAACCTAAACTATTCTATGATTCTATTAGTAGTCACACAATGGCTGTAACCTAGTGGATACTGTCTGGGCAATTTATCTACTCTTGGCCTCAGGCCTACACTTTCAAATGGTACACATAAATAAGAGGGCAGACATTTCAGCTTTCAAGTTTACCCTGTGCCCCCTCACCTTCCAGACCTCAGGCTCTGCATGGGAATCTGCAGCTTCCAGGATACTTCTTTCTAGAAATATTGTGAAAAACATGTGGACGTCTGACTGTGGGCTACTATCGTCACTTCTATGGTGAGGATCTCTGAAATACTTCTCGTTGTATGGTGGGATCGAATACAGCAAGTCTGTGTGCTGAGGTGTATAGGACAGGACCATCCTGGGCAAAGGCTGCCCCACATACAGGACTGGCACTGAGTGTCCTCTACTGAACGTCTGCCAGCAGTTGCAATATGGTGTCCACCTCCAAAATCCAGATGGGCAACCATGCAGGGCAGTGTTGCAGCAGAAGGAAGGGGTGAGGGATGTTGTGTTGATCTTCAGGAGCCTCTAGGCACTCTGAAACAGGCCCAGCTATTCTGGTGCCTCCAAGAGAAATACTTACTTCAACCTGAGTGCTCAAGGCTGACATGTCTTCTTCAGCTTAGCCTACCATAAATACAGATGCTTTTGTTACTGATATAAATGCTCAATCTTTTTTTGCAAAGAACAACCCATAATAAGAGGACCAGAGCTACTTATTGCCTTGTGATATATACATATACATATATTTAATACATTACATTTGTAACATTTTTAAAGCACTGCATTAACTGCTCATTTTGAAAGTGTTCTAGAGCATCCCTACCAGGAGGAAACACAACTCCATGACTCCTGCAACTTTGACATCCAAGACTTATTCCCATCTGTGACAACCGATGGAAACTCTTTAAGATTCAAAGGCTTCATTTCTATACTGCCTTTATGCTCCCCATTAGTCAAACACACGTATTAAGCACAACCGCAATATAGATTTATGTGAATATATATATAATATAGCTAAAACCTTGATATATGTCAAGCTAATATATCTTTTTTCTTTTATTTCCACTCTTGTCCTTATAGAGGCACTTTATTCTACTGAAATATTAATTATGATTTTTCTTTCCCTTGATGTGCCTACATTTGTCTTTTGCTTCTATTTACTGCTTCATGACAGCTCATGAAAAGACAGTCAATAACACTGTTTTCCACTCCCAGGCAATTTGAATGTATGACTTGCAAGAAAAGAAAAGAAATTAAAAAATGTGTATGGTGCTGGGGAGGACGACACGAATATTAGGCCATGCTTGTGTTGGATGACATTTTCCAAAGGGGCTCTTCTAATTGCTTTTTAGTTTTTAATTCAGCGAGGCATAGTCAGCCTGGCTTTGCTGTCAACAGCAAAATGAATGCTCTTTTAGAGAGGGAAATACGGCTCGCCGATGTGTTTGTATTTCTGCCTCAACACAAAAACTCCCTGGCTGATCTTTTAAACTCCATGTATGGATCAATGGGAAAGAAAAATGTCTGGAATGCAGTGGTACTGGGAAAAAGAAAATGTTTTGATTGTCGTTACCTGCAAAGAAAATCTCTGTGAATGCAGCCATGACAGCCAAAACTCCCAAAGGTTTTCACTAAAACTCCAGGTGAAATCCTGAAAGTTTGCAGGATCTGTAATAGCCCACAGCCCAGGCTGCCTTGCAAGGCATTCGGGGTGGACTTGGGATGACGGTACCGCAGGCGAGTGCATACACAGTGCGAGCAGCAAGGTTATGGACAGAGGAGACAGGCACAACTTCATATCCACCCCAATAACTGAACTGGGATTTAATTCCCTTTTGCAAAAGGCAATCGAGTACTTCTGCCTGGTTACTATGAAAGGTACAAGCCCAGATTTAAATGCACTAGCAATCAGAAAAGAACATAAAATACTAGGAGGATTAGTGGGAGAGTGACCACCAGAGAGATGCTGTAACACACTACTTGTAAGGGCAGTCCGGGTCCATGTGGGACATTGTGTTCACAACTAGAAAGGACAAAGCCAAAATAAGGAAAGCCACAATAAAAGGGTGACCATTGAAAGGAAGAGGAGAAATTATAAAAATATTCCCATAACTAAGTGGTGGGGAGGAGATGGATTGAAAAATTCTGTTCAGCCTCCCTCCAAACATATCACCGTCACTGAAAAGATGTGGAAGCCACCAAATTTATACCCAATAAATAGACATAAAAAATTAATTCCAGTGCCCAGTTAGCTGTGAGTCTCGCCACTCATAGGTACCATTAAATTCATGCATTTAAAAAGGGTTTTCAGTGAGGATCCCTCAGCTGAAAAGACAGCAAGAGTATTCTCAGCTTAACAGCAAATGCCCAGGGAAGCTGGGGAGGCCCCATCCCTGGAAGTGTTCAAGGCCAGGTTGGATGAGGCTTTGAGCAATCTGGTCTAGTAGGAGGTGTCCTTGCCCATGGCAAGGGGGTTGCAACTAGATGATCTCTAAGGTCCCTTCCAACCTAAACCATGTTATGGTTCTATGAAATCTTTTAAAGGTGTAAATACAGTCCCTCCAGGCCTGGGGCAAAGAGTTGTGCCTGCAATCGAGGCTGAGAGCTTTGCCTGCACGGAAGGATTCACTGCCTGCACCACCACAGGCAGACCTATGGGTTCCTGCCTGGTCCAACCCCATGGGCTCTGCTCCACTGGGCTGGCAGCCTCTCCAGAACCACCCTTCCTCTGGTGCTCCTGCTGTTTCCTGCAAGAAATAGCCTACAAACAACCTCTCCTATTCTCATTTCCACATTTCGATTGCTAGGTTTGACCCAAAATGAGAAATGCAGAGGTAGAGGAGCAAATGATGAATATTTTAAAAATAAACAAGTTCAATCCTCCAGAAAGAATCCACTCAACTTTTGAGAAACAACTCCAGGTGGATTAACAGGAATGCTCATATCGGCTGAAGCAGCTGCAACACAGCAGCTGGATTCACCCCATTAGGATTTTGGGACCCCCAGACCAAGAACGGATCCTCAAGCTGAGAAGAGCAGTGGCAGTTCTTGAGGGGCCCCGTCCTGATCAGATAACTGGATTCCCCCTCTTGGAAACGTTGTACTGGGTTAGTCCTGAGCTGTTTGCACAGCATCAGCCACAATCCAGTAGAAGATACCCCATGGCCACCTGTCATTACTGCACGGTCACAGACTAAGCTTTCCCGTTTCACTTAAAGGAACTTTTCTAGAGGTCAATTAATATTACACATTGAAGCCCAAACAGACAGACCTGTTAAAATAACACATCATCTATGCCTGAAACAGAGGCACTCATGGAAATACAATGAAATCCTTGCAAGACAAAGGAATACGCTTTTCATCAGGGAACAAACCTTTCAAACATCTAAGAGGAAAGGACTAACCAAAAGTATACGTCATTCTGCTCAATAAACATGTTTTCTGCAGACCACAGCAAACACATTGTAGAAAGTATTAGTTACAGTGTATTAAAATCCTTTTTTGATGCAATAGCTTTATTCCATTTCACCTATAATTTGTTGCATATAGGATGTGTCATTTTAACTCTATTTTAAGGCTAACTTTTTCACAGATACTCAAAAGACGTAGGTGTCTGATTTTCATTCATTTTTAAGAGTAACTGAAACTCTACTCAGCCACGCTGAAATACTCAGTTAGAAAGCACACTGTGCTGGGTTAAGACATATTCACTGAAATGCAGCGTGCTGCTAATACGTGAAGTTATTAAACAATAATGAATCGAGGTCCTAAACAATGGCATTTCAGATGAAGATATAGGAGACTTTAATTACATTTATTTACTTCGCTTCCAAGGCAGAGTCAACTTAACACACCTGCACATCCCAGCACACAGTCACTGCAAGCTGCAAGAGCCCCAGCTCCTCTCTCTTGCCCCATCAAAAAAATCAACTTTGTCTGCAGGGCGCATCTGAGTTGTTCTGGAACAAGGTGGAACAAGGTGCCTTGAGTGCAGGACCTGAAGTAGCCTCCCCTTGCTGGCATTATGGCATGTAATCCCCCTTACAAATTTAACAACCTCCATCCTGAAACTCTACTCGCCGCTATGACCTGAAGGTTGCTCCAAGGCCTCTGCCCTCTGATACTCAGACACCTTTTTTTAATGTAAAGTTAGTCCATTTACCCTTATCTAACTGTGTCTTTATATTCATCATATCGCTTTTTACTCTTCTGTGTTTCTTCCCTCCCCACCAGCAATCTTATTTCCCTTCACCTCCATTGTTACTGCACTTAAGTAACTTAAACTCACCCAAATAGGTTCCTGGCTTGCAGCCAGCAAGTGCACTGGTCATCTTTGCAGCCAAGCTCCCAGCAGCTCAGCTCATCCAAATCTCACTTGCTACACTGATCCCATCTTTCTGTTTCCATACAGTATCTATTTCCACATTTCACCAGAAGCACAATGTCCTCCATTCTGCTGCATGACATTATTTGCATTAAAATAGCATTTTAACATTTCATTCATTTCTTACTGATCAAGCACTCAGTACTTCAGCTGGGTATAATACTGTAACATTACGTCTCTAAAGCCTGCAGAGTGATGCAACACTCAAAATGTACTAAAGCATAAAATTGAACGGCAAATCAGCACATCATTAAATGAACTGACCAAACCAGACCCACTGTTGCCCTAATTTTATCTGAAATTATGCTGTGATGATGACAATCAGTGTGAGGTGGTTTTCAGTAGAAAACTACCCTGAGGTGAAGGAGGNCCCCCCCCCCCCCCAATAATTTTAAAAATGCTATCAACAATACCATAACCTCTCCAGGGAGGCATGCAAATTACAGTCTTGCAGAGGGTATCAGTGCTGAGGGTGTCCTGATGGACCAAGGACGGGGGACAAACCTGCCCTGTGCTATTAGCTAGTTCTCTCTCTCCACGTGCTATGGTTTACGTTTAGACTTGACTGGGAGACACCTTGACAGAAATTACTGGTGCATCAAAATTTGCACTTCGAGGTGGGAATAAAATCTTACAAGGTTAGTATAGACACATATGTAAGTATATGTGGTTAAGCTCATCCACACATTTATAGCATCGGTCTAGTAACTTAAAGCACTCCTTTGGGATGCGGGAGATGGAGAAACTCCTACTCCATCACTTTGTGGAGAGGGAATAGACGTGAAGCTGGGTATTTTAAAATAATGTTTATGTTGGCATAACTTGCTGGAGTTACCCAAGACACAAGGGCTTCCTTATAATGTTTTGTACAAAGTTGAAACAAAACTCAGTCCACTTCACCAGCAAATGAAAAATCAAACCCAGATACATCCCCCACCCCCCACCCCAAGCACTGTTCCTTAATCCCAAGCAGCTTTTTCCTACAGCGTAAATAAAATTGCACAGGCGGGATAGATCTCACATCCCTCTTCAGGACACATCAATACGAAACCACCGATGAGTCCTTAAGCTGTACTGCAGCAGCTCCCACACCCAACTGTGGCTGCAGCCATGCATATCACAGTGAGTTACGCTGTCAGATGCAGATGGGGGTTGTGCCAGGCAGCACCTCAACACCTTCCCCACTGGAGACCAGACTGCTGGGCACGAGGCAGATTTTATCAAATTAAGCAAAATTCCTAGCCCAGGAGCTTTGTAGAGAGAGCCGGGTTAGTGCTGCTTTTCCCCAGGGGCTTTGGGGGTGACATGAGCGAGAAGCAGGCACAGAAGCAGCAGAGGTGCAGGGCACCAGCTCTACATCTCCATTTGTGGTCCAGCAGGGATATCCCCAGCATCCAAAAAGCAGTTGCACGAGCAGGCAGGAGAAACTGGAATGCACTTTAGGCAGCTGTTTTGCTCCAGGATTTCTCCTGTGAATCAGTTCTGCCCATGCTGAATAGGTGTCTTTGATCGGAGGTTAATTTGCAGCAGCATCTGCTGCCCTTTAGTCCCAGATACTCGTCCACAAATTGACTGCCTCCACAGCAAGGAGGATCGGGGAGGGTCTTCAGGATAAACAGCTTAAAATAACGATTGCCGCACCGCGAGTCTATTTTGCTGCACACAACCCAACAACTTTCCCCCACTCAATAAAATATGTACAGGGAAATAAGAAAATAACAGTATCAATAGGGAGTATCACCTTCTGCGGCAAATGCAGGAAGACAGCCCCAGAGCGGGGAAGGCATGTCCTTCAATATTTAACTTCTTCACTCTTTGTTCTCCGTCTCAAGTTGAACAATACGTTAATTACCTGATGAAGCGTTATAATTACTCTAACAGCTCTGCTCTTAGTTATAATTACTGCATCAACACTTTCTTTTTCATATGCTTCAATCTATACCTATTACATTGTCATGATGAAGACACATTAACATTATAATACCGTATAATTAGCTGATGAGCAATTAAATTATTCCACTGCTCTTGTTCCTCTTTGCCAAGAGGTTGCTTTCCAAGTGCTATTATCTTCTTTTTCTCTGGTTTGCTTCAGAGGTTGGTTTTTTCCTCCATTTTAAAAAAGGACCTCATATACTTTATTCAAACAATTTCATTTAAAATTCCGAGAAAGTATTGTAGTTAAGGTCCTAAGAGAAGCTAATTTGTTTAAAATATTTTGAACTTCTTTCTTCTCGAGTTCAAACCGGTTTTGTTTTCCAAAACCTGCCTAGAATAGGAAAGTATCAGAAAATATTAGTGTAAAAAATAAATGAATCATTAATTGCTCCTTTAAAACACTTTGAGCCACATCACGGAATTATACTAATAAGGAGGAAATGGGGGGGGGGAAGTTCTTGTTTTTATCCCATATTTATGCTATTTTATACCTGAAGAAAAAAAATCAGATGCATTTTTTTCACTTTTTTTGTAACATCCTGAAGAAAAACATTGATAATAAGCTCAGCGTAACTATTTGAGAACCCTGACTCAATCTACATAGCATCACCAAATTCTCATGGTGTACAGGAAATCTTCTAACAAACACTCCACAGTAAACAATACTGCTATGTTAGACTTTATCATCTCTAGCACTTTTCTTGATTATTAGCCTGCCTTGTAGGTCTCATTTGCTTTGTCCTCCCACTTGATTTTTATGGCTGAAAATTGCTCATTTGGTTTTCAATCAGTGTAAGTCATTCATATGTTATCATATAGCCTTTCCCCTCTCACCCTCCTGGCTAAAATCATTTTAATATGGTTGTAAAATACCTACAGCACCACATCTGTGGAAATACCAGATGTATTGGTTTTACATGGCCATGGGCTGCCTGGTTTTCATTCTGGAATTCTTTCTTTCTTTCTTCCAGCCACACTTTTCTGTCATGGCTGTTACTCTTCAATCAACAGTTTGTAATCAAACAGTTCTTTCGATGTCGTAACACAGAAATATGAGCAAAGCTCCTTGGTATGACAACAGGGCAGACCCTGATGATGCAGTCTGACCCAAGATGCTTGGTGAGCAGTCTATCACCAAACAGCACTGACTTTCCCCATCCACCTAGCAAGCTTTCCGCAGGGGGTTTCTCCATCTCTCTTAGTACCAGGAACCCTCCATTTCCATTTGAAGAGCACTTCTTAAAGTCATGTCCATCATTTGCTATGTTGATTAAATTCCTCAATTTCAGACCTACCCACTGAGCCTTCTGCCATCTACCACAGCAAAGCTGAATTTCTCATCTTCACGCTCAAGCTGTTACTGGGCAAAATTCCTCATTTGCTGTAGGCACCAGCCCTTGAAGTGCTCAACCCTGTGCTTGCATTCATCTCTACCCAAGAAAACCCTGAAGGACCTGACTAAATTTGTCTCAGTGAGGATTACTAAAAATGTATGGCATCTGAATAAACATCCAGAGGATGGAAAGTTGGCATGAAGGAATTTTTTCTCACTCTTTCCTGAAGGCTCACTGTCTCTGCAACACCTGTATCCACCTCATTACTAATAATGCACTCAATGGCGTTCAGCATCCATCCCCTGCTCACACACATTCCTGCCACCCTGGCTCTTCGCCCTCCAACGCAGGGACAGTTTCCATGCAAGCAGTCTGGTTGCATGAAGGGTTGGAGTTTGCTCACCACCTCCCTGTGTTAGTCTTAACACTTCTGGGTGAGGTGTGAGACTTTGAAGGCTTTGTCAGATGGAAAACCACCAGGAAAATCAGCATTTATCCTCTCTGATGCTACCGCTGCTTCCTGCAGTGCTTGGGGTAGTCTGCGTTAATCCTGAACAGAGGGACTGAAAGCCAGTTCTCACAGCCTTTCAAACACGTGATCAGTTTTGGAAGTTTCTTTTCATCTATTGACAACTCTCCTGCATTTAACTTCTTTTTACATCATATAGAAGAAGGATGTGTTACTTGTTTTATCACCCTCTTATTTTCCATGAAAACTCCTATTAATTTTCTACGAAGTTCTTTACAGAGGTACTGCAAGAGCACAAGACAGTGCTGCAAGACAATAAACATAACTGAAAAGAAGCACCCAGGGGCTGATGCCTTCCTGTCCTTTGATCCATCCCCACGGCCCCATCTCTGCATGCACAGGTCACAGCATCACTCACAGCATCGCTTGTGCATGGCTGCATCTCTCATGCCACGACCCCGGCGAGCTCCACGCTGGCCCCGAAGGGGCTACAGGCTGGTGTTGCCATCTGGGCGCCTGCAAGCTGCCTCGCACGTAAATAAGAGAGAACAGGAGCATCACAAGCAGGCAGCGATCAGCACGGTGCTTTTTCTTTCTTGATATCTCTGTTTGCTGGAGCGGGGATAGAAAGTTCAACATCTTGGCCACATTCTGTTGTTTCTAGCTTTTTTTGGCAGCTCTCTTTCCAAAAAAAAAAGCCATTTGGCAGATGTGGCACACAAACATAGCCAGCCAGCTCATTTGTTTAGCCTCGACCCTTACTCATCCTCCAAGGACTTTGCACAAGCAATATATGCCCCTCAGACAGCCAGGCTTTATTACTGCAGTTTCATTTTTAGCAGAGCTTCCAGAGAGACTGCGCTGGCACACGGGGCTGACACAGGTACATTCTGAACACCAATGGACCCAGCCTCTTCACACAAAGTCTCCCCACCAGCTGCTTTCAGAAGAAAAGCACTGCTGTTAGAAGTTTTGTGGTGTCCCCCCACAGTGAACACTACCCTGGCAGCACTGGGGTCCCGCTCTCCCAAACAGTCAGGGATATGGCTTTTCTTATAGTACTGGCTGAATTCAGAAAAAGATTTACAGGCTCATCTCAGTGTCTGCTGGGGTCACTACCCGTGACTGAAGAGCTGAACTTTATGCTTAATTTTTGGAAGAAGGGTCAGCTTCAGTCTCTGCAGCTACGCTGGACTGATTTGACCTCTCTCTTTCCCCTCCCCAATAATATACTTTTTTTCATCACTCACAGCTTTTTGGCTTTAAAAAACATCGCATCATTTTTGCCCAGGTTTGCCATTATTTCCCAATGTTGTTTTAAACTGTTTGCACATGGCCCCTGGTATCTCAGCGTGTGAGCACTTTACAAATAAAATGATGAGGAGGGTTAAAAGGATGCGACTTGATAATTCACGCTAGCAGCAGCCAGATGTCTTATTGCCTTGGAAAGAAAGAAAAAGGAGAAAACAAATCATCCTCATGTGAGTTCAGCTGTAACATAGAACACTTGAAAAATGAAAGCAAAATAATACACCAGATGCAAAAACTGAAGAGCTTAACACAAGTGAGGTGAAAACCAAGCGTACAAAGAAACAACGAAACATGTACTTCCTCTCCATGTCGGTACGTGCATTCAGTAAGGCTTTGGTAACCTAAACCTCTCTTCAAGCAAACTGCTTCCACATACTTTTTTGCTAAAACAAGATAGATATTTCTAAAAATAGGATATGCACACCTTTGCAGCATGGGTTACAGGAACAGAGACATGGCATGGGAAGGGCAGATCCTGCCTTAATGCACTTCACTGACACTCCTGCATTACTGTAAAAAGCTGGGTTTATAACTTGTCTTTGCAAAGAAAAAGCAAGAAAAGAAGAGAAAGCCACGGGCTGGATAATATGATGCTCCTCTTACAAAATAACACACTGTCGTACTATGGCATTTAAAATAAAATTATCACACACAGTATGAACCTAAGTACAAATCAGAGCAGAGAGCTACAGATCCCAGCTCTCCCACACCATGGTGGGAGGGAAGAGCAGCAGGCACTTGCACAGGCGCTCCAGGCTCCAAGGAGGGGAACCAGAGGGTCACTTGCATTTTCACATGATCTTCTGACAGTGAACCGACCTGGAGCAGCAGGAATTCTCATCATAAGATCATGTAATTCAGAATCACTTGATAAAACACAAACCAAATGATTCAAAAGTATCACTCCCCATTTCCAATCCCCAGCTGAGCCACCATTTGGGTATACCACACGATGCCTGATATTCTGCGTGTCTCAGCCCCCGTTGGCAGCCTGGCAGAACTGCGGCCCTACTGGAACTTGGAGGACTGGATGAAAAAATCTACCTCTCCAAAGACCCCATGGCAAAGTCAGACCAGGCTGCAGAGCTGGCCATCACCCCTCTGCACCACCGAGACACACACGTACGCCCGGGCACTGGGAAAAATTACGCTGCAATCTCACACCAGGGAGGGGAGATCTACTGGAGGCAAAAATCGTGCCAAAGGCTTTGCAGAAAGAGATCTATTCCTTTACAGGAACTGTAAAATACCATAAACCATGTCCAGGAGCACGCATTTGTGGGAGTCAGGTTTAGCTCTAAGGCATGGAGGGGGAAACAGCCAGGCACAAATCTTGGGACTGTAAATGTGATCACCTTCTAAAAACCATCTGGAGCCTAGTGCTAAGCCTAAATCTAGTTCTGCCTCAGTAGAAATAAATAAAATAGTAAAATACTCCAGGTAGCAGACAAGTTCAAACTTGTAAGGAAAATAAAAAAAGTGACTTTAGTATCTAAAGGTGCTTTTTTTTCTTTCTTTTTTTTTCTTCCCCCCTCTCTTAATAAAGAAGAAAGACATTCACCGAGAACCTGAGTTAATGCTCCTTGAAGCCAATTTTCCACTGAATTTCACAAAGCTGTGGATTTTGCTCCTGGTGAACTCAGTGGTAGTTTCAACAACGGTCTCTTCAAATACACAGGTTGCAAGCTTAAGTGGGCCTCTGTATTTACTTAACCCTTTGATACAACACAGGAAAACCTCGGGCGCAGACTGTCAGTAGTCACAGATGCACAGGGACTATGGTTCCTCTGAAAGCACTCTGAAGGTTAGTTTGTGGGGTCTCAACTCCAAGAAACCAGCTACTTAGCAGACAAAACCTTGCACAGCACCACCGGCATCAGTCAAGCTCAGCTAATCTACACTAGCAGCAGATCTGGCCTTTAGCACTTAAAGGTATTTAATGAAATTCTAGAAATTATTTAGTTTGGACAGAGCTTGTATGTCCAGTACTGATACTAGGATAGGGGTTGTCATACATCCTAATAAAATCAGGATATGCATTTTTGTGGTTCTAGAAATTATTTAGATTGGACAGAGTTAATATGCCTAGTATTGGGACCAGGGTTGTTAAATAACCAAATAAAATTAGGACACACTCAATTCTTGTAATTCATACTAAAAGGATCTTAATAAAATAGTAAGTTTTTGGCTTTTTGTGTGTTTCACCCCAGATACAATACGTGCACCAGACCTGGCTGGGGATCCCATAGCCAGCAAGGCAGTACTGATTAATTAAGGCACGTACAGATACAATACTAGAGCTGGGTTTCAAGGTTTTTGTGCAGGTCACTGGAAGATCTCAGTGGGGCCATTTCTTGCCCTATAGCTCCAGAAAACAGATATACCCAGAAGATCAGTGTAGCGTGGAGCACTGCCGGGGCCACCCACCCGCTGAGAAGCGGCACCAGCAGCCCAGCGCCTTCCCAAATTGCCACACCTCTCCTCCTCTCCGGGGACTTCCCGCAGCACCAATGGCAACCAAACCACACTCCAGCACCTCCACTACCTGTAATGAAGGTCTCAAGGGGCATGAATGACCCAAAGCACGGGCAAGAATGGGCTAATAATGCTGAGTTTAATCACTGCTAGAGTTTTGTGACTCCATTTTGGGTCAGTAAGGCAGGAGGAAAGCACTCCATGCAGAGAGGTTCAGTGAAGAGCAGGGTAAGCAGTGCTTCAGCTGCGTAGCTCGCAATTACAGATGTGTGACAAGTAGCAAAATGAAATCCCATCCTTGCACCAGTCCTTCCTCCTTTTACATCCCACCTACCACTCCTCCCTGAAGGAGCGTAAACTGCTTACTGGGTTTCTTGGTCATGGCACCATTTCTTTGACAAGGGCTGTGGTCAAGCAAGAGTGTCATGCCAGACTCATTCCAAGACTAAGTAAGTGAATATAGTTTTCAAAGATGACACATACGTATTCACATGCTCTGTCCTGAAAATACAAAAGCAATGTTGAAATGGCTTCTATCTTTTATTGTAAAGCTGTAACTAAGGAGTAGGAGAAGTAAGCAAAATCGTTGATGGGGACCCTGTTTACTTCTTCATGCATAACTCCTTTCAATAACTAACATGGGAGAAGGGGAAATCCTCAGACCTGCCATGAAAAGGGAATTCTTTTTCCACCAACACTTCCCATAGTACTATTAATTTTAAGCAGAAATCTCATTCTTTACATAGCACACCAAAAAACACAGGCAAAATCTCAACCATCTTGACACAGACACCTATGCTGAGCATTTAGCATGGTTTCCACCAGAAGATCAAGGCCTCACCAGTGTGTCAGACATTTTATTTTCCAAGGCAAAGGAATTCAATGCCCGTTCAAGTCTACAAGGTTGTGCAGAGAGCTGGAGAAAAAGGCAGGTGTCACTGTCAGGCATTTCTTTCCATCTCTACCATTTAATGTATGGCAGCGTGCCTTGGCCAACACTGCACCTTCCAGCTTCTGCCGTGGGGGAGGTGAAGGCCTGGAGACAATAAACGCTGAAACAAATGGGGACAGACGCTGCCCCTCCTTTGAGATAAATGGGAAAAGCAACTGGGGCCAGTGTCTGGAGTGGGCAGATGCCCCTGAAACAAAAAGCATGTCCACGCCTCGGCTGCATGGGGGGCAGGTCTGCTGGCACGGTGAGGGACAGCATGTGCATGGGAAACCAAAGACCCCAGAGAAACTGAGGAAGAAGCAGAAATACAAGGCAAGAGGCCCTGTAATTGGAGAAAGCCCGGCCCCATGCAAGGACGGCACACGCTGGGCTGAACAGCGACTGCTGGGTGAAGCTTGGAACAGTAACTAAAGCAATTACCTCCTCTGATTTTTTGAAATTCCTCCTGTGTTCAGAGAAAGAGGGCTTTGGGCAGTGACAGATGGCCCCTCAGGAGTCTTGCTGCGTCAGTTTGAGGCTTTGGACGTGTCCAGTCAGCCCGTCCGTGCTACAGCCCTGCAGCACTGGCATCAGCAGAAGGTGACCAGCGGCCAAGCATTCACAACCCAGACACATCCCAGGTGGAGAACGCGGGCTCTTGACTTAAGCTGCCAATGGCGGTGGGCTTTCGCTCAAGTGTTCACCAACAAAACACAGTAGCTACAACCTGAGGGGACTCCGCTGGTGGGACAGGTAGCTGGAGGCGGACACGTCTTAAACCTGTGCACGGCAAAGTTTACCATAACAGGGCTGCCTGAATCCTCAACAATTTCCATACAAATAAACGTAACTGGAAATAAGCATTAAAAATGCCTGTCTTGAAAATCCATCTCATCTTGGACAAAAATATCGCTAGGTGGAAGTTTGGGCAATAGCTTAGCTTAGGAAGGGCAGCAATACCAAGGATTCACTCTAATGTGTGCATTGACACTGCCCAGGTGCAGAGGAAAACAGAAGTCCAGAGAGAAAAAATAACTGTGCTGCAAGAATTGCATCACAGTGTAGCAGGGACTGCATCATACCGCAGACATCAAAGTGAAACTAAAGCAGTGGGGGCCACCTTTTTTTGTGGCACCTCCAGACTTGAATTCCTACCTTTACCTATATCTCCTGGAGCAAGCTGCATGTGTGCGTGGATGCACAGAGGTGCACACGCACCACACTGCTTGCTTTAAACCTGGAAGCCTTTGGGCAATGTTATAAGCAAAACATTCCACTTAATAAAGCTAATAACCAGGCGCTTAGCACCTATTTGAACCCGCCACATCACTCCCTAGCCAAACAGTGTGCCCCTAATCAGCATTCTTCCTGACAGGTTTATACTGTAATTGATAAAATTAGACTAAGTACTATTGTGCCAAATGGAAGTATAATTTAAATTCCCTCTATTTAAACAACTGCTAGCTCTTACACAGGAAGTACTGCACTTGAGGTAAGCATGTTACTTTTAATTCCCTACTTTCCTATTGTGTCAAGTATTTTCTTGTGGCTAAGCTGACTCTCAGGTCTATTCTGTTCTATAACCTTTCTTCCATTCATCATCATAAATCTGAAATGAGGCCCTTGAATATCATGTTACTCAATACACCATCTTCATTTATGCCTGCTTATGCATAACCCCCAGCAATCTAAAGAACAGCCCTCAAGTAGAATATACCAACATGCATTTGTAATTGAAAATGCAATAGTAGAAAACAAAGAGAGAGAACTGACAGTACGTGATATCACAAAGTGATAGGAAGTATTGGAAATAGTAAACTATCTCCATGAGAAGCACAGCAGAAATGTTGCCTCTGCCATCAGCGCTGGGCTTGTAACAAAGACGATACTTGTGCCTTCCTGGGGATGAAGGAGAGCTCTGTAAGTAAAACTTTGCTACGACACTCAGCTCACCCATACTGTGGGGAGAATAACAAAGTTTGCACAGGAGCAGGGACTCACCAATAAGAAAAATGACATTGAGAATGGCAGTCCAGAAAACATGTTGTCTTAAGGAACAATGTAAAAAATGTATAGCTGTACACTCTGAACACTCAAATTTAATACAAAGGGATATGTTAAAAACTGCCCCAGATTTTAACTTTTCCCTCCTCATTAGCCATCTACTTTTGAGTCTTGCCTACAGTGAGAAATAGGTGTATTTCACATCATGCACACTAATAGCAACGTTAAAAGAAGCTACCCAGCATACCTCACTGAATTAACTTTTATAGCCTTTCCTTGCATTTTAACATCATTTACCATGATATTAGTGCTACCATGTTCATATAAGGTAACATGAATAGACTGGCTGGAAAACAGTGTTTCTATTTTTCAGCCACTCAGAGATCAAAAAAATCAGTTTTCAGTTTGTACTGGCACAAAATCCCCAGCCCATATTTATAGGTTTCTGTGAAAGATGCTGACTGGGCAAAACCACCATTTCCTAACAACAAAAGTAGTTTAAAAAATGCCCAATTAACTACTTCACGGAAGGAGACAGAAAAAGCCATCTTGAACGGCAACAGCCTCCTGGGATAAGAGATGTGGGCATAGCACCCCAGCAAAGGGACTCTGAGCACGTGATCTGGATTTAGGAAAAAAACGGGGGAGAGAAAGGGGTGACCCTTCAAAAGAAATGGAGGACCCTTTTCCTGGGGAGGATCCACACTGACCAGTGGCATCAAACACGTTCGGTGCAGCAGGATGGGAAGGATAAAACTCTCCAAGGTGCAGATCAGCAGTTCTCAAGTTTCTGGCAC
The DNA here is from genome assembly GCA_013397275.1 of Burhinus bistriatus. Classification (NCBI taxonomy): domain Eukaryota; kingdom Metazoa; phylum Chordata; class Aves; order Charadriiformes; family Burhinidae; genus Burhinus; species Burhinus bistriatus. The sequence continues at coordinate 290,491 of VYXH01012637.1, read as the reverse complement.
ATGATGACTGAAGGAGAGGTTTGCTGAGATGGGTGATCCTATGGGGATGGGACAGATAAGTTGCTTTCCAGCAGGATCCACATGTATATAATGTGCAAGCACATAAATATTCTCAGTATTGCTTTTCAATGCAAACAATTGCTGTATGTACCTCAGGCATGCATGGCTGTGATCACATAACCACGGCATCAACCACAGGATGTGGTCTAAACCTTCCAGAAGTCATACACTACATGTAGCAGGAAAGATTGGCAATTGTCAGAAAATGTTCATTTTCAGTTTACTCACTGAAACAGCAATGTCTTTTCTCAAAGGTATAGTAAAAAAAAGAATGTAAAACTTGGCTCACAAAACTGCAATTAAATCTACCGTTGGGCCTATGTCTTTTACTATGTCTTAGCACTACCTTCTTGTTAAATTAAAAAAAACCAAAACAAAACAGATTTTTCCTTTTGGACTACACCGTAGATATGAAAACACCCATTTAGCTGAAACAGCTGATTTTCTTTGATTTACTGCTTCTTACGTATTCATATTTGGCTGATAATTTATCTAAATGAAATCTCTTTAAGACACCTGGCACTAATGCCAGAAATCATGCATTACCATACCTCTTAAAAGTGTCTGTGAGTATAAAGATTTTAATGTGGGAATGGTGTCCGAGTAAGGGTAATGCATTACCAGATTGCAAGTAGAGCTTTTGCCCATTATCTATCATGCGACAAGAGATGATCTAAATTACCATCTTTCACAAACCTACAGGGAGCGGGGCCCACATGTGATCAGCCACGGCAAGTCCACATGCTTTTGGGAAAACCAGGGGATCTGTGCTCACCCACACCAGCCAAGGATCTGCCCCTCTGACTTCACTTGGCAGCTCCCTTGCGATCACTACATTTGAGCAAAGCTTCCACATCTCTGGAAAGCAAACCAGATTTTAATTTCAAGACCAACCTGTGCCAGTGTTTGAGGGCTAAGCTGCCAGGTCTGTGGGGATGGAGCAGAGGAGAAACAGAAAGGCAAAATGCAAGGGTGAAGAAATGGATGAAACGCTAGATTTACAATGAGAATAGCATAATAGAGAAGAGAATTAGCAATCTTAGCACAAATTAAAGTCAGGAGGACAAAGGTGACCTGGCTTTGGTCACAGCAAAGGCCATCAAACCAGAGGTTTGGAGCCAAGGAAACACACAATTCTTTTCTTGACTCCCTGATGGTTAACAGCTTCTTTTTTAAAGGGCTGTGTATGCTAAGCATGCACTACCTACACACACAGCATTTCCATCCTACCTCTCTAATTGGTCTAATCATGCATTTCATTATTAAGGCAATTTCTAATGTCACACATTGCATTAACCAAGTCTTTCAATTTATTTTCTTCCTCACTTTTCTCAGCTAATAAAAGGAGAGCAAGGAGGAAGGGGAAAGAAACTGCCCATGTTCAACACTGTTAATATTTAAACAAGCTCTGCGCAGGCTTTTGAAGTTCAACACCTCCCAGAACTAGGGCGACTTGATTTTATCTTTCCCGTGGCTACAGAATGGAAACAATTTCTCTAAAGGTGGGTTTATAGGGCATTGGGACACTGGTTTCCAGCTCGATCGCTGTAAATGGGTGGCTTGGAAATGCCTACAGCCTCAGTAGCTCCCCGCAGTCTAACTAGCTGTGCTCCCTCCCTTTCAAAGCCCCTCAGAGGTGGATGAGTAACTCGGTTGTCACTCATCATCAAGGAAGGGGATCCTAAGTCATGGGGCTGATCATTTCCAGCTTGTAAATTCACCAGAAATACCCTTCCCTTCACATAACTCCACAGTTTACTTTTTTTATGGATTTGCCTGTTTCCTTGCTGTCACTAGTCTTGCGCCAGGGTCTTAAATGAGCAGAGGACATTGTCCTGTTGGCCCAGTTCAGTGAAGAGCTGCAACTGATGGCTGCTTAATTCGGTTGGGAAAGCAGCAGCAACTGGCTTGCTGATCCAGACAAAAAGAAATCAGCCGTGCTATAACCAGATCTGTCCCTCTCTGAAATAGTTCGGGAAGCCCTTCTAAATCCTTGGCAAGAACCTCAAAAGTAGCATACGAGCATGCTGCAAAGGCAGGACCAAGTGCAGAGCAGCAGCCACTGGCATGCAGAAGAGGACAAGACAAGCCCTTGAGACATCCCCAATCTGAATTCCTGAAACATTGTGCTGGCACCTGCACAGACAAAAAACTTTCAGCATCACTGTAGGTCTACATAACTATGCTTTATCCTGACTTTATTGTATGGTGGTGACATACAAGCACAGAAGAAAGCTGAAAAACAGCAAAGTGCTCTTTGGTAATCTTGCTCAGGACACTTCAACTCTAAGTGATAAGAAAAGATCAGTGGTGAAGTTATTCATAACTGAAACCAAACATCCATTATCTGGCTTTCAGTGACTTCCTTGGCATGGCTATTATGTTTTCCTAACACCTTTACAGAGCTCAGAGCAATTTAAACTTAAGATGCTACTTTAAGCAATTCAATGCTAAACATGTTTTTACCATCAACAGGAGCCTGTCTGACACCTCATGGCAGCTGTTAAAAAGGTTTGTCCCTGTCTGCACTGACCCTAAAACATATTGAATAGCGAGTTAATATGATGAAAAACACTCCTAAGTTTCAACTGAAGATAGAACTTCACTTATTGATCGTTAATAGAGCAGGTCCCTTTCCCACTGATCCATGTCGGAAGGGATCATCAGAGCTGGACAGCCAAAGCTTCATTTCACCCAAGCCTTTATGAACATCAGCTGCTGGACTGCTCACAGCATTCATTTTTGCTCCACAGCCACGCAACAGCCACAGCTCTGGATCACTGCATCCCTTTTCATCCCAGTGCCCAGCAGCAGCAATGTAACATCCCAGCACCAGGCCGAGGGCTTCCCTAGGGTGATGCTCTACAGGCAAAACACTGGGCTCAGTTTCCTGTGCCCTGCCACAGACCAAGGTGGTCTGCACCTCTGAAGAACAGGTGAGAGCAAGAGACAGGGAAAGACACAGAGACGAAATGGCTGCGATAACTAATAGCAACCACACATTCAGTGCCATGGCCAGCATTAAGGTCCAGGGCAGTGGAGATGCCGCTGTAAGCAGAGAGTTAGGCTAGGAGAGCCCCCAAGCAGTAAAAACTAACTGATAGACCCAACACTGAGCTGGAATAAAATTGTGCATGTGCTGTGAAATACAGCAAATGGTAGCTGGAACTACATAAGAGAATAAACTTATTTAATAAGCAGCTTACTTGGAAGATACAGGTGTCTCAAGATCATCATGCATGATCCTGCAGTGCTACTCAGGCCACATACCTCCTCTCAGGCTCTCGGTGCAAAAATGTTCCCAAATGCTAAAGGTTGCCGAAACACAGATAAATTCAGGTGCTCGGATTCACTGCTCTTTGCCACAGAATGACTGACAGCTTACAGAAACTAGGGAGCGAATTAATGTATTTCAAAGTGCCACAATAATCACAATATATTTACATTTTTCTGACACATTAGTCAAACATTTATCATTTCTTAAAATGTAGCTATGATACTTTGTCTAAACTGTCATGAGTCACAATGTAATTACATGGTAATCATATGGCAATTAATTTATATGATATTCATTTGAAACAGAGAAGAATTAGGCTTGTGATAGCGTGCAAAATTAACAGGCACACCAGACAAGGAATGGAAATTAAGCCAATGGAAAAAAAAAAAAAAAAAAGTAGGAAAATAAATGTTAAAATCAGTGTTTAAACAAATTGCTCCAGGCTTTAGGGAAAAGCTATGAGAATAAGCCATCCAGTTTTCTGTTTCTGAATTTCTGAGACAACCTCTCAAAAGTTTTCTTTTTTAACTTCAGTTTAACCCCTTCCATCCATCATAAAGGATCATTTTAATCTGCCTACAACATGTATTTTAAGAGTCTCCAAACTGAACTACGTAATGAAAACAAATAAACATGAGGCCAAACGCTAATGCAAAGGGCCTCCTGCACTTTTCTGTGCCCTGTCTTGTGATTTCACTGTCAGGACTTCTGACAACAGCGCATACCAGTGACACTCACACGCTCATAGAAAACCAGTGGCAATACAGAGCTCTCCTTGCTTCAGAGACCTGCAGCTCTGCAATCTCTTTTTCTAATTTTTAAGATAAGTCCAGGTCAAAGCTGGCTGCCTTGGGCACTGAGCTCTGGTCACTGAGCTGAACCCTATGACGATGGGAAACTCCAGTAGGGACAAGGCTGGAGGGAGGCAAAGATGACTTGGGCACAACTATAATACTGTCTCTATCCAAAATCTGGGAGGGATCATGGACAACAGGGAAGCAAGAGACAAGGTAGAAAACCAGGAGAGACCCACCAAAAAAGTTGTTCTGAACTTACAAGTGGCTTTTAATGGCAATAGAGAGTAAATAATAAAAAATGAAAACTGTTTCACAGTGAAGAAAATTAAGATGCCGTACATGGTGAATTATTCCATTTACAGCTTCCTTTTAAAAAGTCATACTAATTAATGACTTCAGCTAATCTCATCCTTATTCACAAGACAGCCTGTATTTATTTTGCAAAGAAAATGTTTAACTGGAATAGTCTGTTGAGGTCTTCCTGACTTATCTTCAGCAGTTGTCTTGGGAAATGGCACTCTAGTCATATTTAATACATGCACTGTGTACAGCAACTTTGATGAAAAGGGGAATAAAATTATACAATTATTGCATTAATTATACATTATACATTTTTGTTCAGTGGTCCTTAGTGCTTTTCAGAATAGCTGGGTCACCTGGAGAAAAACCGCACCACAAAGCTTTCTCATTCACATTGTGACAGGGATGCCTTCGACACTGCAAGCAGCTGGTAAGAAGGAAACTCAACGTTTACTTGAAAATAAACCCCATAAAGTAAGTGAGGTAGGGTACACAGGTCATGCAAGCGGCTGCAATACAGTCTTCCCAGCAATCCCCTTAGCCTCTGTGGGTCAGCGTCTAGGAAAAGACTCTGAAACCCAAACCTACCCCAGCACTTCACCTTGGGATGCTCTTGATGCACATCTGGAACTGCTGCTTTTTTTACAGCAGCTTAAGCTGACCTGATGTGGTGCTGCTATAACTTCCCCATCCACTTTGTTGTCACCCTCTCTCATTCAACATCACGGTCTGGCCCAGGAGCTTCCCTGCACCTGAAAATGGGAAGAACCATGTTTTGGTGGCCCCATTCACTTAGGAAGCTCCCTGTGCACCTGAGATACCCTCATCCTGCAGGAACATGTTTTCTCCCTTTCACTGCAGGTCAGGAAGCAGCAAATCCCAAACTACAGAAACCGTGTGCTGACACGGGATCTGAAAGCACAAAGGGGTAGCCACCATGGCAAACATGGTGTCAGGAGTAGCACTGTCCCCACTGCTCCTGGTCCCCCAGCCTGGTGGCCAGCCAGGCCAGCTACCACTGGGCTGTCCTTGACAACATCATCAATTGAGGTGGCCTGAACAAAAAGACCAAATCCCTTTTAGAGGAAAGAGCAAAGGAATGGTGGCTGGTATTGCCCAGGGAAGCTCCAACCGCAACCACCACCGGATGACGGTGGCACCGGACACCATGTGAACACTAACAAAGACACAGGGGACCCTGTGCAACAGGATTAAGCGGAGGGGTTGCAGCTGCTCAGGCCCTTCCATATGCGTTCACTTACAACTTCCTGGTGCCTCACTTGCACGTGTTTGAAATGGGGCATGAATCGTCTCTGGCCATCCACCAGCACAGAGCAGAGGCGATCTGGTTCAGGCCACGGATGACAAATGACACTTGACAGTGTCCTGTCACTTCTTATATATCACAACTTCATTGCTAGCTTTCACACTATGGAGCCACTCCTGGGTTCCTCCTCTGTGCTACAGGGAGGAAAATGGATATTTCAAGCTCCTGATGCCATTTACTAGTGGCTTTTCTATTTGTGTGAGGGAAATACACCAAGGCTTAGGCAAATAATGAAAAAATAATAATTACCTAATTAATTCTCTGATTGATTTGATAAATACTCTCCAAACAGAGGGAAAAATGGAATCATAAATAATGTACTCCTCCGCTGATGGAAACAGTTCTGAATAAACTTGAACACGTCTGGCAGTGTTTGCTGAGATGGCTCCGGTACATCCACAGGTACTGCACCTGTCAAGAACCGCCGATGTGAGTCTGGTGTGCTGTTACTCCCTCTGATGCAACGCCTGGTGTTTTAGGAGCAAGATGGAGGGTGTGTAAAGGATCTGAGGCAAAGGGGTCTCCTGGTCTGAAGAGGTGAGCCAGTTGCACCATTGACCTCCATGGGTACAGTATGCACATGTTAAATTGCACCAAGTTTGTGTTCACAGATGGGCAGAGAAAGATTTCAAGTGGTTTTGCCTTTTCTAAAACCTGAAGTTCCACCTGGTTCAAGCTCAAACACAACAGAGAGCAGTGTCCAGGCACAAGCTGTTACCCCTGCACAGCATCATGCATGTATCTTTTACCCTAACAGGTCTCCCCAACACCCGAAGCCTTCTCCAGGCTCTGCAGCAGATCCATCTTCCTCTCCTTGGTACAAGCCTGAGGCAGCCAAGCTTGCAGAAAAGGCTTCAGCTGAACTTTGTGCTTGTTTCTTGCTGCCCTCCCTGTCTGCAGAGCTAACATCCAGGAAGTACATGTTCAGCTTTCACATCGTACCTATGTGAGGTGCATATAGAGCAGACTGGGAAAAGTGTCAGCAAATAAATTATTTATCATATTATTGAGCGGGCTTAGCTTGGATGATCAATGTGAAGAAACTCCCAAATGCTCTGAAATGCTTAACAAGGCAAAAACCTTGGATCTACCAGATCAGTATGCCAGTCTTTGCAAGGACTGGATTCTTCACCAGCATTTGAGGAATTTCAGGTTGGAAATGAATGATGATGAGCTCTCTTCCACATCCCATGCTTTCTGCCACCTTTCCTGCGTGGGTGACTTAACAGTGTCAGCATAGCCTCACAAGGACCAGACTCACCACACACATTTCTGCCTGCAGGATCATCTGGCAAAGCAACACCTCTCTGCTGTGCTTTGCAGCTCCTAGCTCTTTCTCAGCTCTCCGAGAGAAACCATAAAGCCTTCTGAAAGCAAAACCAAAATATTGCATTTCCCAGGTTTTCTGGAGAAGGATTCTGAATGCATGTGTGTGTGTATATATATACACACACATATATGTAAAAAAAAACCAAACCAAAAACACTAATGTTGCTGACTTCTTTGCACAACTCCCCAGAGCTTTGCCATGCTGCCTGGCTGTGGGCCACAAGAAGTGTCTTTTCAAGACTTACCAAAGCTACATTTATCTTGCTTCTGCTTTATATGCCCAGAACAGTATTCACAGATGACACTTGATACAAAATGCTTTAATGGACTATAAATTCTGCCATCTCTTCTATGCCTGCTCCAGGCTCCAGTTAAATATAGCAAAGGAGAACTGTTTGTACATAAATAAATTATTTCTCTATGGATAAAACCAGTCAGTGTGGGAGACTGGATCCAGTTCAATTAGTGCCTCCATGACAGTAACGAAAAATATACTCTACCATGACTTATTGTAAATCTAAGAGAAAGGGCTCCAGCAGGGACTTAGCAATTCCTAGGCTAATTGTACATAATTAAACAATGTAACAGCACCATTTACAATAATTTCAATGAAATTCAATGATACACAGATTTACTAGTTTTATTACAACATCTGTGATCTTCGTTTTGTTTCATTTATTATATTTCTTATGGAGGCAAGAGCTCTTCTCAGTTCAAGAAAAACTGACCTGCATTTTTATGAATAACTTGTTTCCATCAAATTTTAACCCAGCAAAGAGAAGGCAGATTTGATAAAATGCCATGAAAAAAAAAAAAATCTATCCTTATCAGGTTGGAGAAAGTTTTCAAAGAATAAACATATCAGCATGGGGGAAAAAAAATATCAATTTTTGGTTGACCAAAGTAAATTGAATATTAATCTTGAGCGTGGCAAATAGCTCCAGTTGGGGAGGGGAAGGGGAAACACACTTGAAAAAAATCAAGGTGCTCATTGTTGTGCAGTTTACCAGAATGTATTATTTAGAACAAATTAGGAACTTTTTTGCTTTGAGCTGATCCAAAAAAATTCAATTGTCACAGAGCACCATTTTCCAGAATGTTTGTTTTGATGAGGGGTAAAAAAAAAAAAA
>VYXH01012637.1:231668-282230 GCA_013397275.1 Burhinus bistriatus | reverse complement strand
AAAAAAAAAAAGGGAAAAAGACTTCTCACTTGGGTCAGCCCAAAAAGACTTTCCTAATTCTTTCTCAGTTCAGTCACCAAGCCAAAGTGTCAAATATTTGCATGGTTCTGGCTTTTACAGGAGTTTGCTTCTCCTGGTAACAAATTCTCCTTTCCAACCCTCCTCACCCAGGTGACTGCTGTCACTGTTAGGTCTCTCATTTATAAAACATCATCCATTACCTTTTTTCCTCATTGCAAAAGCTTTATCATCTACAGCAGGACAAATACTGATGAAACACCCTTTCAATGTCAGCAAAAGAGCACCCACACTGCAAGATCTACTCCAGCTTAACAAGATTAAATCACATCACAGAGATGCCACGAAGCCATGAGCAGAGATGCTCATGGCTCATCTCTCCAACATGTTATTCCTCAAAGGTGCTGGGCTGGGTATTGCCTTGGTTTGGCCCCGGTGATGACTTTCAGCTAATAACTAACAGGGCTCAGTTACCCAAGGCTGTGGCATCTGCATAAAGAGCTCAGGTTTAAAGCTACAACGGAATAATTCATTTGACTTTTACCAGGGGAATAGGATTTCCCCATTCACGGTAATACCTGGTTGCTGTATAGTGTATATGTTTCAGCCTGCATCAGCAGTCCTCAAACTAAAGAAAAACAGCTGTTTGGTTTAAATTTGCCATTGCTTCAGCAGGTAAGTTTTAGAGGTCTCCTGAGGAAGACTTTAAAAAAAAAAACAAAAACAAAAAAAAACCCGGTAGAAACTCCAGAATGAAAACAAGAGGAATTAAATTAGGAATTTTAGAGGTAAGGATGATTATGCGCTTTTTTATATTTCTACAATGAAAATCTCTGCCGGTCACCCAGAAGAGGAGAAGGAGCAGAGGTCTTAACGTAAGACACAAAAAAACGTGTGCTGAAGGTGAACGGGTGGCTGGTGTAAGAGAGCCAGAGTGAGTTGCGGAGACCTGGGTTTCTGCCTCTAAAAAGGCTTTCCAGACCCCAATCAGAGGCAGGACCAAAGCTGTCTGTTACACACAGTCAGATATCAGGTTTGCTGGTACTCCTGGGAGAAGAGTCTCTGCTTGGCCATCATCTCATGCAAACCATAGAGTGATCCACTAAATGCTCTTTGGCAGAGGGCAAAGGGGTTTCACACTGACAGCCCCAATATAAGGGACTGTGGTTTGTCTCCCCTTGTATTTAGGGAAACAGCATGTCTCTCCTACCAGTCCTACTGTTCCTCCTACCAGCCTTGCTCCAACTTGCCCAGTCTATTGCCTCTCTTTGAAGAGGACAGACTTCTGGGGAAGTGTATCAAGAGCAAATCACAATCAGTCTTTATAAAAAATAACAACAATAAAGCCCACAACAGCTGGCAGCTTCTCCTACAGTTACCTCTGTTGGCTGCACCACGCATATCTTCCGCTCTCTCTCCTTATCTTGCAAAGCAAGCCAGAAAAATGAGGAGACATTGAAGAGGAGGAAAGAGAAACCGAAGCTTGAAAATAATAGGCAACGAATCTGAAACTAGAAGAACAGCTTTTTTTTTTTTTCCTGGTAGTATTGTTCCAAGCAGCATGGGCTTGTAAAAGTCTAATCACTTCCCATCCAGCTCATCAATCACATGAGGGAACCAGCCCCTCACACAACAAAGTGAGCCTCAAATTGGCTTCCACCAATAATAAAAGGTAGTGGTGAAGGACAATCCCTTCAGAGGATTGTTTAATAAATCTTGTCTAGACAGGGAACACAAGAGAAATGGAAAAGATTTCTTGGAAGACCATAGCCATTCAGTCCCATCCCACTTACATTATTAATGCATGCTTGCTGCAACTGGTACTTTAATGTGAATGTTCATATTTTGATTCTTGTTATTCAGCATCATCCAAAATTAAACATTAAACTTTAAATATTTAAAAACAGGTAAAAGTAGTAATTGGAGCTGATGGAAACTGCATGCTGGCACTATTCCTGCTGCGTGTGCTTGCCTTGCAGCAAAAATGCCAAAGAGACACTGTTGCTACTCCTCTGTTTTCAGCAGTTGCTGATATTTTACTGTAATTTATTCTATTTTTCTCCTCTTCTTAAAAATAACACCACCACTGCTATTCTAATAATAAACCAACAGCTCTCACATCTGAAAGACCTTTCAGTAGAGGACTATTTCTGCCAGCAAAGGGTGCCTAATCTCGGTACGCTCAACCTCAGTACGCACGGACAACTTGCGGAGCATAAACCGTATAAAACCCAACCAGCTGCTCATCACGTTACGCTCAGCGCTACATTACCCTTTCGTTTCTTAGTCATAATTTTTTCCTTTGGCAGCCTGTTCTTTCCAATGCAGGGGTCCAACTGTCAGCTACCGGCAAAAATCCCATTCCAGCCTGTATTTGGTGTATTTTTTGATGGCTTCCTCCTCCCTCCTCCACTTTTATCTGTCAGAAGTGCTAAAGACTCCCACAAGCCATGAAGTGTTTCTGACATTCATGGCTTTTAGATCCCGTGTTTCAAAGAACCGCTGAAGGTTATGTTGATTAAGCCCAAAGACGTATTTCTAGAAAGCTGTAGCTTAAATAAAAAAGGTGTTTTGCTGTCACAGTGATCAGCCAAAACTGTTACTGAACCAGAGCATATGGGAGCCGAAAGCCATCAGAGAAACGTGTGATGTTCCAGGCTGCTAAGATTTGCTCTCTCCAGCAGAGATCAGAGGCAGCAGGAAAGCACATGAGGCATTTAGCTCAATTAAAAAATAAACAAATAAAAACAAAGCCTTGCATTGAGTGAGATGATGGCCGATTACCCGCCAGTTAAGCGAGGGGTAAGAAAAATCATTGCCTCTTAGAAGTGCTATCAGACAAAAGCCCTTTTTGTTTTGTGAGAGCTCCAGAGGGGCACTCTGAGATGCCTCTGGAGGTTGGAGCTGAAGACATTTATTTAAGGAAACAAGAGGAGCCTTTACTGGGAGCTTTCCTGAAACCCAAGATGAAGGCCTCCTTATTTTGCTTCTGAGCAGTGCCTGCTAACCAGACACAACAGGATTCATCCTTCTGGCAAATTAACATCCAGTGGACGCTGACTGCAGCAGATCTGATAAATATTTGCATCCACTATGAATTCATGGCATGATGCACCATTAAAATTTCATGGGAGAAGAAAAAATTAAAAATTGCTTCAGGAGCTGTATGGTTTTGGGCTCCTCGCAGTTGCAGGGATAGTTACAGGCCGCAGACATTGTAAAACTGCCAGTTGCTTCACCTAACAAAATTTCAGCCCTTATTAGACATAAAAAGATATGCAATTTCCTTCCAGAGGTCAGAGCTAAAACCCAACACTTAAGGTACAGCAGTTCAGCAAGGGCTTTAATGAACAACTAAAACTTTAAAAGGAGCAAAACGAAAAACCAGGACTACGTCTCTCATTCTGAAGGCACGTTTGGAGAAAGGTGATCTTTTATGGGAGAAGCTGAGGTGCAGAAATTCAATCAAAATTATTTCTTTTTAAACTGAAATCTCAAGGAGTGTGCGAACTCTATTCAAAGCCATTTAAATAAATAGGAATTTTATAACTTCTGGCTGTGGGCTTAGCTTGCTCTGACATGTTTGTGCAAGTGTGCTCAGACTACCTTATTTGAAATGGTTTCCGTTCAGGGCTGATCTTTTTGCATTCATATCATCAGGCTGATTGAGATGAGGGCACCAGCCCCAGAACTAACGAGTGCCCTAAAGTCTGTTTCTCTTGGAAACAGCTGCTCCACATCTGCACACATGGGGCAGTAAGAAACCAGCCTTACAATGTTCCCCTCTCCCATCACTCTGCCTAAGGAGAAACAGGAAACTTCCTAATGCAGGTTGCTCCCAATGCCACCTGAAAAATCTTTTTTCAGAAAATAAACATACCCATAGGTAGTTTTACTCCTCCCTGGTGCACTACAGCAGGCAGGCATCGGCAATGGATCCGCAGCGGGATCTCTACTGAGCAAATCGGGTATCTCACGCTGTTGTGATGGAAATCTAACAAGAACAAGAAACAGTATCAAAAACATCAATCCAGGTGCAAAACAGTTGGATGAAGAGGCAATTTTTCTTGCCTCGAGCTGTTCCGTCTCCATCCAGCCCTTGGGGTGCAGGTGCCTGTGCCGCAGGAAACAATACAGTCCCCCCCGATGGAAGACAAACCCCACATGCCAGCTCCCAGCGCACCTCCTTGTTCCCAACAGCACCTTTGGGTTTCCTTATGTGCTGTTTTCCCCAAGTGGCACATTTCTAACAGAAGCTGGAAAAAATGTCCAAAATTGTGCCGAGCCGAGCACACAGAAAAGCGCCTGTTTGCACCAGGAACCACAGGTTTTAAACCTTTGCATACCGAAAATACAATACTGAGGTAAATGAGCCATAAAACCAGTATTTCCCATCCACACTGAGTAAGTTTTTCACTCCATCTCAGGAATACCAGAGAACATGACAAAGGGTCGAGGTCAAATGCTTGTGGCAGGAAGAACTGGGGAACTTTCCAATGGAAATCAGCATGCCGTATCTGCACTGCTGCAACTCACTGGGGGAAAAGCATACTTATTAATTACCTCTTCTATTAAATAAAAACAACACATTTTTGTCAAACACAACGATTACAAAGCCAAAGCAAAATGATATTTTAACATTTTACCAAAATTTGTATCTTGAATATTTTCAGCCAGCTCTATTTAGCCCTATGCTGCTCAGCCGCGTTTCCACCAACACAAGCTGAATCAATCCCAAAGCAAGCAATGGCAGGGCTGCTGCAAAAGATGCAAATATATTGATGTTGGTATAGATTTAAATGTGCTGGACCTACTCTACCCAAGGCAATGCTGGCTTGCCTACTAGGAACACCTGTATTGATGCCATTATTTCACAACATTGGGACTTTGCCATTTCATCAGCACAGTCTAGTCGTGCACGTACTACGCATGCGCCAGATCAATTTGTGTGAGGGGTCTTCATTGCATATGAAGCAAAATTTCTCAATTTCAGTGGCTAGTAACTGAGAACTTTTTGATCAAAAGGCCATAATAATGTCAAGAAAAAGATGGCGTGAAAACACTTGCTTTGGAATGACTGATTTCCTTTCACACAATACACACTGCTTCCCAACAGGCTCTAACGACACGTATTTGATTTTACATTTGATCAGTTTGAGTGATTTTGGTGTCACCCGACCAGGGACACTTATAGGCAGTGTGAGAAATAAATGCCCTTTTAACCGCATTTTGTTCTTATATATGTATTGTTCTGCTAAAATAATTCATTGTATCCTAATGAAATGAGCACAACTGGCTCCAGGAATGAATGAATACTCACTCCCCGGTGATGGGTATTTATGTGCAGGGACAGAGGGTCTGTAATGGAAGATCTATCGTTAGCGCCTGAATCCATTTTATCTTCATTTCACATGATACGAGTGAACTGAGTGTTGTTTTGGGGGTATAATTGATCTATAGCTGAAACAAATCAGCTCTGCAGCTAAGTGAGAAGATGAAGTAGTGGATAATCTGTAGTTTAAAACCAGCTGCTCTGCTGAGATCAAATGATTACTTTGGCACTGAAATGATTAGCTGACAAGGGAGCGTGTTTCAGCATCCGCCATCATTACCGGGAGCCACTGCCATAACCTCCGGCCATGCTGATGCTGGGCATCAGAGCTAATTGACAGCATGGCTGGGATCAGCTCGCAGTTTGCTAAACTGGCGGACCTCACCTGGCCTCAATTACAAATACCAGCATTTTCAGGAAACAAAAAGGCAGAGGAGGCAGGGAAGGAGGATACTCGGCCACCGGTCAGATAACTGTGGCTACAACAAATGTCAGCGAAACATTTTAGGTTTAAGCTGCATGGCTGTCTGCTCTCTACAGTAGTTTTAACACAGCATAAATATTTGCAAATATTTCCCTCTTATTTCTCTCTGCTTGCACATCTCTGGACAATTATTGAGAACTGAAATTCACCCCATCCCTTTCCACAGTGTCCTTCCATAGGGATTCCTACAACGTCTGGTTTTAATAGGTTTCCCCGTTTTAGGCAAGGTAAGGCAAGGTACCACCTGCTCATGAGAACGTCACATGAACAGGACAGAAATACAGGGAGGACACAGGTTTGTAGTTTCCTTTCCTTTTCCCCTAATCATCTCTGCGCTTCTAACTACAAGAGCCTTCTCCAAATAACCTGAAGATAACTGAGGTTGCATAGCAGATGAGACACAAACACGTTCACGTAACCAGGCTGCAGAGCCTGGCCACCAGAGCAGGGATGTGCTGCATTTAGCTTGCCAGCTTGGAGAGTGGGAGGGTAACCCATCTGGAAATTGCACTTTCTTTCTTCTTCCTTTTACCTAAAAATTTGCCAGACTCCAAAAGATATTAAAAATGGTATTTCAAAAATGGCAGCAATCTACGAGACCTATTAGGTCACGTTTTCCACACCCTTATCAAAGTAAGACAGACCCTTAAACAAGATGTATTTTCTTCTAGTTGACCACTCAGCAGGTTTGAAAGAAATCCAGTAACATCATCTGCTTCTCTAAGAGGTTACTCCACACTTTTGTAGAGACAGCCATTATTCCCTGATATTCATTACGGATTTTCCCTTCTTAGGCCTTCACTCTGCACCGTACTTTTGAAGGATGAACTGTCATTATCATTCCTGAAGTACGTACTACATGGGGTTGTTGCTTTTGATTTACAGCAACAATACGACATGTGCCTCACCATCCCTTTCACTCTCCCTTGCTCTTCAGCCCTTTCTGGAAGGGAAGCCAAAAAGTACAGAGCGGGGGGTTGCTGTCAGAAGCCCCCTTCCAAATTCAAGGTAGCAAGGGTCCTCCTAAGTGTAAATGAGCAACGCTGGTATGAACAGGGTTTAAAGCAACGATGTTCCACATCTCAGGCTTCCCCATTTGGAGGTAGCAATATACTTGCAGGAAGCCATAGGTCTCCCTGTCATTTTTTTCACGGGTTGTCTCTTGCAGAAAAACTCAAGCACTTCTGCCATCACCATGATTACCCAGAATTATAAAGCAATTTATAATGCTTTACAGCTCCTTTGTTGGCACCAAGGATCTGAATTAATCCCAAAACATCAGAAATCAGAGTGACTGGAACCATCAGGCTCTGGACACCATTCAAGCTCTTGGATCACTTGGCTATGTCCCGTTCGTGCTATTAAACCTGAAGACCATTTACTTTGAGGGTCTCTGCTCTCCATCTTGAGCTTGTTAAGGTTTATTTTCTTAAAGCATGAACTCTCTTATGCAATGTATTTTTGGTATAACCTCTCTCTCCAGTGAGCAACATGAAGCTATCGCTATTATTTTTCCTGCACATAACAGCACCAGGTAGTCAAAATCGGCATGATATTTCTACCTTGCCTTTTGACATTTTCAAGTTTATTACGTTCAGACAGTACCTCAAAGGACTTCATTCTTCCTGTCTGGCAGGACTAATCACCACCAAAGGGGGAAAGAAACACTATGTGCTATTCAATACAGCATGCAGATGCTATTATCCTTCTACTTAACTTCAAACACAAGTACTAGAAGTTGATGAGACCAGTTGCACTTAATCACCTGCAGAAGTACTGCCTTGAAGTAAGTTCCCGTTGCTTTAACCGAAACCTCTCAATTCCACCTTTTCTTGATGATGTTTGACACTGGGGACATCTCACCTGAGAAGTCAGTGGTTCTTCATTTCGTACCCTGCAGGATTCAGCACTCAAGAGTCAGCACGCAGTTAACAGAGATGTCCCTGCTGGCTGCTTGTTGGGTTGAGCAAACTCAACCTCAACCCCGGAAAGACACATCCACTACCACCCCCTGGTCAGTTCCAGCCTCTCTGGCTCCTTGGATCAGCCCCACACAACAGAGTGGCTTTTGCTAGGACACGTCCTTGTAAACGCTCCCTTGACATGCTATTTTTGAGGTGGACGCTCAGGAAGGCCAACTTCTCCCTCCACCCCAGCCTTCCTGGGTACCTACACAGGATGCCTGCATGACACATGTGAGGCCATAATTAGACAGCCCAGTACTAATACCAGGTTCGGGGTGGGAGTGTTGCTCTTGCTGAATGCTGCAATCTGCACAACTGTGCTGACATTTCTGAACTATAAAAGCCCTCCAGCAGGCATCTACAGAGGAAACCTTTAAAATTGATCCAGTTTAGCACAAAAACTGTTGGCTAAGCCTCCATCCGTCCCTCTGCTCCTCCACCCCTTGACACAGCTTACAGCAAAAGACTTTACTTTCCGTTTCATACGGCTTTTAACAGCAACTCAAGCCCATTGATCCAGGACTCTGAGCCAGTGTATTACAACGCAAGATTATTCAGCTCTCTGACAGTTGGTTTGTTTAATTTAATTTTAATCCATAGTAAAATAGGATTGGAGGGAGGGGGGGCTAGAGGAAAAATTGGCAACGTATGCTTAAATGCTCAGGAAAATAGAAAAATGTCGCTCAAAGGAAAGTATAAAATACTTCCACTTGGTGCAGGCTGGTACACCACGATTACATATGTATATGCCTATGTATACCTCATCTGTGTCTCGTGACTTCAGTCTCTGTTCCACAGAAAGATTTGAGGGCGGGTGGACAAAGAGGAGAGTAAATAAGCCTTAATGACACCTGAGCAAAGCTTGTCAATGAACAGGGTGAAACGGTGGAGTTTATGCAATCTCCTAGCTCGGGTTAAGACAAGGCTTGAAAACTCATTACGCTCATCATTTACAACAAATAACCTTTCTTTCTATGGCTGGAAGAAAACTACTCATTTGCTTTATCATCTAATAAATCCATTTATAATTTAAAAGCATTTGCAAGTTGGTTTTTTTTTTTTCGTTGGTTAGTTTAACTTTACTCCATTGTTTGCTTTAGTCCAGCTTCAATTAGGCCAGCATTTCCAATCACATCGGTAGGAGAGAGGTTTACATTTACAAGAGTAAGATCATTAACAGCATAAGGTGGTTGAAAGGAAGGACATAATTGGTTTCACTCGCCTAGAGGGAAGATCACCTTCTAAGAGAAACAACACCTAATTAAGAAGGTTTGCACTGTTTTATTTTTAATACTGTCCTCCCTTCACTACCAGCAATTTTACAGTACCCATCACAGCAGCTTCTGAGTTCTGGCTTAGCCACATGTATTTTGCAGAAGCACAGGAGCTGACAGCATCAGACCCCTTTACGGACTGAGAGAAGGAAGAGTCTGATGAGACACTAAACAATAGGAAAAGAAAGAAATTAATGGTCGGTATTTAATTTAAAAACAAACAAACAAACAAAACCAAAACAAGCCTAGACAGAGCCATGAATCTCAACAGTTGCTTTTGTTTATGTTAAGAATTTGACTCTTGATCTGTATTTTCATCAGTAGCTAAGCTTCTGGGTACCAGGACCTGTTGGAAAGCACAGCCACTTTGTCAGACGCCTAGCTGGCCGTGCACAGGCAGAGGCAGGTCATACAGCGGACAAGCAAGGTGACAGTGCTGGCCCAGGCACTACCCTGGACTGACACGGGGCAGAGCCGGGCAGGAAGTTTACCGGCACCTCAACGATCCCCAAGGAGTGATGTGCTTCCACCAGCATGCATTGATCATGAAGGGAATGGCTAGGGTCAGCATGTACCCCCAAATTCAGCCCTACAGAGCAGGCTGTTAGGAAGGGAACAAGATCTGTGTTAGAGAGGAAGAGGAGGAGGAAAAAGGCCTTCCTGGCTATTGTTGATGTCGCATGACCAAAGCGCAGGAATGTATCCATTTTGCGGACTGCTCAACAGTTTAAGCAAAGAGCCCCCAGACCTGTTTGTGACATTCCCAGGATGATGGTAGACTTTGCCAGCCCCTCTAAACGCTTTCCCCTACTATTAACATCCTCCGCGTGCTGCCCAGGCTGAGCTGCTGCCAGCTGGCACCCATCCACCACGTTACCTCTGCCAAACCTGGAAAGCACTCCACCTGGAGCAGTGAACCCTGTGTCCTGGGTATATTTTTGATACTGAGGCCTCTTGCACCTCATAACCTCCCAGCAATGGGGCTAGGAAGGCAGTGGCAATACTGTTTAATTGCAAACATCACTTGCAGCCATGGCTGGCACCCTGTTGCAAGTGGAGCGCTCCCACGCCGTGCCTCTCACATCCACCTGGGCTTGCAGGCACCTCCGCAGCACCCAAAAGCTGCTGGAGGAGCTCGTGAGGTTCAGCAGGACCAGCAAGAAAGATGTTGCGAGGACCACCAGTGCAGCCCCTGGGCATGGGGGAGCCACTCCACATTACCTCCCCAGTGTTCTGCTCTGCTTAACAAAGGGTGGCTTCGCTGCAACCACAAAAATGGTATAGCAAGCGAAAAGGATATTACTGATCTCGAGCATGTGCGTGGGTCTGGGTTACTCTGAATAATTTAAGTCAGGCTTCTTTTATCTCTCTCCTACTCCAGAGTTGCTACCACTGCCACACACATGAATCAGACAGGCTTCCTGAGTGGCTGGAGGTGGGGTGCCTCCAGTACAATGGGAGCTGAAAGGGAAATGCTAAAAGACAATTTAAAGAGACTCCTTAATCATCTTGGACTTCAAAACTTTCCTGTCATCTCCACATGTGATACAGCTGAAGGATGCTCCCCCCAGCTGAAGGGGACACAGGTAGAAGCTGCAGGAGAGCTAGGGAAGCTCTTGGCAGCTGCCAACACAACAAAGGGGAAAACAAAGCCCCAGGTTGGGCTCCATCCCCGCACCCTCCTGGAGTCCGGCAGGGGAGCCTCTCCAAACTCCCTGTACATGAGTGCATGTGTGTCAGTGAAGGGCCTGTTGACACCACCTGCTAGTCGCTCCACACGTATGACAGCACATGTTTTATACAGCAAATCGATCACAGGGAAGTGGACACAAGGGAAAGTAGCTGCTTGTGCCTCCAGTGGCTTTGGCAGCACTCCCAAGAGCCAGCCCCGCAGCAGACAGGATGTGAGGAGCAGCCCAGTAATGTCCCCAGCAGGCCCAGGCTCCCTGGAAAAGGGCATCATCTGCAGCCCCTCTGTTACAACCTCCTCAAAAAAAAATGCTTCCTGGGGGGCCACATAGCACCTGGCCCACACAGAGTCCATCCCTGCACCAAAACAGGAGCCTGCATTTCCACAGCATGCAACTGTCCTCTTCAACGCAAGTTGTTATTTCAAACTGTATCTTTCATACAAAGCCACCAAAAATAATTGCTAAATTAATGGGGCAATAGCTAATGTACATATATTTGGTTATGGCTTGGCAGACCCAGCTCGAGGATTAATTGTATATTAATTCTGTTCTCTGTTTGTTTTGCAGAAGCTAAAAATTTAATTCAAGCAGAAGAGTACCAGCTTACAGAATCTTTTAAGTTTCTCTCAGCCAAAAGCAAAGGCCAAACTCCATTGCAGAGCTGATGTGGGCTGCTTGCTAGTGTTGCATTGCTGATAGGGAAAGGACCAGAGGGGAGAGGTTGCGCAAGTGTTTTTTTCAGTTGTTTTTAGGGACAGGACGTTGGTGTTGTGTATGGAAGCGAAAGCAGCCTCCTAGCACAGTTATTCTGCTTGTTGCAATGCCCTGGACAGCTATAAAAATAAAAGCATAGGGTTGGGAGGAGTATAAAACCAGAGTCAAAATCTGGCTGTGGGGAGCTAGCAAAAGCATTAGCTGCTTGGAGAGATGAAGCTGCTGGGTTTTGTAAACAACACTAAAAAAAGGCTGTGCAAGAGCCGGACAGAAATAGCTGTGCAGCAAGCAAGGTCACTACGGCAGGGTAAGGAGGAGGTGGAAGGTGGGGAGAGGGCTCGGCGTCACCCCTCAGTGCTCTGCAGCTCCACCAAGGTCTGGTGGGAGAGAGCTGCCACTGCAGCGCAGGGGTGGCACAGCAGGCGCAGGGCAGCAGTTAGCCACCCGGGATTATCTGTGTCCCAGAGTAGGCAAGCGTGGCCAGGTGCAAGGGGGAAATGTTGGCAGAAAGGCAAGGAGGGAGGCAGATGGGAGGCTGGTGGCCGTGCAGGCAGCTTTTGTGGGGGGAAGGAAGGGGAGATGTGAGCAGGGTCCCTATTCTGCCATGCTGCATCTAGCAGAGGAGATGTTTAAGCAGCAGCTAGAGGCTCACACTAGAGGCCTTCGCAGAGGCACGAATTAAGTGGTACCATGTCCTGTATCTACCAAAAATGAGTTGAAACCACACAGGCTGTTGAAAAAGGGTTTCTGAGCATCCAAGGAAGGGAGGCACAGAGGCAGCTAAGGGCAGTCCACAGCGCTACAAGGATATACCTGCATTACAGGTGCCCAACTGGGACAGCACAGGAAAGCAGATGCTGCAGAGACACAGATGCTGTCTTATCAACATATCATGGAGGAGGAAGGCAACTGAAGCACAAAAATAACGTGACACCTCCAAACACATTTAGGCCACAAAGCACTGGAGGCCATTTACCTACCAGCTGCAGAGGCTCTGGCAGTGGTGGAGTCAGGATGGAGCTGGGTGAGACTATGTTGGGGACTATGTGGCACATAATACTCATCTTCAATAGCAGGGACCAGGCACCAACCACCCAGGCGCTGCCTCACACATCAAGGGCCAAGGGCAATGTGAACAGCACTGGTCAGTTATCGGCAAGGGAGACGAGCAGGACAGCAGGATGTCTCAAGAGGGGGCGAGCGCTGCTTTGGAAATGCTGATCCCTGCCCTGAGGCTGGTGGAATGCTCGATTTGTTATCACCATCTCACCAACTACCTTAAGAGCACCCAGCACCCTGCTCTTCCCTGCTGCTGCAGCATGGACTTCCCATTTCACTACCCACTTCTGAACACAGGACAGGTCTGGAAGATCCTACAAATCTGGGCCATTCCTCACTTGGCAATCAATACACCCTGGCCATTTTGAGACCAATTTAAACCGCTGGGATTATTTTAGGCTACTGTTTCTTCAAAAAGCAACAGGAAATGGCAGAAGAAGCTGTCCTCATAGAGGAGAGCTGTATCACACTTGCTTTCTGTGCTTAGCCTCTGCCCCAATTCCTCCTTCTGCATTTGGGATCTAACTCACCTTAAAGACAGCTCAGATTATCCAACACAGTTGTCTGCTGATCACAGCTGGTGTAAAACATTTTGCCCATGCCAGAAGCATGGCCTGGCATACCACTGGCCTCTCGTAACCCATGCAGCAGAGCACTTGTGTTTATTGCTGTGTGCGCAGGATGCCCTAGTCAGGTTTACCCAGCAAGTTGGAGGTGTCCTCCTTCCACCTGGATTTGTGTGGCACACACAGCCCTGCCCCTCATGCCACTGCTGGCACACCATTAGGCTCTTTGTGCTTCGTTTTCTAACGGTCCTGAGAGGGCAATTACAAATACATAAATACATGTATTTGATTTGCAGATTTGTAATTACCTGGACACCTCTTTGCCTCTTGCCAGCCAACAACAAAACACATGCTGGCAAGGCTCTCCTGATGCAATTCACTGGGGGACAAATGGTACAGGGCAGCTTTGCCCAGCAAACCCCTCCAAAATCTCCATGCTGGTGTAGGTCCAGACTGCAATGTTTTCCAAGCACTTCTGGGGAAAAGCTCCCTCCCCATAGGCATAGCCACCCCATAGTCTCTTTCTGGGGACTCCTGACAGGTACTACACTCCACATCCCACTCCCTTTCTACTGAGCTGGGACCTTATTGAAGCCTGTCAGCTGGGAATTAAGATACCATTTTGCTGGAGAAGAGAATGCAGAGCTGTGCTGCCAGGCCTTCAGGAGTCATACATATCATCACAGTGATCTGAGCAAACTGGACAAGGCAATACCTTCCTGTCTCTGCGCTTCCCTTCCTGACACATCTGTTCAGACTGCAAGCTCTCTTCCATGCCCTTGTCCCTGCTGAGCTCTGCCACCAGAGCTTTCAGAAGGGTCTGCTTAGACCCATTTTGCTAAAAAAGACCAAAAAAAACCTTTGGAAAAAATATAGATTTAAAAAAAATAAGAAGCAGCTCTAAATGCCTAGGGTCCAGGCAGCATGGTTTGAAAGCAGCTCTTCCTGTGGCTGCTCTGGCAGCCCTCCCCACTTGGAGGGGTCTGTCTGACCCAGTCTTCCTCAAAACCTATAGCACTACGAGAAGCAAAAATACAAAAAACCCAAATCCCTAAATTCCATCTGCCACAAAATCTAAATGTGATGGTAAGGAAAGTGAGAAGCATGGGGCTATATGTCTTTGCAGTAACTGCAGCAGCTATAAAGCTGCCCACCACGAAACACCCACTCTGTTAAGTGGCACGCAGATAGCTGCCAACGTAGCTGTGGCTGAGGGTGCTACAGAGGCACTATAGAGGTAAATGAAAACAGAATTTATAAAGCGGTGGTAGATCACTTCCGAAGGCTGTTGATTGTGGTTAGAAATAAGTTTCATAATCATTTGGGAGAGTTATTGCAGAGAACAGCACAGAACTCTGGTCATGTCTTCAGAAATAAATAATCTGAATTGGTTAAATAAAATCCAGGCATGAGAAGACAATTTACTGACTGTGAATTGCTAAAAGCCTGGGGATTAGTCAAAGATAACTCTCGTTTACCAAATGTGTTTAACAGAACAACAGTGCTTGCAGAAGATTGTTTTGTGGTATACTAATTGTGTATTTTATTTCGAAAATTGAATACGGAGAAACCATTAAGAAATAAGAACTGTCCACAATGCAAACTGTCAGCTTTGCCAAGTGAAATTAAAATAGGTTGCTGTTTCTGAAACTACATAGTTGTTTGCTATATAAACCAGTGTGCATGATCTGAGATTTTCTCAAGATTTTTTCTGAAATCCAAACCAGGACGAGACTCAAAACATGCACCAGCTCAACCAGCTTACCTAGTTTCATGGAGCAACTCCCAGTACAAAAACCTGGCCTGTGCAATTAGTTGAAGGATGCCAGTGGCTTGGGAGGTGGAGCTAGGAGGTGGAGCCAGACCTCTTCCCACACCATCACTGCAGACCTGCTGGGTAAGCCTGGACATGCAACAGGGACGAGAGCTCTCGGGGTCTGTTTTTCACCCACTTTTTTGTCCTACCCAGTTCAATCATGCTCTTAGAAACAGTAAGTACCTTTTCCTACTGCAGCCCATGGAGAGACTGCCTTGGCCACAACCGGGAGGTGCTACTGCAGCAACAATGCACTGCATTAACCTTAGCCTCATTTCGTTGCTGAAGCTCATAGTGGTGGGACTCCAACGACTGAATTACCCCAGTGCACATTTTTTTGTCAGTAGGTTGAGCCCCAGAAGAATAACAAAGAGAACGGGCTATCAGCCCACAGTCAGAAATATGTTGCTTTTCCCAGCAGTCAGGCTTAGACACGTTTTTTTCCTCCTATTGAGCACTCCTTTCCTGTGCCAGGACTCCTGTTGCAGCCGCGGTACAGAGAAGCACCAAGCAGCAGGAACAGAACTGATGGAGCTGGAGGGTAGGACAGGCAGAGGACAACTTCACACTGCAATTGCTCACCCTTGTTTTGGCCACCCACAGGCAAGCAATACCAAGACTATTTTTGCTGCTGGTTATGTTATAAAATATGTAAAACTAACCCAGCAGACTGGTACTCCTGTTCTGCACACATATGAAAATGACAGGAAAAAAACACTAGAGAGGAGAGGTGCTCCAGCCCTCTGATCAGCTTCATGGCCCTCCTCTGGACTCATTCCAACAGGTTCATGTCATTCTTATGTTGGGGGACCCAGAGCTGGACACAGTATTCCAGGTGGGGTCTCACCAGAGCAGAGTAGAGGGGCAGAATCACCTCCCTCGACCTGCTGGCCATGCTTCTTTTGATGCAGCCCAGGATACGGTTGGCCTTCTGGACTGCAAGCGCACATTGCCAGGTCACATTGAACTTCTCATCCACCAACACCCCCAAGTCCTTCTCCTCAGGGCTGCTCTCAGTCCATTCTCCGCTCAGCCTCTATTTGTGCGTGGGGTTGCCCCAGCCCACATGCGGGACCTTGCACTTGGCCTTATTGAACTTCATGAGGTTCGCATGGGCTCACCTCTCAAAGCCTGTCCAGGTCCCTCTGGATGGCATCCCTTTCCTCTAGTGTGTTGACTGCACCACACAGCTTGGTGTCGTTGGCAAACCTGCTGAGGGTGCACTCAATTCCACTGTCCATGTCACCAACAAAGATGTTAAACAGCGCTTGTCCCAATACCGACCCCTGAGGAACGCCACTCATCACTGGTCTCCACTTGAACTCAAGCCATTGACCGTAACCCTTTGGGTGTGGCCATCCAGCCAATTCCTTATCCACTGAGTGGTCTATCCATCAAATCCATGTCTCTCCAATTTAGAGACAAGGATCTCATGCCGGACAGTGTCAAAATTTATTTAAGTCTGAGAGGGACAAATAGCCTTTCTTTTAGTTATGCCCCATCTGCCACCTTCACTTGGCCATTAAAACCATTTTAAAAATGATAAAACAAGCAATACTGCCTAACTAATGAATATCAAATTATCAGCGTAAATATGCGAACATTTATTTATTTATTTGCCTCACCAAGAACATGTTCTCCTCTGTTTGGTTTTCTATTTTAACGACTACAATTTATCATATTAACTACACTTCCAGTTTGCTGGATTTTGTTTCAAGTTCTGCTTTTTACTGAGACATCTGCAAGAGAGCAGTCTCAGGTAAGAGAAGTAATAAAAGTAATAAAGAAGCGATAGTAACCGTCACCAAAAAGCACAAGTGACCGAACCACCTTCATTTACTACAGAGGGCCCTTCTTTCTTCCTCTCATTTGCTGATTTTACTGCCACTTTCCACTAATATTTTACTCTGCTTATGGCAGCTCTCCACAAGGAACGTTAATTCCCTAATTTCCAAATAATTTGCTTTCCCTACCTACCAGCAGGCAGCATTAAGATGGAAGAAAAGCCGAAGTGGGAGAACCGCGTATGATGAATTCAAGCCTTGCACAATGGCTCAAGTCAGGAGTTTCAGGAGGCATTTGAAACTCCAGTAATGCCTGAATTAGTGCAGGGATCCTGCCCGCGCAGGAGTTATCTATCTGCTGCCTGTCTAACACAGTGGGATACCAGTTAGTCCAGCTGCACCAAGGCTATATCTATTTCAGAGCACAAGCATATGTGTTTTCCCCACCTGTCACAACTGTGAAATGTATAGATAGCATTTACTTCCTAGGCATTCGTCGCTTAAATTAACAGGAAACCTGTTAGTCTGAGTGCAATTAGCACCCCAAATTTTACTCCAGACATATCTGGTAGCTGAAGTTTGCTTGCATATCACTAAGCAGCCTGGTGTATGCTTTGAGTAAACACAGGCCAACATATAGAGTGGAAATCCTGTAAAATACCAACAAATTTAACACGAAGCAAAGCTAAACATGTTGTTGGAGAATCTGTTCTGCCTTTGTTAGAACGCATAATGGAATGTTCACATTTTTACAAACTGAAATTGAGCACTAGGTTCACCTGAGACCTGGCAAACTGAATGACAGTGTAACACAACCTGCCAGGGCTGACTCCTACCACCCTCTTCCTGCTGCTGGATTTAAACCTGCTGCTCCCCCTACATGTTTTATGAAAATGCCAGTTACATACAGACACGCATCTTGAAAAATGACATTAGCATTTCACAGAAGTATATGCAAGCGATACTATACAAGTGGTGTAAACCCTTATCTGTGTCACGGCTTGACTTCTTCTATTGGAGAGTAAGACCAGCACAGCCTGCAACCACACTGCCACAGGCTGTCTTTTCTACTGCGGCCCTCACACCTACACACCAGTTTCTTCCATGTTGCAGCCACAACATCTGCAGCATCCTCAGATGCCCACCTGAGTGCACTGGATCACTCTTTTGCAGGTTATTTCTTCAAACAACCAGTTTTGAAACACCAAGTAACAATGGGCTTAAATTCTTTTAATTCAGCATTCACCTTCCCCTTTTTGTGGTTGCTAGCACATTAACAGGGAACACACAAAGCACACTGAAATGTTCCTTCACAAACCCAAAGGCCAAAAGCTTGATATTTACTCAAAGTTTGAAGTAAGGAGGGCTGAGAGACTGCACAACCCAGGCTCCATGGTGGCAGGCCATCTATCACAGACTTCCTCTGGATGCTGGAGATTCAGTTAGGCTCATAACTCCAGTCTTGTACACAAAGAGGGTTTTACATTCATTCAGCAATCACCTTTTTTTTCCTTTTTCTTAAATGCTCTACAAGTGTTGCCCAGATTTCTTCCCTTGCTTAGTTTATCACTCAGTCCATGTTTATCAGGATTAGCTTCTCCAAGTCTCCAGTGCTTATCTGCATGATTCTCTGACCTTCCTAAACCCTACCTTACCTGTTCAATACCTGCTGGCAACACACAGTGATACAGACTTGCAAGGTCTGTGTAGTGGCATGGTTTTCCCCTGAGTCCTGGACAAATCTAAATGACACATACTCAGAGCATCTGTCACAGCAATGACATTGTTCTTGTTCTCTGCACATCTGTGACATTTTATTATCCTCTTATAATATTGCAGTGGAGTGGAGCTGGTGGGAAAGAGACTTGCCCTTCTCCAGCCCAGTACCCATAGCTACTCCTCTAAACAAAGACGACAGAGGGAAGGAAAAAAGATTTCTTACCCGTAGGAAGGAGAGGTCTCGGTTGTGCTCAATGCTTGTGATTTCCAGGTTGCCCATAACTACCTCGCAGTTCTCATAGTACTTGCGCAGGGCCCGATACTGCTGCTCCAGGTCAGAGAGGGAGCTCAGCTTGTTCTCGGTGCCAGCACACACTGCAAGAAACCACAGGACAAACAATCAGGATAAGTGTGGAAGAGGGGCACAGGAGCAGAGGAGGAAATAATATACAGGGATACAGGTAATTGTAACAAAAATCCTGACTTTTTCACAGGATTGGGTCCGGGGAGGGGGGGGACACGGACGGACGGACACAACACCACAAAAAACCCCCACAAAAATGCAAAACCACCAGCACAAGTTACTTGAATAACAGCAGTAGAGATAGGAAGATACACACACAGTCCATGATCATCTCAGCAATTTAAACATATCTCACTAAATAGGATGAAGTGCTGGTATTTACCACCAAATGCAGAAAGCCTGAAAACACAGAAATATAGGAAAAATGCAAAACTAGTTGACTCCAGAACCTAAAGGGCCAAACCCAGGTTCTCAGTGAAGTCGCTACTAGTTCTGCCAATGACAGAATTGGGCACTGAACAGGGATGCGCCAATCACAGACTAAAGGATGTAAGACTGGAGACACCCATGCATCCAAGCTGACCTGGGTAATGCAACATTTTTCCTATTCAGCTGATGGTCAGAATGGTCTGTTGGACAAGCCAAGAGCAACCTGACCAGAAGGTTTATACCCAACATTGTTTTCCCCATCACTTGCCTTAAGACCCCAGCTCTTCCACATCTTTCCACAAGTCACCAGACTGAATGTACAGTGGAGATGTATCAGATGAGTTAGGAAACATCATCTCAATACAGTTAGTTTTCAGAAGATGCCCTTTAATATCATACTACTCTGCTCTAAATTTTGAAGTCTGGTTCAAAGCTACTGCAGAATCACAGCTCAGCTCAGTCTATCAGCTTGTCGTGCATCAAGCAATGACAAAAACGAATGCAGGAAAGAAACACAGAAGCAGCATTTTACAACAGCTGTTTTTCATGCAGCGCTCAGCCTGCCAGGACAGCAGTGCTACTTAAATGGTCAAGTGTAGGGCTGGGCTTTTTTTTTTTTGCGTGCACTTACTTCTCCTGTCTACCAACAGCTTATGGGTTGTTCTTATTTGTGAGCAAATAATATATCCAAACTTTTGAAATGGGCATGATATTATGCAAAACATGAGCCAGACCAGAATAGCATTTCTGGAGT
Organism: Burhinus bistriatus; assembly: GCA_013397275.1. Lineage (NCBI taxonomy): Eukaryota > Metazoa > Chordata > Aves > Charadriiformes > Burhinidae > Burhinus > Burhinus bistriatus. The sequence goes on along the minus strand of VYXH01012637.1, from coordinate 262,322 downwards.
CATTCCCACTCCTGGATTAAATCAATACAAACAAAACTCTCCATGACTGGAGGCATAATCAGTAAAATTGGCTAAAATATGCTCTTTTGAATGATGCGGGTCCTTTTTATAAATATCAAAAGTAATTAGGTTTTTCAGCACTACTATTATTGGCTGTTTACTTACTACATTTTCCCCCCTTCTTTTTTTTTTTTTTAATAGATATGGGAACAATTCTCTTCTCTGTTCTCAGCTGCAGTCTCTCTGCTGCAGAGTAATCTGCTCTTGTGCCAGGGCGATTCAAGTTTCAAGCATCCTCTTGGCGAAGGACTTCGGAAGGCAGCCAGAAACCCACAAACTGCTCAAAGTTTTCTCCCAAGGAAACTCCCTCTGCCCTAAAAATGGCAGCAGAAATCTGTTCCCTCCTGAACCGTAACTCCCCGCTGGGGAGGAACAGCAGTGGCTGATTTCATGGCAAGCCATTCACAGGATGAGGGTTTTATCAGATCCTTTCTGGGTTTGTGTTTCCAGCGGCTAAAGAGCACAGACCAACACTGAACAGACACTACGTGAGACTGCTTGTCCAAATATTCATCTGGTCCAGATACCAAAGGAAACATTATAAGGGATGTAACTTTTTTATTTATTTCTATGACCCGGAGAAGTAAAATTTCAAAGTCCTCGCTAAGTTTAGAAACTTGAAATATTTGACATATATTCATTATACCATGTTGCAGAAAAACAAAACTGTTGGTTTGCTCAGGTTTTAAAATAAAAACTACCACCGCATTTCAAGGCTTCATTTAAAGCACAAACATTCCCATTTTGAAAGTTTTCTTGTAAAATCTTACCACTTAAAGTAAAACATATCTAAAAAAGATTATTTTAACAGCCATTTTTGAGGATTCCCAAGATGGAAAGACATGGTCCCAGTGGGACCTGACATAGCTCTGCTGGACTGGGAACACCTGGCAGGATTGACCACTGCTGCTAGGGGATGGCACATCTTTCTTTTTGAAATACAAAGCCCTGTTCTAGCTTGTATTTAAAGTTTTATTCAGAACAACCTCAAGATCAGCCATACAAGTACCTCCACCCTTCAGAGAGACACATGCCTGTCCCTCCCTGAAGACTTCAAAAATGTTTGCTACCAATTACAGAATCAGTTTGTTTGCTTTTTCCTTAAAAGCAGCAGCAGCATCTGTAACAAGATTGACTGTGTTTCCAGCCGAGTAAGTATTATTCTGTCTTAAGTCTCCCGAGGACTAATAAATAATTTCTGTTCCATTTTGCAATCGGTGCTAAGGATCAACATAGCTCAGAAAACAATTCCAGCAGTTCAGCTAATAAAGCTATACACTGCAACGCTGGTATTTCATGTTGCACATCCATTAAGTATTTCCCGAAAGCTAATTTAGCCATTTGTTGCTGTAAGGAGGCAGAACACCTAGAGCCTGCTCTTGCAAGCGGATTCAACAGGGGTAAAGCCAGCCCAGATGTAAGCCGGGGATGCAGACTTTATTGGAGTAAAATTAATTTTGTACAATCAAACTATTGCAGTAACTGCTCCTGGCTTTTGATAATACTATGGAAATCAATTTTTACAGATTAATAAAATCTTAAAAGCAAATCTAGAAGAAATCATGTTGATCTTTTAAATTTATCTTACAGCAATTCCAAGCACTTAATTTCTGTCTTCAAAAAGAAGTCCCCTCTGGTCCTCTGTTACACAAAACACCTCCATGTTCCAGCTCACACCTGGGCCTCTGCTACCCGCAAGATATGTGGCAAAAGGTCTGTGCAAACCAGCTCCTCACAGCCTGCTCCTGCTGCAAAATTTCGGAAGTCAGGGAAGCCGCTGCCCAGCATCAATCCTTCCAACCATGGCTTGGATTTTACAGCTCTGTACTGTACTGACAGGCCATCTCCCCTCACAGGAATTAAAAAAAAAAATAAAAATTAAAATGTTACAGACTGCCTCAAACAAGTAGTACACCAAAAGTGAGACTTTCAGTACATCAGTCGGTGGGGGGTGCAGCAGTGCAGATTTTCTGCCATCCATACATTACCCGCAGTGCAGCTGAAGCAGAACCCGCACTTGGAGTGCGAGAGAGCCCCAACGAGGGGAATGAGCTGAAATCCCAAAGCGAATGTGGGTATAACCATGGGTCACTAATAATCCATTATTATAATAAGCCATTAATCTCTCTCTGCCTCAGCTTTACAGCATGAGTTTTGTATATATACTTTTCATGCACCTAATAATTGCACCAGATTCAAAATACAAAAGAGAAGACTATGCAAGTACTTAAGAAAAGCAGATTAGATCAACTGTCACTCACAGGAGGACAGAGCTGAGACAGTACCTCCATCCTTCGGAGAGTCCTTTAACACAGAGAGATTAGATATGGGGTTTTTTAAGGCAAAATAAAATTAATAGGGTAAAAAGCCATTCCAGCCATAAGGGAGAAATGCTGCCACCGTGTACAATTACAAAGGAGCTCCTATGTGCCTGCACATGCCAGGGAGCCAAAGCTGGGAGGGACACAGGCCAGAATGCAGGCTATGAACTGGTAGCTAACAGTAAGTTTTACCCCCCATTTTGAGCCACAGGAGGCAATTCCCAGCTGTTCCAGGACAAATATAATAATTTTGGGTCTGATTTGCAAAATAGTCAAGAAGCACTATAGCATGTGAGGTGGGAGCTGAGCAAGGGTCGCACAGGATCCCCAGCCCATCTGCCCCCAAGCTCGACACAGAGCATGAACACATCACTTGGAACAGCATCAGGCTCACCTCTTGGAACAGCAACAGGCACCTATGTGTTGTAGCAGCTCTTTAAAATTAACTACTAAAATAATACATATTTTCAGGGATGCTTCAGCTGTAATATAGGCATAAACATGAGCACAACAAAATGTATTTCCTTGTCATGCCATGCAAAACCACCATAATCTATATTTCATAAACTCTCTTCAAAGTACTTTGTTGTCTATTGTTAGACACATTATTTTATATACCCTCAGAAACGGATAAGCAGCAAGAAAATAAAGACTGCGCATTAAAAGCAGTCCCTGCAGCAGAACCTCTCCTGGTTAATAAAAACTACTAATTCCCCTGCCTCTAAAAGAGGTCAAAAAAGTACCAGCTTAAGATGTGCCTCCAGTCTGCAGCTTCTCTCACTATTGAGCATCTCTGAGCATGTATATTGCTAGCTTGCTCAGGAGGTCTTACAGAGGAGTCTCAATGAAGGAAACCCTTCAACACCATCTAAATGCATGCCCGGGAAAATCTGACATCCCCTTATGTTTTCCCAGACAGAAACCCCAGCAAGCTGTTGACTGACAGTCTGTACCAGGTTACCAGCATGCCATGAAGCTCTCAAACACATCTGTCTTCAAACACGCACTTGGCCATTCCCTCTCTTTCCATATTCTGGCAACAAACCTCACAGAGTATGCATGTGTATGTGCCCAGAGACACCCACCACTGATGTTATCCCAAAGCTTCAGGATGTGCACCTTCCCATCTGGGAAGCCCCAAACTGGCGGTGACGGCAACCAGCCAGGCTGTCAGCCCACGGCCACTTCTCATCTACACCCTAAATGTGGGCCATTTTGGGTGAGCGCCAGGCAGAGCGCTGCTTGGCCATCACAAAAGTGGATTTCAGGCGTTACTCACACGTTCACACTTCACATTCAGTTGTTTACTTATTACCAGCTACCTAAAGTGACGGAGAAGAGCTTCAGCTCCTAATGGCCCCAATTACAGCAATAATAATCATCTGTATTGAACTGAATTTATGTTTTTCATCAATATTCATGCACATGACTTGGAAATTAATTTCCCATTGACGTTTTTTTCATAACAAAGCCAAATCATTCAGATGCTCACTCAAAGGTAGCAAATAATGGAGGCATTTAAAAACGTCCTTTAGCTGCTGCTTTTTAGGCCGTTATTTTGCTCTGCTCTGTTGATGATAAATCTATACGTTAAATTAAGAAATCACATTTGACTCAATCTAGTTCCGTTTCTTGTAATACTAATGGATTTTATAATCCTCCCCTCTCAACAGATGAACTAACTTTTGGAAGGAGGTCAACTTGTTTCATTTCTTATTCGACCCGTCTCTGGATCAGCCTACATTTGGCGTTATCCAGGAACAGTGAATCTCATCATCTCTGGCATGGGCACCCCCGTCTGAAATACCAGTGTCTTGCTCCTCTCCCAAAGCACATTTGGCTAAGCAGCAGTGAGGCATCCTCGTTGCCAACTCCAGGGGAGTTCTCTCAAACATCTGGATATATTCTTTTGAATCATAAACCATTTATTATCTCTTTGGTGAGGACACAGCACAGTGGTGTGTTTACCCCACACCAGCCTCCACCTGAATGCAACACAACCTCCCTTTCTCCATTGGTTTGTCAAGAGGGCCAAAAACACAAGAGGAAGCTTAAACTCTCAGACTCACTAGTTTCAGGAGTGTGCTTATGAAAAGAGAATTGCACATTCTTTCATCCCAGTCAGGACAAGCCTAACAACAGTTAGCACCTCTTTCTAACATTCTTTTCCCATACTTCCCACTTACTTACTTAATTAGCTGTGTTTTGACAGACAGAACCATCACATCAGGTTTTCTTGAAAGGCAGCTAACGTAACTGTTTATTAATAATTGCAAACACTCATGGCAATTTGTTAAGGCACCCAGATGGGGGGAAATACTCAAGCCCCTTAAGGAACAACTAATTACCAGCAATGCCACAGCAGTCCCCATTCATTTCATCATGCTCTGTGCTTTCAGCAACAGCCTGGGCACACTATCATGTACACACACAGAAGAAGGGGTAAACAGACGTTTTAATCCTTCCATTATCATTTTACAGCTCTCCTTGAACAAGCTGCAAAAGGCTCGAATTTTCTTGCAATTAGGCATGTCCTAATGAAAGGAGGGACCGCCTGTGCTTGCAGTCTTGCAGATGTCTCCTGGGAGAAGGCAAAACACTCCTTGAGGTCACCAGCCGTTTTCCTATAAACCCAGTGGTTTTGGAGAATGCTTTAAAATTAGAGGCTTGCTTTCCCTAGGTGAGAGACTGTAATGAAGGAGAACACAATTTTCTCTGTACTCCTAATTAGAAGCGCAGCTGGCACAAGTATTTTCCTTCCATGAGGTCTGCTCTGCACTAGAAAATTATCATCCCATTTGAATCCAGTTGCACACAATCAACCCAAGTGCCATGAACTCCCGGACAGCCGCACAGCCAGGAGAAGAGAATCTCAGCATTACCATCCAGCCACTGTTCAGTCCGTCAGAGTGTCATCATGATGAGGTGATATAGTATGGGCTGGCCCACAGCAGCTGTGAGACACACCATGATATACCTGCATGCAGACAGCCCAGAAACACAAGCCTCAGAGTGCTATTATTTATTTTGATTTCAAAGTTAAGCTCTCTACAGCTGCTAACTAAAGTCAAATTAAAAAAAAAAAATTAACTGTAACTTTCATCCAGACTTTAATCTGCAATCCTAAAAGGACACTCTGAAACACTTCTATAGCCTTTCTTCTGTTTGCATGGAGAACAGGTGCCATTTTAAAAGCTTCCCAGCACTTCCCGAAAAGCTGTAGCATTGTGTTTTATCAGAGTGGTCCCACGTCCAGTAGAGGCTCATCAGATGCCACCTACAAGGAGAAGATCTTTTCCCATTTTATGAACATGAACACAAATAGGCACAGTAAAGACTGAGTGATTGTAACTTCAACAAGAAGGATTAGTTACGTGTGATAACACTTTCCTGAGCTGATGGCACCTTCTCCTTGCATCAAGCTCTCCAAAATCTGTTTGGTAGATGCTACAGAGTATGTTTTACTGATGTAGCACTCCTGTCCATACCAACCAAAAAATGGCATCAAAATGTTGACTAGATTTATTCTGCGACATTTCAAGGATAACTGCCTGTACTGACCATGTCAAATCATTGTCATCTGCCCACGTTATGCCAATATTTCCAGCATTGTTTCTCTTTTAGTTTCCTCACGTAGATACTATGATACAGCAACGGGAAAGGACAAAACAGGAAAAATTTACTGCAGGACCTTTATCACACAGCTACCACAGAAAAAAAAGCAGAAATTAATACAAGAGGCTTTGCCAATGGTTCTTCCCACCCAAGCTTCTGTACCAAATTATTTTCTCTGGGTACTTCTTCCCTTTTTCTCCCTACTCTTCACAGACACACACACATACACGCATGCTTTCTTTACTCATTTCATTCTATTTTAAGGGTAAATAGTTGCTTCTTAACTATAATGTAGGTACTGGACTTGACAAGCAATTAAAGCAAACAATTTCCACTCATCTAACTTTGCCAAATTAGTCATCTGCCATCTGCTCTATCATCTGGCTCTCCTTGAGGTCTTGCTGTGAATCTGGAAGTGCTTACTCCAATGAGGAGGCAGTGGATAAGCCTCCAAGTTGGCAGGGAACTCGAGGGACGGAGGTGACACCGGGGTGACATGTGGCCCCGTGCCGCTCACCACCACCCCCATCGGGCCAGCTCTGAGGATGTGCTTGTTGGCTCCAGTGGTCAAACCGGCAAATCACCGGCACGCAAGTTGTGATAGAAAAGCTTTTGAAATTAAAGATTTCTTTTACGGCCACTTATGTGGCATGGTTGCTTAGAAGGAGTGTGGTATTTTCTTACTAGATGCATGCTGCAAAAAATAACTTACTTTATTGAAATGCCTTCAGCATTTACAATTTAGTTCCCAATGAAGTACATAACCTAAACAAACACTTAATAGGCATTATCTAAGAAAGATTGGAGTTGTCTCTGTCTCCAGCGCCTGGCTTAGTTCAGGCAAGGCCTTGTTTTGAGGCAGTGAAAAGGTTTTCAAATAGCTCTGAAATACAATGCCAGTCTCCTCTGTTCTCCAAATTCCAAGCATTGGCAGGCCCTTTCTCTATTACCAGTTTTCCAGTCTGGGCTCCTTACTGGGTCTTCCCAGTATGATCAAGAATACCACCAGCACCCCTTTCCTAACTGACCTACGTTTCCTCCCTGAGGAAATTAAATGCCACTCCAGAGTGCAAGTTAGTCCACGCAAACGTTGCTGTTGCCCTTAAACATCACGCGAAGGAATTGCTCTCCCTGTTGCTGGTGAAGACAATTACAGACTGCCTATTCCTGCACTAGTCTCCCATTCAGCAACTTGAGTGCAGCACCCAAAATTAAGCTTGTGAATCTAACTCAATGTCAAGAGCGAAAATCCTTCCCTACAGTACCAAAGTATAGACCATCACCAGATCTGTAGATAAACAATCATGAGTAACACAAGGCCATCTGTTCTCGGGCAGCTAAACACAGACCGAAGGCCTAAGAATTTGCAAATATTTCTCTCCCCACTTTCCAACGCTCACCCTTCACAAACCCCACTCCAGCACAGCAAGCAATGGCTCATGCAACCTGTTTCCCTTCATCACTGCATCATGGTGTATCCTGGCTCCCTACCAGGGCAAAGTGGTGGAAATCTCTACAGATCTCAGCAGTGGGAAGGATTTGGGTTGCTTTTTCAATGCCAGGAGAAGAAGTGGGGGGAAGATGATGGAGCACAAACTACGAGCCCAGGTGAACACATGCACAGATAGGAACGGGGGGAGCAGAGAGGTCCCAGGCACTTAGATTGTTTTTTGTACACATGCCTTCACCACAAATCAATTTAGCGAGGGATGCCAATAACATCTGCTGTGAGGTTGGCCCAAAATCACTTCCCAGCTCACAAACCAGGCTGCTTTGCTGGGGGCATGAAGGGCTCCTTCCCCCCTGCAGTGCTCTCTCAGGAGGCCATGGGGTGATAAGCTTGCAAAAAGCATTGCCATGGTGCTGTGGCAGTGCCCACCTTCCCCAGCAGCTCCTGCTGCTCCACCGGGACTCGTGCAGCTCCATGACAGCCGGGGGCCTTCGCCTGCCTGCCTTCCTTTCTTTTTTTCCTTTCCCCAGAGGGCCCCTGAATACCGCAAGCATTCACTCAACTTAAATGCATTTTAATTAACATTGTACAAACACACCGAGTTTGTGCGTGCACAAGGGAGCGCATTCATTCAGCTTCTGCCTGATTCTCAGCCCGAGAAATCCAGTGGGAGCGTTGGCAGACGCTGCGATGCGAATGGGATTGCGGTCCTCGCTGCCTGTACAATATTTAGAATACATTTGGCAAAATGCACACAAGCCCTCAGATCCTACTTACTAGTATTTAAGCACCATTTAAGTAAAAGATACAGCTCAGACACGGTAGGTGGGACAGGTGCTTTTATATCTGCTAATGTAACTGTGGGTAATTAGTCACCACTAAAGCACACACCAACCACCAAGTCATTACAGGGTAAGCATAAGCCACTTGCGACGTTAAAAAAAAAAAACAAAACAGGTATTTCCCCAAGATCTCCCACAGAAGTTTCTCTCGCATAACATTAGTAATTATCACATAAACCAAACACCACCTAATAAAATGATTAAAATAACTATGAAATTTAAACACATAAAAAAATGCTTTGAAGACAACCTTCCCAAATTCTGGCAACCCTAAAAGACAAAGCTGCAGACAGGCTTAAACACGAAGTGCCTGGAAAAACATTTGGGAAATAAAACCAACACCTCATGAGTAGCACCTGAGATGGCCACGCCAGGGCTTTAGTGTCCCCATCGACCGGGCAACAGCAAACACAACATTTCAGAGCTGCTTTGCCCAAGTGTTTCAAGGTGACTGTGCAATGCAGGAGAACGTGATTAAAGAAACTACCCTATTTTAGCCAATATGCATAGGTCTATTAAGTTGAAACTGCATGCAGTTTATTTTTCACTGATGAAAATAACAGGCTCTCAAGCAACACGATAACCTTGTCAAGCAGACAGGAGAATTCAGCTCATGTAAGACAGCTGAAATGGTAATTATGTAAACTTGGAAGTACTACAGATGAGGGGACTGGCGCTGCAGTTGCAGGGAGAGGCAAGGTCTGCACTGAGGCTGGCTGGGCCCATGCGGTGAACACTGCACTTTGTCTGGAGCCAAAATATGCTGGACCTGGGAATCGGGACCACATCCTGGAGTCCGTGGCAGTCACATACATTAAGGTCATCAAGTCAAAGAATTAATCTAAAGTGCTCTCTTACACAAACCTTCCTTAAATCGATGGTTGTGTTTTCCTAATTGTCCATGGCTCAACTAAGTAATAAAACCCATGTTACTAAACCAAGAGCTTTCAAATATCAGTTTACAGGCAGGAAAAACAATCTTTCAATAATTAAAGTCTATGCAAGAACCTTTTTACTTCTATATGCTATGTATAAAAACATAGAGCCTAATCTTAAGATAGTATAATCTGCTACAGACAATCCTGCATCTCTTCTAGTTCATGCACATTTCAGATGAACAGCTTCACATAGGTTGCCGACCATGTATGGTGCTGCCGCTGGACACACTCAGGAGTGGAGGCGCACGCGAACACAAACTCCCACCTTCTCAAACCTGCACGTTTTGAACCAAGTCCTGGATTGCACAATTTAAATTAAACATAATAAAAATAAAAAGCTAAATAAAAGCCTGAGCACCCAATAAAATTCTTGCAAGGCCGCTGAGGGCTTCAGCTCTGGTGAACAGCAGCACAGTGGCCATTTTTGGATATGGTCATGCCATATAAAACCATACCTCTACCACTAAGAAGCTTTCCCATTAAGAAAGTAAAGGAACTACTTTTTAACCTCACTGGGGTTGTTGGCATAAGCTGCTATCAAATTTGCACAAAGGGAGCAGATGCAGGACTTGCATTTGCATTGATAACCTCATTGTACACAAGCAGTATATTCAGGGCAAACATCTGCAGTGCTGAAGCTTCAGCCTATTTTACCTGGGGGGTGAGGACTGTGTGTCTGCGTTTGATGAGCTTCTTGGTTTGTGTCATTGATGCTTTAAGAATGAGTGAGGCAGCGGCTGTAATCGCTTGGCCCTCTTCATGCAATTCCTAGTAAGCCTTTGTAAACAGTTCCACTTTCCAAGGCTGCAAGGGGGCATGGGGGGAGTCAAAGTTGCTGTGAAATTGCCCCTCAAATGCACTTCTCCTGCAGTCAAATCTGGCAAAGCAACTTTAAAATCGCCAATTGTTTTCCTCGCCCAACATATTGCTGCACTGGACTAAACTAAGGCATATTTATTTGCTATTTTTTGTTTCACGTACTTTCAGAAATCATCCCAAAAGGTAAGTTATAAGTAACCATACTTGTCAAATTTGTGTATTATGAATTCTTTATAGATAAATTTGCTCAAATATGCTCCCTGTTAATACTGTCTGTTCTTTCGGTTGGGCTTTTTAAAATGCACTCCATATACATTTTATAAATGTTTGCATTTGTTCCAACCCCCCTGCCCCAGAGACTGCCCTCAAACTTCTGCCCATTGATTGTGATGGTATCAATTTGTAAAGGTCAAAAGAAAGATTCTCTGACAGCTGAACTCAGAAAGCAATTTTTAAATGAGCTGTTTCTCTTCCTCTACAAAGCGAGATGCAACAAAATCAAAACCCTAGGTCTTTATTTCACTGGCCTGACCAGTGGCTTTGATAGGCTTTGGATCTGTGATGGCCACTGAACACTCCTTGGAAATCTGAGCTTGTTTGATGGTCTTAAAAAATAACAACATGTGAAAAAGCAGGTTTATGAAGAGAAACAGAAGAGAAAGAGAAAGGTTTATGAAAAGAAGAACATTAATTTGCTGCTCCTCTGAAAACCTCTGCAGACCTCAAGTAACAGAGCTCCCAGGAATCGCCACACGAATGTCACCACCATGTGGGTTTGGCCTCATGCATCCTTTTACTATACATGAATAACTTACGTTTTATACTAAAAAAAAAAACCCTACAACCAAATAACAACAACAACAACAAAAAAAAACCAACCAACCACAACTGCCCGGCTAGTCAAGAAATAGACTGTGCCAACGTATTGTGTTGCCTGCTTCAAAACTGCACTGAGAGAACCGGTTATTTTGTCTGGGGTTGTGATCAAAAGCCTCTTCAAAAGGTTTCTGCCCTTTCCCCCCATCCCACAGTTTACTGAATATCTCAAATTCATAACCATTGAAAGTAGGGCTGCACAATTTATGGCACTGTTATACATGAAGAAAACCTGCCATAAATCAAAGAAAACAGTTATATAAATGAGCATAAAAGTGCAGGGATATGTCACAAGATAGCAATAAAGTATCTTCCAAATGGTAAATCCCAGGAGCAGAAGCACCATTAGTTTTGACTCTTCCACTCGGCAACAGCAGGAGTGGTTTATCACCGGAGTAATCAGTACTGGAGCTTGCCTCCCTTAATAACTACCGATTCAGGCAAAACTGCACACCCTTGGTGGGGAATCGGGAAAGACAGGAGGAAGCAGAGACAGCAAATACACATCTGCGTTTGCACCAACTCACAAATCAGTCAGAAATAACACTGTGATCCCATGGGTTTTCCCTGCTGCTAATTCTATGCGGAACACAGGAGCACATCACATGTAGTTACTCTCACATACATACACACATACATATATATACACACACATATATATAAAAATAAAAATACAGTTGGTCTTTTTGGAGCCTGGGTGGCTATTTTCTTGGCCCTTTTTCACTGAAATACAGAAACCGTGGAGAGCTTATTGGTTTACCTGCAAGAAGAGAGATGCCCACCCCATGGTGGCCAGCCAGGTCTCCTCTGCAGACATTGCAAAGAAAGCTGCTTTAGCAAAAAGACATCAATACAGAACAGGCACAAACCTTGCCTGGGGAACAAACTGCCCAAATCCACCAGCCAGACCTCCCCTGAGGATCAAGGAGGCTACGGTGGATACAGCAGTCCCGGGAGGGAGTCATAAGAGACTCTGGAAGAGCAGGGTGAGGGGTTTAACCTGGCAAACGGCCGTAACACCTTTCACCAACTTCCCAGGCCCCAGCTCAGGCTGCTGTCTGGTATTTGGCCATTTTTCTGCAAACACTACCAGCAGAAGAATGGCCATGTAACAGCAAAATACCAAGGCATTTGTTGGGATGAAGGAAAGGCAAATGCCTTGTACAACACTGGAACTGCCCCCGGAACAGCGGTGGCAGCACCACGAGGATCCAGGGACAGATTAAAGCTTCAGCCAGTGGCATACGGAGAGGACAGCAGGAGAAAATCGCTCTGAGACTGAGCGTGGTGCAGAAGACTCCCACTCTGACTACCTGTGATGCTTCTCCAAGGGATTCCCTTTCCATGTTGCTTTGCTCCAGCGAGACTACACGGCTACACGAGTAATGCCGAGCAACCATCAGCCTGTGCCCTTGGGCTTATTCGTCTGTACACAAGCTATTCCCTGATCCTTTTCAACTGGGAAAATTCCCAAGACTATTTCTGACCTCTTAAGAGGACATTTACATGTACCTTTATCCTGCAAATGGTAACCATTAGCTCACTGTTAAAATAACAAGTCCCAGTGATGTGCCAAAATAATGTTTTCTGGTTCTTAACCCAAGGCAAGGGGGGAAAAAAAGGAAAAGACACAGCAGATGGCTGGTTGCTTTTTTCGAAGACGTGGATAACATATTCCCACAGACCAAAAGCAGCTTCATATTCCTGCCTCTCACAAGAATATGACAGCACTTCTGCCTGAAGACCTCCCCACCTGATTTTATTTTCATAAACAAACACCAAGAAAGGCGGATGAATGACAGGCGCCTTGCTCCTTGTCATCGGGTAGAAACCAAGAGGCACGTTATTAACAGCCTCATTAAGAAGAAAAGGCCAAGAAGCAATTTTCTCAACGCAAGCTCTCTGCGAGGAGGCTGCTCCCGGGGTCCTCGTTTCATTAATACCTTCCTCTTGCTCGCTCCACTCGATGTTCCGGTTCAGTTGAACCTGGGAAATGGGAGGGAGGCGGGAGGGGGAGTCCCGGCGGAGGGCACAGGGCACCGGGCATGTGATCCCAGCCAAACCTTGTGCCGGGGGCTTTGGCCGCAGCCCCGTGCGTAAGTGATGCGGGAGCACGTGCGGCCGGAGTGGCTCAGTGCAAATTTACCCCTCGCAAAATGTCCTTGAAGCTGCCTGCCTGTGACGGGTAAATGGCAGCGAAGGTCAGTGAAGCTAATTTGACGATAATGAGGAGCCTGGCTCTGCACCACTCATCGATACCTTGGCCTCGTCCTTAAAAACACCCACACCCACCCCAAAACCATCTCCCAGGGCATAGAGAAGTTCCCAGGAGCAGGGCTCCCTTGTTTTCCCTCCTTAACACCATGCTTACAAAATGCATTCACTTTTTATTACATCCACAAAAAAGCACAACCCAGCTAGGACGGCTAGGAACAGCTTAATTAATAACAATTAGCTGCAGCACAATTGTGATTCAGGTGGCGTTTTGGAGCATGAAGGAGAAACTTGACACTTCTGCTTGTGTGCACGGACATAAGAAATTCCAGGCAAAGTTAATGGAAACTGAGCGGATGAGCGACGCCGAAATTCAAATGTACTGTAAAATTACTAAATGATTTCAATGTCACAGGAATGCGTCGCGCTACTTCCAGGATTATTAGCCCTTGCAGAGTTTTAATAATATTTGGTCAAACACCTCAGGAGAACGTAACTGGGATATTATATAATCACTGGGATAATACAAAATATTTTCCTATTTTAGGAAGGGGGGGGGGAATCCCTGTTTACAGCAAACGGCAGGCAGCAGCCTTGAAAAGACACCTGGTGGGGTAAGATGCCAGCAGGCTTGGGGGGGTGCGCGGGGTGCCAGCCCCATGCTCCCTGAAGCCAACCGGTCCCTGCCTGGCAGTGGGTTCCCTGGGGTGGGGGGGCTGGCAGTCCCCTCCTCGCTGAGGCGATGGGGAAGGACACTTTATGAAATTGCGGTTGTCTAAAGCGGTCAAAACACCTGCCAGTCACAGCGGGTTTATTGGCCACGCTCCCCGCAAGGGGGGCTGCATCTGAGTGCCTCCGCCTTAATTAGTGTCACCACAGTCAGATGCAATTTATGTTTAAATATACATGGGGAATATGAAGACAGTCCCAGCACCTACTTTCAAACAAGAGGAAAAAGGTGGAGGCTTCAAAGGCTTTTGGCAGAGAACAAGGGAAATTCTTAGCTGGAGAATGAGTGGACCCTGCTGTGAACAGAGAGTATTTCCTGGCTTCTGGAGGGACAGCAATGGCTGGCTTCATCTTACTAGAAATAAACAAACAAAAAAAGAAAAGGATAAAGTGACCCTACAGGATCAAGTTTTGAAAGCATGAAAAAGCATAGAAACTTGCATCCAGTTTGCATGCTAAATGTGAGCACACAAAGGGCATTTGTGCAAGGCAAGCTAGGCAGCTCCAGGTATGCCTGTGAAACTCGGTATGAAACTTGCACACATGTGCTTAGATTGGTTTTCACAAGACTTCTCGTAGCTTTGCATGAAGCCATCACCCTGATCTCAGGGAAATAAATGTCCTGTATGGACCAGTAAAGTACATGTATTTTCTGGCAAAAGAGAACATACCATAGCCATCCTGTACGCAGAGGGAATTCCAGGTGGCAATGCCTGACCAGGAGGGAATATGTTTGGAGGTTGTTGTGATACAGGTGTGATGCAGCTAGAAAACCAAGTGTTTCAGGCTCCTTGCCAACGGTAAAAATGACATTTTCTAAAGTAGGTACACCAAGAACATGTGGGCTAAAACTGGAAATGAAAGAGTATGGCTCCTGCCGAAAAGCCAGGCAACAAATCCTACCTCTGCAGAGCACTACTTCCCGGGGAAAAGCTATGATATGCTCAGTAACATACGCTTTCCTTGTAATTTAAAATATCTAAGCCATACTGTTGTAAAAATGTGTCTCAATGTATGAAAACTGTTCCAGGGCTTCTGCCAGAGCCTGCAGATAGATGGGCCAAAAATACACCTCCCAGCAGCATGAATCCATCCTACTTGTCCCCAGCATCACCATCTTGAGAGCACACAACTGGCTCGATGTCACCAGTGCTACCTAATGCTCAGCAGCTGAGGAAATAGAGATGACCACATCATGAACTTACCAGCTTATCTCCACACCACCTTTTGTCACGTGCAGCTAGATTTTTATTTTCTGTTAGGTCTCTGCAAGATTCCTCATTTTGCCATGACAAATTTCCATCAAACTTAAGTTTGACAAAATGCATTATCAAGAGAACTGGTTGGGCATCAGTGTCCTTCCCACTAGTAGCGCTGGATGAGAAAAAGCAGCATTTGATAAACAGCTTTGGACTCTACTGTGTTACCTACATCAGGCTTGAAGGCCTGTGGCTCTCCACACCCAAGGAAAGCAGACAGTAGAAGAAAAACATACCTTACAGATCATTTGGACTTACAGAAAACTTCGGAAAACCTCTCAGGCACCCCTCAAACTCAAACCAAGGCCTTCTGTGAACATACTACTTGCATGTCTGTAGCCATTAATGCAGGTAACATTCCTGCTTAAGAAAAGCATAACTTTTGGTTTAGCTGCCTTGCTTGTCCTCAAACATGTTCCTTCTCCAGGAAGGTATGGTTGGGCTTGAACCTGGAACTAATTGTCGATGTAGATTCGGTTCTTAATGCAACAAACCCAAGTTCAAAATTGGATTTAATACTTGATCAGTTTTAGGCTGATACGCTTCTTACCAATAGAGATTACAACTGTTTGTTATTTAAAATACGGTGGCCCTACTCCTCCTGAAAGGTTGCAGACATCACCCAATATAGACCCCACCATGCTCTGCAAATTTGCCATCCGGGAAGTACAAGCACTTGCTGAAATTAATGGTTCTCTATTTCCCTTGCCTCTAGATGAAAGGAGGCAAATCTCTTCCACTGGGCTTGGAAACAGTGGGAAACACCACCCAGAATAATACAGGGCCTGGCAAACCCACCTAAAAGTGGCACCCTGGCCTGGGGGTGCAGAAGAGGCACACAGCTAACCTGCAAATGGGATACTCATTCCCTGCTTCAGCAGAAAACACCTCCCTAAGTCAGAGACTAACTGCACTGAATCCTTCCTCTCCCTCTCCCCTTTGCTCCCACTGGCACTATATGATTAATATCACATCAAATTTGTCTTTGTACAATATCCCACCAATCTTTCTTTGTGTAATGTTCGCTTTACATCAGGTGACAGTTTTAGTGATTCCTCCTTTATTTGCATGTCCCCTTGAAGAAGCTTCATTTCTCCTTCTAATCAAGCCATTAATTTTCACAAAAATCGTTCCCACCCTGAGATGGCTGGATTCTAATTTGTCTCTGTCACACAAATGACAAGCATCACCTCATTGCCATGCTGTGATGTTCCTCCACATACCTGTATTTGAGTAGGAAAAGCACCAAGATTATTTTTCCACAGCCATAACTGCTTTTCTCCATGGCAGTTTGATTCTATCATGATCCTTCCTTCAGGTACTTTATAGTAATATTATACAGCTGCTTGCTTTTTATTTCAAAGCAGATCTTGTTCATGATTTTTTTTGTAATGAGAGAAGTGGAAAAGACGGTGCCAAAATTACTTTTCCTTTTTATCTTCTCTGCATCCGGTTTACCAACAGTGCTGCCCACCTGGCATGGCAGTGCCTACCCCCCTGCTGTCAGATTAATGCATCTTTCCGAAACCTCTTCCCCTTCTGTGGTGTTGTCAGCACATGGATTTTCACATGCTTTAGTCACACACAGAGAGAGCCCTGTAACAAAAGCTGAATGCATCATGGTAAGCCAGAGTTTATGCAATCACAGAATCCCACCTGGGCAGCTCCTCCCTTTCCTAGTCTTCTTCCAATTACATCCCTTGCTCCTCCTATATCTTTTTTTTTGGATCCAAAATTGTTCTCCCTAATTCTGGGCCACCAGTCAGGAGAACCATGAAATGCTTTCATGAAAGCTAACGTGAACTGTGGCTGTAAAAGATGATGGAGGGCTGTACAGTTTGCAACTCATTTTCTTTGGCACCTGCCTTTTGTTATCAAAACAGCAAAAGTACTAACTACATCTTTAATTTACTACAGCACTTGTACATCTCAATCTTGTATGTACCACGAATATTCAGCAGACAAATCAAAGACTGAAAGTCAGAGCTGCCAGACTCCTGTGCCTGTGTCGTGGCCACTGGACCATCCTTACTCTCCTGTCCATGAAACTTGCTCCTGACAAACAGCGCTCTGCCACCACCTAGCCTGCCCAACTACAAACAAGGAATTTTCCAGGGGAAGGATCTTGCTTCATGATTCACAGCGTATCTGTGATTTTCTTCTGCCATTTACTATAAGGTGCTAACTTGACATTAACATCAAAAAAACCCTGGCCTCTCATATATTTTAAGAAAACCAATCGAATTCTTTCTCATCTCATGCTTCTCCTTGTGGAAGTGTACTTGAGCCTCAGAACAACCCCCAAAATCATATTTGGAAAAAGGCTGGGGCTGCAACTCCTTCACTAGCTGTTCCCAGTACACAGGATATTAGATATCAACAAATTCCAGTCCAATATCATTGAACAGATCAAATCTTTCTCTTAAAGACAAATTACTTTTGCTTCATTAAAGCATCAGGGTTGTATGCACACCCTCGAGGATTGCCTTGCCTTTTTGATTTCCTTTCTGTTGTTGTGCTTACTGTACCACCTCGCAGAGAACACCACCAAAACTGATGGGAAAAGAAAAGTGGAATTATTCACAGAGGATGTGATGACCTTGCAAGGTGGGGTTTTTTATTTTAAGTTCAGCAGATAGTTTCCACTGACGGGCCTGGATCACCTGGTTACATATTCACACGGTGCCCAGCGTTCACACGGTTGCTACATGGTAATACTGAGCGCAGCACTCCAGGGAGAGGGTTATTCACCAGAGTAGTCACCTGGTCCTTGTCCTCAAGGTTTTTTGTGGCAATGCTTCCCCTTCCTTATCACCTTTCCTTTTGCCCCTTCCTCTCCCAGTGATGCCCCAGCGCCGGTTCATCTGCATCCTCCACACAGCCATCCGCACATCTGCAAAGCCGCTCTGCTCACACATCTCCTAAAAACCCCATTCTCCTCTCAACACAGAGCCAAAAGCACTCAAGTGAGGCAAGAGAAACCTGTTAACAGCAACTGACCCAACACATCCAAACTATGCAGCGTCGTCAGGTGGGAGCACTCTGCCAGCAACCCCATTCCTTCGGCGCGGAATTCAAATACCACACTGGGGCTAATTTTAGTGCTGGCAGGAGCAAGCGCCAAGGCACCAATTCAGCAAATTACAGAAGCACATATTCAATTGCAAGTGTTCAAGACTCAGTTAATAGGGGTGAACTGTGACTGAAAGGATTGATTTTGTGCAATACCATCTCCCTCCCTCTCCCACTCTTACAGGCTGCTATTATGTTGTGTGCAAACATTGGTCACATTTTTCCAACCTTGTAATTGCACAAATCAATTAAATACTCAACCATAAAAAGGCAAAGTAGCAGAGGGTTTCCTAACATGTTTCATCATTGCTGAAGAAATCACAGAAGATCAAATGGATCGTTGTATTTGAGTATCATTTCAAACCCCAACTTCACAAAACAAATTAATTAAAAAAAAAAACAACACCAAAAACAAACACAAAAACCTCAGAATTAAACTAACAACAAAGGTTGTGTTTTGCATTTCTACTGTGAAATCCTCCAAATGCATTTCAGTGTTTGATCTGAGATACACCACCATAGATGTAAAGCATGTGCGCAAGGGGAAAGCACATGTACTTTTTAATCATCCTGAAATAAAAACTCTGTAAGTGACAGCTCACAGAACAGCAGAAAAGAACTGATTTCTAGATCTGGAGCTAATGCCGTTATTTGTAAAGGTTCAGTTGGTCTTGGAAAAAAGCAAATGTATGAACTTCGGAAAATCTCTTTTTTCCCAGCTGGGAGAAGTTGTTACAATTCTTATACAGTCTTGTAAGAAATAACGTGAAACAACACTGAGCAACACTATCCAGCAAAAATTCAGATTCATTTTGTATGATGGATTTATCTTGTTGGTCCCCAGACTAAAAAGTTTTCATTCAGTTCCAATTTACTCAGCCAGGCTCCTGATTTTAGAGACATGCAGCAAACTCGACACAGATTAATCACCTTGCAAAGAGCAGACCTGGAGTACAAGCAGACATTAAGCCTTTGCTGTGGTGTAAAAGCAGACAGGAAGAGAGATTTCCATGTTTTGCAAGCCACTGAATTTAATTAAAAAGTTGTTTAATTGAAAACTCAGGCATTTTCTCTTTCTCCTCCATCAGATCATTGTTGTTGCTAGATCACCTGATTCTAAAAGAGTCGATAGCTTAGGGGAAATCAACCCTGGTAACACTTTTGTTCATTTTAAGTGTATTCTGGGTTAACAATGTCTGCTGATTGTATTTTGCCTTCAGTCTTCAGGTATCTGGCTACAGATTACTGTGAACTTATGCTGTGTGTGCCAATGCAGAATCGCTGCCTGACCAGGGATGTATGTCAGAAGACAGCATCTCACCTGGGACCAAACTTTGTGCTGAACTCAAGCCCTCTTCCCTGATGGCTCACACTTGTCCCCCGACTGGCTCAAATCTACCTCTGCTCCCAGAGTGACCTCAGCAAACCCCCAATTTCAAGTACCCTGAATTCAAGAGGTCTCCAAAAACTAAAGGAAGGAGAAAGCTACTGCAAAGGTGAGACCCACAGACCGAAAGTCATCATCTGGAAATGAGCTCAGAGCGACAGACATAGGATTCTCAATACCGAATAATCAAAGACATGGGATCGGCCAAACCAAGGAAGAAAATGAAAGCCAGTGGAAGAATACTCGATAAGAAAGCGAGCAAGATGGCAACATGGCTTTAAGGTCGGGAAGGAGCAAGGATTTTGGTTACTGTTTTTGAAACCTTTTATTCAGTGGCCTGACAATCAGTAAGAGCATTTCTTATCTTAAACAGCATCAACTGAATTAACCTCCCTGTAAGAATTCACACCTAATTTTAAAACTTCCAAGCCTTTCTTTGGGTACTTGAGGAGCAGTCAGGCATTTAATCACTGCCTGGATTTCAGGTAGTGAAAAGAGCTGCATCTCATAGATTGAAACATGCTTTATCTGAAAATACATTTTGACAGAAAGCAGGCCAAAATACGGATTTTTAGGTCCTATATTTAAAATATCTACCTCAGAGTGTCAGATCTTAAAGAGTTATACCGGTACAAGCATTTTCCAAATGTGATGGAAAATCTCAGCGAAAGAAGGGACACCTTTGAGAGAATCTGGGGGTCAACTCTTTCCTGAAATTTAAAAAAAAAAAAAAAAAAAAAGAAAACAAAACAAAAACCAAACAAACAAAACCCACAAAAACCCCTTAAACCATTAAGTCTTACTCCCTTTTAGGGATGAGACAGTATAAGGTAAGTGCCTGAAAATGTTCCATTTGCTGAAACTAGTGAAAAAAATAAAAGAAAAAAATCCAAAATGTAGCACTCAAAAACCCCCCTCCCTGATTAAAATACATAGCATCTTGTGTTCAGCTCTGTAAGACATTTCTTGGGGATTAATGTTAGATTTCATTTTGTGTTATGTGAATTGTCTGCTGTATATCATATGCATAGCACTGTCACAACCATCAGATAAGTAGAATTCCCTCTATCTTATTTTAACTTGAGTTTGTTTGGCGAGTTTTTCCTCCACTGAGGATAATAATAGGAAGAATACAAAAATTTTCATCTTTGCTTGTGTCTGCATTTATGTTTTTTTACTTGCTTCTGGGATCCCACAGCAGTAACGTTCCCTGAGATTAAGTTGCAAGCTCTTTGTTGTTGGTCACGATTGATTTTTAACTCCACCACCTTCAAAATTCCCACGTCCTGAAGTCGCTGCTTTTATGTTTTCTTCTCTTCCTCAGTAGAAGTTGTCTGGGGGAGAGAAGAAGGACGGGGCTGGATTGAGATTGATCATCCTCCCGGTGGCATTTGAAGATTCAAGCTGTGCCTTATCGCCAGGCGCAGCAGGGAGGATGCAGCGACTGCAGCTTTGCAGACATCAGTGGGGGCTACCTGTTCAGCTATCGAGTTTCCAAGGGTTTTGAAAGGCTTCTGAGCACTACTCATTAGCAGAACAGGTATCCTCCACTGCGGTCCCTCTGGAGTCAAATAAAGCCAACACCTCAAAGAGAGATGTAACAGCACCTGCCAACTTTCACCTGTTTAGAAGGGGATGCGATAAGGAAAAGAACAGACAATAATGACTGCTTTATTCCTCAGCCAGGGTTACTGAAATGATTTGGGGACACTGACGATGCTAGCAGGTTTTCTCGGTCTTAGAGGAAGACTGGACATCAAATATATGCAAAGAAGGTACTATAAGGTAGACTTGCTCCCAAACTGAAAATGCACAGTCTTTTCTGTTTCCAAATGAGGAGGAAGAGATCTTTTTCATTTAGTACTTGCAGAGGTTCACTGAAGTCACTAGGAATCGAGCAATGCCTAAAGCCAATGACATTGAAGTGTTTATTGAATCAGCCATGTAAGTTTGATCACAAGTCACTCAGAGATGAGCTTCCCTTACCAGGTACTGCTGAGATTCTAAAGGGAGACAGACTGAGAACAGGAAGAATATGAAGTGCATAAAAACTTCCAACTCTCAGTTTGCTTCAACACTATTTCCTAGTAAATCATGGCTCCCACTGCTTGTCCCATAACTTCACTAAGCAAGAAGCTATGTCTAGCTGGAAGGTGTCCATAGCAAACTGCCAGAATCAGAGTTTCAACACTAGTTTTGAATAAACTGCAGATCTTCCAAACCCAATACTTTAAAACAAACCACTGCAGTACTGTTTATAGTCAAGCAGATCGTTTACAGTCAGCAACAATAATTCTGTACCCTCTAAGTCAGAGACATGAGGAAATACTATCTCACTCATCTCTGTATCAAGGACAGAAGTCAATTTGTTCTGGAACAGCACATATTTTCATTTTGTGAATGTAACAAAGGTGAGTACCCTTGAACCACTGTGAGCAAAGCCTTTCCCTTTTGAAATTTAGATTCAGACAAAAACTAAAACACAAGACTGCTGTATCTCCTGAACAATCCTGTAGTTCAAGCATACTTTTATAAGAGTATGAATGTCTCAGCCTGTGGCTCCTTAAGCCGGTACCTTGGTGAAATGAAGGAGACAGAGGCAGTCAGCTGCTCAGGCGGACGCAGAAGTACACAGAAAACAGTAAGACAAGCAAAACCAGGCAATTTTGCAGCAAAATAACTGTCAGGAAACTTTTCATCACAGAATCAGAAGAGCAGGTCTAGAAGGGGCCTTGAGAGGTCACAGAGTCCTTCCCCCTGCTCAGCCACATAATCTTCCCTAATGTAATTCGAAATTCTCTGTGTATTCTCACATGCTTATGAAGACAGGATGACTCTTGGATATAGTTCATTATATGGCCATATGACTACCTGAGGCCACTGAGCGCACCATTAGGAATGAACATATATGCCCATGTCTCTACCACAATCCTGCCACCTTCCGTTTCCATCTCATTTGCCCCTATTTACTTGTTGCCGTTCTAATTGCTATGCCGCAAGATCTCAAGGACTTGGACTATCTTTACATTATTTGTATAAGCACCTCTGACACCTATTCACTCAATCAGTTGTTTAAGGTACCATAGAATATGACAGTAAGAGGAACAGTAACCAAACTAATTCCCCTCTTCCTTCTGTAAACGTGAAGGAGAACACACTGCTTGTTCTTCCCTACTCGCCGCTAACATGGCTTTTCCGCAGCTGAATTCTTACCCGTGTGAAAGGAACTTTCTCCAGTTTCTCTAATCACTGGATTTTGTAAAGGTGACTCATTACTGCAGATCATATGCAGCAGCTAAGGACAAAAGGTGTCACATGCTTTGCACTGTCAGTGCACATCAAAACCCCTCACCTCTTTGCAGCAATCCCAACCAAATGCTCAGCATGGCAATTTCTACTACTGTGTCAAGACCAGCTCCTTGCTTGAGGTCGGTAACAGCAGCAGACCAGCAGCTGTGAAGTGCTGGTGCATACATGGCCGTACGTACATGGCCCTCCGTGGTCAAACACAGCACTCTATTTTGATGGCTCTGGGGTCCATCACGATATACAAAGACAGTTTTGTGGTCTAAAAGAATGCAGAACAAACTCCTTTTTTCCTTCCTATTTCAAATTAGTATTTGTTAATAGCTACAGACCCACACTACATAAAATCCTTATCTGCCATATAGTCCCATCCATGGTCGCCACTGGGGTTTACTTAGGGGGAGTTCACACACTCCCTAACAGCTCATCTGATCCTTTCTTTTCCACCCGTTTAAACCCAGAAAACTTAATCCCAGGTAAGTAACACTTGGGTGAAAGTAGGGATCACTGAGATGTCTCAGCATAGCTGCATTTGCCTCCCAGTGCAGCCTAGTGCAACACCATCACAGCTAATACCTTAAATTCTTTCATGCCAGGCCAGGACTTTTCCAGACTGGAGTCTTTTGGGGAAGTAAGAGGTGTGGGGAATCTCACAACTGATGTTCACTGATACTTACTCAAACCACCGCTATTTATCATTCACTGAAACAAAGAAAAACAACCCAAATCGCCTCTACTTAGTAGTCACTGAGATAGAGGAAAACACACACACAACAAAAACATGTGACAGGCTACATCCGAGCAAATAACCTGGAGATGAAGGATGCAAAGACATTGCTGGGAGAGCCTCCAGGAACTCCCTGACTGCTGCTGGGGGGAGCCAGCCTCTCACCTGCAGCACATCCAGAAACGCAGAGGATGAAGGCTGTGTTCTGACCGATGCAAACATAAGTGGCTGTGCCTTTCCACGTGCATGGCAGCAGGCGGAGAGGGGGAACAGTACAGCCGAGAGAGTAGAAAGGTATCTAAAGTCCTTCCCAGATAGCCAGGGGGATAAAAGACAACAACTACAAAGCACACAGCCTGAACGGTGAAGGTTAAATATGGGCTCCCACTGCCATTATTTATCCCCTGAAACAGCTGGGAAACTTCCGAAGTAGTTAATACATCACAGGAGCGGAGGAAGCGAGACCGACTGTATAAACACACCTCGGGGCCTGCTACTGTTCCCATTAGCTGCCTGTCTCTGAAAAGGTCTGCTATTAGACAGCCTCCTGCTGCAGCCGCTCTGATTGAACACTGCAGGTAAGGCAGAGAATTAGAGTGAAACAACGTCTCTAAAGATGACTCACAAGAGGTTTTTCACAGAAACAACATTTACGTGGCAATTTTGGGAGGCGCTGAGGCTACTCAAATGCTCAAGCCCCCATTCTCTGCCTGTGCCCCTGCAAAGCTGCCTCCATCACATCAGCTCTTGTACAGGGAGAGACGCAGAAGAGGATGCAGTTGTGCATTAAATGGGGGAAAAATTGCTAGCCTATTCCAGTAAGGTTCAAGCTGCAAAAGGCAACATGGATGAAATTAAATGGAAAGGACCTCATTCAAGCTCACACAGGATGCAGTTGAACCCTGAAAAATTACCAAGGGCTGATATCCTAGGGGCCAGAATATGTCAGGGAGAAGCATGCTGAGGCCAGATATGTATTAAAAAATAGTTTTATGGCTGCAAGAATCTGAGACAGTTGAAATACCTTTTCTTGGTGTTACCATCGTACTGCCTACAATGAAAGGGGGGTGAAGCTGCAGAGTAGTTCTCAGTTCAGCTTTGCAAGACACAAGGGGTAACACTGCTGTGCGATGGAGCTGTGAACTCAAACACAGCTAAGATTAAACAGCGGGTTTCATGTCCCTTGGGGAAGAAACCTGGTAAGATTATTGAAAACTGTCTATTTTATCTCATACCGTAGCCTACAGGAGTCATCTAGTGTCAGCAAAAATGCCCATCCCAATCTTTTTTTTTTTTTTTGCACTCTAAGTACCATAATCTTTCTGTTAAGTAGTTTGAGAACAAGTGAGTTCATAGGCTTACTTGACCAAAGCTCTTTATAGAGACAAAATGCGTGGTGGCAACATATTTAAGAGAAGTAAAAGCAAATTGAATGTCTGGAGATGTCAGAGCTGTACGTCTGTCCAGCCCCTTGCCCTGCGTAACTCCCAAGCAGTGCATACCACACAGCCTTAAGCCAGCAGGTCTGTATCCACACCAGCTCTCGAGGGCAAATCGGGTATTTGACTTGCCCAGAAGAAATGCCTGAAACAATTCAAGTTTAAAGGAAAATACAGCAAGTTTCAAAGCACCTGAACTGAGCAGAAACCTTCCTGCAACCTTAACCATCACTGTCACTGTTACTTCCAGGAACAAAATGTAATGTAAATGGTAATACAACACATCACAATTAGGGTATGTCAGACAGATGCCTTTGAAATGAAGGAATGGTGATAATTACAGTGTATAAGCAAAAACATTGGTTTTACTGTTCAGAAATCTTCTTCCCTTTTATATGAGGGAATGTAGCATCTGCTACTAATATAATGCACCAATAATTGAGGCATATAGTGTATACTCATGGGAACCATAAGGCTGTTTTATTTATTCTTGGCCAACTGCAAAGATAAACAGATTTTACCGAAAGCGGTACATATGGAATCCTCTCTTCATGGAGAGCCTATATAGTTCTGCAGGGAGGTAAGTACTGAAACACAATAGAGTCTCAGTTGTGAATGCTAATGGAACTAGCAGAAAATGAGCTAGTACCACCAAGTTTGACCTTGAATACTCTCTTCTGTGTGGAGGAGTGGCATCCAGGTTAGCTGAGTACCTGTGGAAGGAATGGTTTTAAGACTTCGTAGGAGCTCAAGCTCACTGCAACAAAAATGAAGCTGCAAAGTCCAAAACTGCCATAGGCACTTGTTTGAAATGCTAGCAGAGGGGTCTAGATTAAATGTAAATAAGCAAAGAGTGAATACAACTCCCATTCCCTACCACAATGCCTTGTGAACAAACAATGTATTCATACATGGCTTGACCCTTACTACAGATGACTTGGAAAAAAAAATACAAAAATCTACTAAAATAAATACACACACAAATAAATGCAAGTTTGTAAAGCCTGGCTGGTGCTCAGTACCACAGATGACTAGCTAGCACTCATATCCATGAATTTATCTTGCACACAGGTGTTTCATTTTGCATTTGACAGCCAGCCAGAAGTGGACATATTTTGGGGGATCCCTCACAGTTGTTACGCAAAGAGACTGGAAGGGA
This sequence comes from Burhinus bistriatus, assembly GCA_013397275.1. NCBI lineage: Eukaryota > Metazoa > Chordata > Aves > Charadriiformes > Burhinidae > Burhinus > Burhinus bistriatus. The sequence goes on along the minus strand of VYXH01012637.1, from coordinate 236,109 downwards.
GAGCCAACCTGCACTCATTACAATAATCCGCCTTCCTAATGGCTTTAGCATTGCAGCCAGATCTCACTTTGCTCTCTTGCAAGGTGATTATAAACAAATCGGTCTGCCAAGGTGCACAGATCTTTCGGACAATAACCCTAATGCAGTATTTGCTCTTCCTCCTCTCTCTGCTAAGCTAAATGCTGCTGTCTTCATCCTTTAGGGAGAGCCAAAGACGATCACAGAACTCCACCAGGTCCAGCCTTTTCATTAACTCCAGCAGGTAACATTTAGCTTCTGGTGCAGTTTGTAAGCAAGAGAGGGAAACGACGACTTTGCCTAGGAAGATGCTAGATAAAAAAGTCCTAAAAACAACATTTCCATTTACTCCATAAAAGAGCTGTTTGGCTTTGCAGAATCTCAAACTCCACTGAGTGCAGTGAATCAAAATCTGTGATAGAAGCTTTCCAAGTATGCACAGGAGAATATCCATTTCTCTTGCTGGGGTTGTAAGCAAAAGGTATGTGTCAGCTTTAAGAAGAAGAAACTGCATCTGCTTATGAATAAGTACAGATTACAAGCAAGGTTTTTTTAAAAAACTTAACCTAGTAACTCAGCTTCTGTCACCAACTAGCTGAATGAGAAGCGGATCATTTGTACAGAAAATGCTCATTGGCTACATTTGAACAATCTCAAAAAGATTTTGTTAATCCATGGTGACTCTTAAGAAACTTTAAAATGGTTACCAAGGACTGTGCCTGAAGTGAGAGGCAGTCTTTTCTAACTCACATGTTGCTCAGGCTACGTATAGCCGGACCTAATCTACCTTCACCCCTACAGGTTATCTGACACAGACATCCTGCATCTCAGAGACAAACAGTCCCACTAATCCATTTCTGTTCCCAACATCTTCCAGTGATGAAGATCCCATAATCTCTCCAGTTAATCTATTGCAATGCTTTGACACCCACAGCATTAGAAAGATTCTCCCTAATACCTAACTTCTGTCCTTCTTGCTCATACTTAAGACCACGACTCATCCAATGTTCTTCTCCACAGCATCCTTTTATACACGACACTAGTCACCCTCCTTCTGCCCCAGGTCTCTTCTACACCAACGTTTTCATCCTTCTTCCCCCTTTTCTTTCAGTCTGCCCAAAACTGGGTGCAATGCTACAGCTGAGGGGTGACTTCACATCCCCTCATGAGATACTCTGTTTATAACACCAAATATGATGCTAGCTTTCTTTGCAGTAACTCATGCCTAGCTTTCGGCTTATGATACCCCCATAACCTCAATATTAGTAACAGCTGTTACAGGGAAATTCTTTGCTTTTGCATCCATTCCAACACAATGTGTTAGATGTTTTACAGCAAGGTCCTGCCACACATAGGATTAGGCTCCAATACTGAAATTTGCTCTATATAGTCTCTTTTAGATCTGAATACATTTGCAGTAGCAGTACCTGAATGAACCACCTCCATTAATACACTAAAGAACAGAAGATAAAGAGTTTACCAGGTGAATGCCTCCATGAGTGCTTCAAAAAATGAGTTTGAACTCTGTTTAGAGATGATACACTTGTTTCCTCCAGCCTCACCTAAAAGTCAATAAATCTCCCCTTGCCCAATGGCTGACAGGCTCCTGGTGCCAGTGAGGGAAGAGAAGGTGGAAAGAAGCAGCGCGGCTGTGGGGGCTTGGTGAGACACAGCTGCCATCGCTCGCAGCCGCTGGCCTCCTTTCCTCTGTGCTGCTCTCGCCTTGGCTCCATCCCTCTTACCCCCCCTCACCAGCAGGTCTTATCTGATTTACTGATCTATTACCCATTTATATTAGGAGCTTCTTCAGGACAAAATTGAAGCCTATCTCTCCACAAAAGGCTATAAAGAAACCCACACACATTCAAGAATCATTACAGGGTGATATTTTACTCTGTTAGCCCATTAAAGAACAGATGAAATACCAGGCTACTGAAATCACAGCAGCAGTGTGGTTTCTAAGACATAGCCCTTAAAAGACCACATATTTTTTATTCTCAGGATTCTCAGAAACTGTATGTATTTTTTTTTTTTTTATATTCCAGAAGCCATCATCTGCAGAGAAGATTTTATCTTCTTGCTTGGCAATGGCAAATCTATTTTCAGTAAAGAATAGGTGTTCAGAGGCTACTAGTGTCACTCACTACTGCTTGCAAATGTTGGCGTTACAACTTCTTAGTGGAAGGATGAATTATGTTTAGATTAAAAACTGAGACTCCAAGCAACTTTAAAATGTATTTACCAGGCGTTAGTTCCAAACTGGGTTTGCACCTTGGATTTGTTCTCCATTCCCTGGAGTTGTGCATCAAGCTCTGTCTGTGCTGAGGAAGTTCTCAACACTAAAGTAGGAATAATTTAATGCAGCCTAATTGTTTCATGGAAGCGTCTTTAAGATGATGCATAGTTTGTTTCCCAGAAGTCCCTGGAAAATAGCTCAAGATAAATTGCACTGCTCTTGTCAACACAGACCAGGCAGGCCTCACACTCTTCAGTACCAGTCTCGCCTCTATCGCTGCCACCGCAGGGTCTGGGAAGCCCCCGAGCCCACAGTGCGCTACGCTCATACACATTTCTGTGATCCTCGACACGGGGGGCATTTTTGAGCAGCTTGAGGCAACTCACAGAAAACATAGAATTTGTGTGGCCTGTGAAAATAAAGAGCAATTTTGGCTGCAAGCAGCCCCAGGTCTCAAAGTTAACTGAATCTCCCTCTGCAGCCCTCAGTATATGCCGAGCCTACAAGAAGCTGTATAGCCCTGCCATGCTTGTAAATCACCCTGAGCAAGCAAGCTTGGAAATACTTCCCGTTGAGATCAGGACTGGTTACATTCACAGTCAATCCAAACCATAAAAACATCATGTTCTTCACCAAATTCCTGCCAGAGGTCCTGATGCTTTAGAGAAGCTTTTAAACTACTGGTTTTTACATCCCAAACAAGGTTCCTCCCAGGAATCCTTAAGTACCTCCAGGAAGAATTTATTTGAAGAAGTTTTTTTACAAGCAACCTTTCTGTATTTCCTCTCTCTCTGCCTCCTGGAAACTTTTGTCTGCTCAGATACGTTACAGCAGTTATGTTTCCTGACTGACAATTATCGTATAATGAAAAACAAGTCACAATTAATAAAGCTCAAAACTAATACCTGCTAAACTCATTTAATGATTTAATGAAGTAGGAGAGAGTCTTATGAAAAGATTTTAAAAGCAAGGGACTCAATTTCCAATTAAAGCCAGCAATGATTCAAGAGCCTGCAGGCTCCCAAGGTAAGAGATGAGGAAGAAAGGAAGGGAAAAAAAACCCCACACACAAAGATTTTTCTGTTGTTTTTCTTTGTATACTTCTAAATGGGAAGACACTGTCCTCTATGCTATTCTAGCTGAACTGGCCTTTCCAGGTGGGAGAGCATCATTCATCAATTTTAAGAGATCGACAGAATCATACAGCATCTTGCCAGGGTCCACAACACTCCAAGCTTGTTGCAAGTACTTGTGGCATCTGAAATGAGGACATCCGAACCACGCTCTCACAATAAGCACGGCTCAGTAACAAAACAACACGTTTCTGAAAAGCAATGAGTGCCCTAGAGGAAAATAAAAACAGAAACCAAAAAAGTGCTGTGCCTCCATTCTGACAAGGGAACTCTACCAGCATTGGTAGGAGGCGAGCCCTGCTGGCACGCCCTGCTCTGGCAGCAGGGAGGAGACCAAGATGAGCTGCTTTGGCATACGGCCAGGCCCACATTCAGAATGACACACAGTGATCAGCTCCCAGTGCAGACACTGGTGTCTGTCCAAACTCATGCCCGTATGCGGGATGCCACCCCCCCCTCCACCACGCTGCAAACGAACAGGGCACTGGGTGGAGGACAGGTTCACATAGACCAGCAGGACCAAATGGCGTTATATCAGCTATTAGCCCCGCCAGCAGGGGCTGCAACAAGCAGATATTGACTCTGCAGGGGCAGGAAACACTGTCCTAGCGAGTTGAAGCAAATTACTAGGATCACACGTACCTCCAAAGACAATGCAAGTTCAATTTACAATCATAAATTTGATTCTTGAATGATGATACACCTTTAAATGTTTTTGCACTTGACCAGCTCTGCTAATAAGCCTAAAGATAATTTAATGTTGTGCTATTCATTAATCACTATTATGGAAGAGAGATGCTGAATGCAGGGGACACCCCACAGAGGAGTTTTCACAGTGTTAGACTTTTACCAAGAAGTATGCCATACCACCCCAATCATAACAGCATCAAAAAAATCCATAATCATTTCTGAAAAAAAGCAGGACTAATGGAAAACACCAAACAGCAGGGTTTCAAACAACAGACAACAAAAATGATAGTTAGGGAGAGCATTTTCTCCATCATCAAAATATCCAGATTTTACAGAAATTACATCAGACCCCGGTTTGGTTTAT
>VYXH01012637.1:177074-231651 GCA_013397275.1 Burhinus bistriatus | reverse complement strand
CTTTGTGGTTTAAAAATAATTGAATTTGGGGGGGGGGGGGGGAATCCAGCAACTTCAATGGGCTTTGTCAGAAGCTGACAAACTGCAGGCAACAAAGTGGAGGGGAGACAGGGAGCTTGAAACCAATGGATGTGAATAAGTCAGCATCACAATTTCATGCAGAATGGAGGCATTTTTCCTTTTCAATCCATTATACCTACAAGCACACTCTGAGTTACCCTGTTTTATTTTATTTTTTTTTTTATCTGCAGTACTAACCCTAGTATTTTTCCCTAAAAAACCCTGGTGACTGAATAGTTCTAATAATTAGATTTTAACATCTCATTTCTAGACCTGTCAGGTGGGACCTTTCCTTGATATCTTCAGCTCTAGTGAGAGTGACAGTTTCCAGCCAGGCTCCAGAAAGCTAACCTAAGGCTGTACACCCATGGGACTCCCCTGTGACTCCACCGCAGCTAAGTCGCCAAATCCCTCTTAGTTATCCATGAAACTCCCAACTGCTGGGAGTTTTTAAGGCAAAAAATCCTACGGTTCATGCCCAGGAAATACAAATCTAAGTCCAGGAGGATCTACAGACAAATTGCAGGATTTTACAATGGGTAAAACAATGAACACATAAATTTGCGAAGAGTTGGATCAAATCTCCCCTTCCATTCTGAATATGCTCACAAATGTCTCTGAGTTTGCAGCTTATTGACAGGCTAACACTCCTGTTAGCCATGACTTGTACAGCTGTTCCCACCTTTGCTCTGAACGCAGTACCTGGACCTCACCAGGAGGTAACCACTCACGTGGGGAATAAGGACAGGTAGGACAGAGGAGCACACTGCACAGGCAGGAACAACCTTCAGGGTTGTTAACACTCATTTCTCCTCAAGATTTTCAGCAGTGATACCCTATGTTACATTATCTGCCCCACACTACAGGGACAAATGGACACGAGCAAGCAGCTGATAGCAACGGCAAACACTCCACAGAGCAGCTCTCGACTGGGATCATGCTCTTCACTTGCCTTACATCCAGATGAGCTCTCTGCCCAGAGTATTATATTTATTATCCATCTGTATTATATATCTCATAAAAAGAAAAATCATTCGACACTCCTTCATTTTGAGGCTGCTAAAGGTCACCCTAACTTGAGGGCTAAGGAAATCCTGCAAACTGAAATAGAAGTGGCACATGCAGTACAAGTTGCTCCCTGTCCCCTCCAGCCGATCCCTGTCCACCTCTCTCTCAAAAGAAAAAAAAGTATTTGAAAAGTTCACAATTCCTCCTCATGACCAATACTGTGACTCCAAGCCCAGAAAACAGCAGGGTAACACCTGTGCTGCTGCAGTTATTACCAAGCTGAAGGAATGACAGTGCTTCTTACAGATCTGAGGGTATCAACTGGTGATTGAACTGCACTTTAAATTGCTGAAACTCCATTTACTTCAAGGGCTCATGTCCGGCTCAACAATGATTCACACTGGCTCCCATCTTGTCAAGTCACAAAGGATTTGTATTTTATTTTTAATGGACCTACAGGAGTTTCACATACTTAAAAATAAAAATGCTCCCATGATTTTGGCAAGTGCCATGTATGTTCAGCTCCTGTACATATGTATCTCCAAGGCAAAGAGAGCCTGCTCCCAGTCATATACAAACCAAACTGTGAAGCTGGAAGCCCATTCCTTCCTCNTACTATTACTATTATCATCATCATTATTTTCATGCCCAGGGCTCTCACAAGGTTTTACAATATAAGACAGCTACCAAAAAACCAGGTTTAATCTTTTTCAGCGTGTGGGCTCCAGAAATTTCACAGTGAAAGCTTGCAACCACATACAGAAAATTTATGTCTGTTAAGAGCAAGCCTCTTTTCTTACTTGTGTTTTATAGACACCTCGCCCCCCTCAGAAAAAACACACAGGCCCTTAAGATGGTAGATCACAATTTTAAAATCCTGTCATAAAGGGATCCTGAGCTGTTTCCAGGGACACTGTCCCTACATACTGCATACCTTACTTATGTAACCTTGATATACAGTGCTTATTTCAGAATATAAAGCCCTGAACCCCATTTTTCTCTCTGAAGCCAGATGTTCTCCAGAAGAAAAGAACTACAAGCAAATTCACAAACTGTTTCCCAAAACCCCCATGAATTTTCTCAGCTGATTCAGAAGCTCAGCTCCAGGTACTACACTGGATGGTGACAACATCAGATGTCTTGGCCATCAGGCTCCAAGGGAGAAATAATCTCCCCCTGCTCATTCTATGACGAATAAGACTCACAGAAGACTTTACATGGCTAAATCACATCCTTATGCTACACGTAGGAGAAAAGAGCCACAAAACTATCTTTTGCCAGAAGACAGGCAGAGTCAGAAGGAAACTGCGTCACAGCTCCCTGTTGCAGTCAGGAGCATCTTACCCTGCCTTTGCCAATGAAGAAGGGAAGGTCTGTTCAGTGAGCGGGAGATCTAAAGGGTTTTCGCCACAGCTGTCCCTGAACACAGTAAGACAGTACCACAAACCTCACGTCCAAGAGATTAGCATCGCAAATACCCTCCACCATGCTCCAAGCTGCTTGGACAGTGCAACACCATGATTTGAAACTTTACTGCTGCAAAATATAGGCCAAATTTATGTAGTGCTTAACTTCACAGCTTCACTGAATTGGTGAACCAAGATGGATTTAAGTCCTTACTTAAAGGGTCTTGTTTAATCAAGGTTTATGTTTGGATTGGGATTATTACAGAAACATTTCTGTTGTGCCCAAACCCCCTGAAACGAGAAACACTGCCTAGATCTCCCTGTCTTCTCTTCCATAGCCCGCCTGAAGAGCAACAGGAAATATTTTAAAAAGTTATTCTCCTTCCCTTTTTAATAAAATGCTCTCTCCCTCTACCACCAAATCAAATTTAAATACACAACAATAAAACACGCATTAGTCTTCCTGTCAAAAATTGCAATCACATCTCGGGTAAAGAATACCGACTCAGCCCCAAGGCTGTAGTTAGCAAGGTTTCACTTGACTATTACATTCTCCAGAAAAAAAACAGAAAGAAATCTATCTATGCTGACACAACAAGATAGCAATAGCCAAAACACCACAGCTGTTCTTTGACTATTCCAGATAATGCTCTGCCATCGCTGATAATATTAGGAGTGCCTGTCTCTTCCAGTGTTCTGCTACAATAACCAGCATGCCAATAGGAATATCTGCCACCCTCCCAGCTGCGGAGGAGCTTCTAAAGATTTAATTTTGGCTATTATTTTCTCTCTGTGACACTGTATTTTTGCATCACGGGCACTAGAAACAGAGGCTGCTCAAGAGAAGTGAAGAATTTAGCTACCCAAAGCTCTTGGACTCAGTACATTGACCTCTCAAGACAGCAAAGTGTTCCAGCACTTGCTTACATTGAAGTACGCGAGTAATTCTACCAACTTCAAAGCAACTTACAATCTGCTTTAAACTAGGTGCACATTTAGGCCCAGATCCCAAGATGCTCTTAGTTTTATGTCCCATGAAAAACTGCTCTATGTCTCAGGTGCCATGTTTGATCAGAGGATGGATGCATAAAGTATCGGTTCACACATTTGTATTCAGATATCATTATTAAAACTGTTAATCTATTAAAAATCGAGCTTTTCTTTTTAAATAAAACTGCAGGCATTTTTACCTAAATTAACAATATTAATTAAATGCTTCCAATGTTGGGGTTTTCCCTCCCACACTGAGTTTATTCTGTAAAGTAAAGGTATATGACTGAAAAATCTTCTTCCTTTTTTTCTGTTAGCCAATAACAGCAAAGGCATTTAAAAAAAGGTATAAGATCTACGGCTGGTTTTGTTGTTTCTTCTGCAAAACCATGGTCAAACTGAGAAAAGGGGAAATGTCTTAGAACAAAAGGAAGAACATTTAAGAAATAATTTAGTATATTGCCCTTCACTATCAAAAGAAAAGTCAAAAAAACTAAACATTTCATACTTTAAAACAACTCTGTGAAAACTGATGCCATGAAGACTAGTTCTTCAAGATGAGATGTTCTTACACCAAGCATTTTCAAAGGCCCAAATCTCTCAGACATCACTGATATTTATATAAGTCCTATCGGATCTATGGTATCTTTCGAAATAGTGTGCAAAACTTATCTATGGAGCTTTCAAAGACTCAACAGAAGTCTGAATTTTTGTCATAGACCCACTATGATTTTTATAGTAGAATAAAAAAAAGATGGAAAATCATTTAACGTAACTAACCCTTTCATCACAGCTCTCTCCTTCATTATTCTTCCCTTAGCCTACCTTATACCCTAGACTGCAGCTAACGTCTGTCCAAAGAGGTGGGATGCTGCTGGCACATTCCAAGACCTTGAACAAGGCTGGGTTTGGCTCTGAAGTTTTGCACATCCATGTGTCATTCCAAGCATCTTCATACCTAATACCTTCATATTTAGAAATGTGCTGACAGCACTGACTGAACACACATGACAATAACAACAAAAAGAGGTTTAAAAAGAAACAGTTGTGTAAGATGTCTTCTTCAGATGTAAACCCTAGCAGCTTCCAGTGAATCAATGATACTAAATTGCAACACAGGACCATTTCCCTCAGCTATTCTCTATGGCACAAATGCCAGTGAGTTCACTGAATACATAACAGCAGATTATGATATTTAAGCTTGCCTTGAGAAACCACAGAAACCCATAATATATTACTATAATCTATATAAAGCCTTCAGTAAAGAGGTTAATTATGGATTAAACGCTCATGCCTGCTTGTGTATCTTTAGGCTAGTGATTCTTAAAATGCAATAATACAATCAGAGAGCTCTTAATAATGGGAAAAGTGGGATTCCTCCTATGCATTTCTAGCCATCCAAATGTGCAATGCAGTGCCACTTGTAAATTTTGCCTATAGTCTGGGCAAGAGCACGCTACTGAAAGGGGGCAATTCAACTTCATGATTGTTTTAGTTGGGATAAAAATCACCCTTAGAGGTAACCGTTGATCAGAGAGGGAGCCCGGCACACTATCTTAGTACTTAAGCAAAATTATATTTCAGTATCTTTTAAACCTAATTTAAGTCAACGTTCCTAGTTTCTGAATATAAGTTTATTTAGATTTCAGTTCTTCCTTGAAAAGGATAGATTCAAACCGTGAAGTCTGGCTGTGATGCCACAGCACCGCCATGCACCTTAGTAATTTTATTTCCCTCATCAATTTACAAAATCCTGTGTAGGGAGAAGCTGGGTTCAGCTCGAGGGAGGTTGTTCTGTCGGGAACACACTAGCCTGGAGCAGCACTGGCTGAGCCCGCAGGTCAGCCTTTCATTGCATCCTGAGCTACTGAGTACCTGGAACTGATCTGCAACGGGACATGAATACCATGGAAGTTAGGTTGGTTTAATGAGTTTATCAGGGTTTTATAGTAATTTAGAATTGATTTCATACTCACTGCAAACTATTAATTAGCATCTTTCAAACAGAGCTTTCCAAGTTGGACTTGCAGTTGAATAAGAACAGTCTCCCCATAAGCTGATTTAATGCACTTGTTTGAAGTTCATTACTAGACTGGGAGGAATCCTGCGTTCAGAGGACTGGCAACTGCTTAAACTCTCTCAGACATGTGCTCACCCCACAGAAATTTACTTTTTCAGTCCTGGGACACCGTAGTTTCTTTCCTGGTCAAGACAAAAATGGCTTTCATCACCCTGATGTTTTTAATTTGGGATTCTACTGGCAAGCTAAAATACCAGTTAAAATAAGTCATGGATTCAGTACTGGCAAGCTGAGATAGAAATAGAACAAGTCAAACAGTCAAAAATTCCTCCTTGCCTGGAAGTAACATGACACTTAGAAGAGAAACGTTGGTTCCAGTGGGTTATGGTGGTGCCACCCAGGTGATTCAAATTTCTTTAGACACCTACAGCTGGCCACATTCAATCTCACAAGAGAAATTCATGCAGCAAAATCAGTGCTGCTGTTGTCCAACCACCAATGCATGTTTCCTGAAAGCTATCCCTGTGGGCTGGGAAGGAATGTAGTATGGTATGGAGTTAACAGTGGAGGACTAAGTGCTTTCCCTTCATAAATACTAGAAAGAAAAGTCTACAGACCTTAATCCCTGACAAGCCCAGCAAATGACATAGCTGTGATCTTAAGAAGGCTCTTACTGCACTGTGTATAAAAAGTGCATGCAACAAACGTTAATAGCAAAGTGCACATCTGCATATCCCAGACAGGTTCACAGAACAATTCCTGTGGTCCTTCTGCTGTTTTGCCACAGACAAATAGTCATGCTTCAAAATAACACCAAATTTCTAAACTCTTCCTTTACATCGAAGTAGTGTTGGGAATATGCTGGCTCACACACTGAAGCCTGCAGTAATTTTGGAGGCAGGTTTGCAAGGGGAGAAGGGGGAATGTGTTTCATAGCAGGATGTCAAAGTCTAACCTTGAAGAATAGAGACGAAACTTACAGAGATTATTTCAGAAACCCCAAAGTAAATTACCTGGGGAACATTTTATTGAGCCTCCATGTATTTTAAACATTCAGAAGGTTAGCTGTCCTCTTTTCTACTTAGCACTTTCCTTGACCTAGGGCTAGGCCATCGGTGTCATTTCAGTTGGGGGGGTCTCTCTCTTTTCATGACTTGTGCTATGCTCACGAGTGGATTTCTTGAAATTGGATTGTGACTCACCTGAGAAACTGTCCTGATCTGAGAGTAGGAGAGAGATTAAAAGAAAACATTAACAGAAAGAGAAATACAACAATGCTATGCTGGGAGAGGCATCCACTGGCTGGCATTAACTCCCATCCTACTCCCCTAAAAGCAAGCAACTGTCTCATTTAAAGAGGACCTGTCAAGGGTTGCCCAGGAGGGCTAAGAATGACAAAGGTACTGGCTTGCAGAGCAGCTCTATTTATATTCCCAGCTAGTTCACCTGTTTTCTGCAAATTTTGCAGTTATACTGCAGACACATCAATCCTGTGATTTGCTTTCAGCAGGGAGGTGGGAACCCCCTCTGGCACTTCCTAATTTTAAACAACTGAAGTTGTTTTGTATTTCCCAAACCATATTGATCCATGAAGCTAATGATAGTTTTTATTAAAGCTCCCTTTTGTACACTCCGTCACAGCGGAAGCCTTGGAAATTACAATTAGTGATACGGAAAATGTTTGAAATCTATTTTACTGCACAAGTCTGCTGCCAGCTCCTGCTATGTGAAAAACAGAATAATAACCACAAATTCTATTGCTCCCATGTGGAAGCATGGGTGGATGACTATACAAGCAATGGAAAGGGCTTATATAGGGTGCAACAGCTACTATACACTTTTAATTTACACCATATTGTCCGTCACATGAATGAATAAAAATAACACGGGCATAATCCTACAGTTCAAATATACTGAAATACATGCAGAGCTCCTCCCCCAAAGTAATTTAATTTTCAGTTTGCCAACGGAATGAGAAAATGAGATTTATTTTAAAAATAATTCCCCATCCTCAGGATGTGAAAAAGTCCAGGTCAGTCAAAGTATCTTGTTAACATAAAGGCCATTTGTCAAAATAAATGTATCAGTAAGGGACCTCATCTCTGACAGACAGGTCTATGAAAAAAAAAAAAAAAAGAAAAATCCACCCAACCTGTGTGTGAACCTGGCCAAGCCTGACAGAAAACAGAAGAGAATGAGCAGATTTGGGTCACCAAGAGGCTTTTTGTCATTCACTCCCACTGTGCGAGTAGTGTTCACACCTGCCCAGTGCTCAGTCACGTTCTCTGCAGAAAAGGATAACCCTTGTCACTTTGTGTTGTCACCTATAGCTGTCAAAAGTACTTGCAATACTACAATAAAACATTTGGAAAAGTAAAAATGAAGAATTACCCCCTCCTCCTATTAAAAAAGCAAACGAAAACAGAAAAACCCAAGTTTTCATCATCTGGATCTGAACCATGGTTTCTTCTATAGAAAAAAAAAGTAATACGCATCTCCATAAAATGGTACTGCTGGGAATTAACAAGCTAATAAAAAGGACTTTAAGGATGCATTAAACTCAGGTTGAGGAACTCTCTTGTATTTGCAGCATAAATGCTAATAAAATTATAAATCTGTTATTAACTTTTTATATCCCTGCCAAGTGATGAAGACTTTATAAAAAAAAAAAAAAAAGACGTTAAAAAGGCTATTGATGTACATTTTAAAATGAAAAACCAAGTAGTCCAGACAATGCAAAAGTTACTTACACCATATTAATTCTTCACACATCCCAAAAAAAAAACCCACACACTTGTCTCCCCAGGGCAATCTGGGATTGATATCTGATACACTGTGAGAACAAGGGGCCGGAGGGGAGGGGAGGAAGGGGGGGGCGGGGGGGGGTTTTCCCCTTTCCTTTAAAAGCTGATTAAAGCAGGATCCCACCAGCTTGTGCCCAAGAGGTAGGGCTTCCCCAGGCACCACTTATCCAACAATAAACTGTTTATGTCAAGCCCTGGCTGACAACATGCCACATTCGCCCATTAGAGCCCTACAACTTTCTCACTGTAGGTAACACACCAACCTATTCAGTACGCTCATTGTTTCAGCCAGTAACAACCCCCAGCTAATTGCTACACGTGGAAGGGAAATTAAAAGGATGGTCCTTTGGGACTGCTACGTCTGCTTCCAAATGAATATAATTAGCAGAGAAGGGAAAAAGATTGTAATTGCTTCAGACTTAGTGGTACAGGAGGGATTTAGGGATTAATATTTTGGGGAACAACCAGTCTGCCAGCTCAGTACTTGGAAATGCAGAGCAACAACAGACAAAGGACCTTACACCCAAAACCCACGAACCTTCAGGATGGAAAAACAAGGCAAATCGGCCAGAAATGGGCCCAGAAAAGCACATTGGGGAGATGACCTCCTGGCACTTTCAGGAGCTGATATCAATCACCAAACACATCAGAGGGAGGGTCCCATCCGCTTGCAGACGCAGGTCTTCAGGTGCCTTGTCCAATACTGGAAAAACATGTTATTATAAGAGATGGGGGAGACTGCACAAACTTCTTTCCTGCACTGAAAGACCTAACATTCATGTTTGTTAGCACAGGTGGCACAGAAACAGGCACATTACAAAACTCAAGACAGAGACAGATCCAAAACCAGAACAACTCCTCTCTGCTGCAGAAGGTAGCAATGGTTTCAACTACACTAAAAAGCTCTCTTTTACAAAGAAAGAGCTTTGCTAATGCCTGGGTTTGCGCTACTGGGCTCATGGCTCCTCATCGTCTTGGGCAGACTCTCACAGCCCAGGGACTGGGGAGCTCAGCTCCCAACGGGACCCCCCTCACCAACCGGCCGAACCACTCATCTCAGTCCAAGCCATCACAAGCACACACTTTTACTTTCTCCTATACCATGCTGCTGGGAAAAAACATTTCAGAACACATTCTCAGATGAGATAAATGCCTATTTAGGCACCAGAATAGACAGTTGTGTTTTTCAAAAAATCCTTATTAGCAGAGAGACATCTGAGAACTGGGAAGTGCTGACAGCCATGCAGTTTTGAAAATTCAGCTTTTGTTTAAGTGAATTAATGGCTGCTGAGTAGCTGTTCAGTCTGAACTCAGTACTGTATGCTGAGGTTTTCAGTTTCTGCCCAATAGTAAAAATAGTGGTACCTTTAACGGAGCGACTGTTAACAGCAGGAAAAAGTAGACAGCCAGTTGAAAAAGGAAGGCACAACCCCAAAGATTTGTATCCGTTTTCTCTGTACTGGCTCCCTTGAAATGCTACCTCCTTCTACAAGTAGTCCTTCATTCACAGCCCTCAACCATCACAATTCACTTTAAAATCTGCATTAGAAATAGCACTTTCATTAATTTATCTGGAAAATTAGTTCAACGGGATTATTTTAGTGGGCATTTCCCCTCCTGGTGTCACTTGAACTAAGACCCAACCACAGCATGTTTCAGTTACTCCCCAGGTATCTGTCTCCATATAAGCCATATGCCTATCATGTAAATCTAGCTTAAAAAACAATTGTGCCTGAAGCTACGTTATTTTATATTAGCTTCACGAAATCTATTTTTTGCACAGCCCCTCACAGACACAACAGGTACCATTTCACCGCAGAGATCAGGCCAGACAGGGTACGTTGCCACGGAAACATGAAACCAAATGAAACAGGCAATAAATGCTTACGTGGTTACAACTCCCCTGGTCCACCAGTCCTTCCTTCACCTTCTCCCCCTTTGGAAAAGAGTGGTAAAATCTGCTATTGTGATTCAGCCAAGCATGGATTACCTAGAGCTGCTCCTTTCCCCTCCCTGCTCTTCAAAAAGTCCCCAAACTTGCTTTGAGACAAGTCAATGTCAACACGGCAGACACAGCACCAACAAGGGACTTGATGAAATGCAGTCTGTCCATCCTGGTGCACCTCCAGCCTTTCCCGAGGGCAGGACACACACCGAAGTCTGCAAAGCACCTCACGTTACCCTCCTGTGCAGTCACCACATGCCCAGATGACTCTGCAGCAAGTCCCACCAGATAGCGTTTCTCTAAGTTTTTAGACTCTTGCTGGGTGAAGGGGCAAGTACTTTTTGTCCTCAAGTTTTTTTCAAATGTATAAAGTATCACTCTTACAGGAACATGTATGTGCTTGGAAACCTCTGGAAACAGAGCAGCACAAACAAAAGACATGGATCCCCTTCAGCACTCCTGTGTTCCTCTTCCATCACGATATTTTAAAGACTTACCATGGCACCAAATGGCTAAGGAATTAAAGGAGGACTACATTTCACTTATGCCAAGTTTCCATATGTAAATCACATGAAAAATCAGAAGCCACCAAGACCAACAGGACTCTCCCCAGTAGTTTCAATAGGCCTCAGGTCACCACCCTCACAGCAGTGCAAATTCCTACCCTGACACCTGTTGTGCATTAAGACATTTCAAACTTCCTGCTTTTCTCCCTGTTGAGTGACACCACTGCAAAGTGCCAGTCAAACTGAATTTCTCAATTCAAGATATTCATAGAAATGCACAGCTAAAGATTGTAACAAGAGTGACATAACTAAGCCTACAAAAGACTGCTTAATCTGCTTTTATGTTCTGTGATTCTAGGTCATGTTAAATCACTGGGTTCTTATTTTAAAAAAAAATAAAAAAAAAAAATCACCTCCCTCCTCCTGCCTACTCCCCGCTAGCTGATTGCCTCATCTTACTCTTTTTTTCAACAGGGTTTGAAGAAAGTAGGGTCCAGCCCAAAAGTGTATGAGTATCTAAAAACCATTATTTTCCCTCAAGACTAAGTGGCAAACTGAATAGCACTTCATAAAACCATGTATTACACACACAGCAATAGCAGATTACCATTTCAAAGTGCCTCAAAAACAAGAGTTACATAAACCTCATAGACCTGTAGCAAATAAGGCGTTTGGATGGATACTCACTTTACAGCATCAAGCAGTTGAGTGCGAAACATTACGTGGCTTTGCAGCTAGATCAACTGGTCTTAGGGGCAACTGCAGAACTGAGGTACAGCATCACATCTCCTCCTCCTGAGCACCAGCTCCTAACAACAACATGGTCCCTGCTCTCCACAACATCACCCATGCACGGGTCAGTGCCTACATACCACCTCACCCTTACTTTAAGCTGGCGCATTTCTTTACAGTGTCTTTTCTTTTAATTCACAATATTCTGCCAGCAATATTTCCTCCCTGAATTCCTGGGAACTCAGGCTAAAAGGTAATAGAGGCCACCAGCTCTCCATTTAAATGGCTGACTGCCCAACATGGTATCTTCTGTACTGCTCAATGCTGTCCCCATGAATACAAACACAGAAATGGAAAAAACCTACCTGCTTTCTGGGATTAAATTAACTGAAAAATCAGAACTCCATGTTGGTAAATACTAATTGCTTGTATAGGCTTGGTGTTAAGGGGAATATTTTTCTGTAATACACACAAAATAAATTTTCAGAGTTATCTGTTTTTAATCCAACGTAATTTCATCTACAATGTTTGGTTTACCCTGAAATAAGCAACTACAGGAAACCAGAATTAAAACAAAACAAAACAAAAGGACAGAAAAGAGGACTCTTGACTTTCCTCCACAACTTCTCTCTTCACTTGTCGTAATGTTTGAGTACCTAATTTCTGTTGATTAATTCCCCTCTTTATTGTCAGCTAATCAACATGCAGCTCCTACTACGGCAAATTACCTTAAAATGATAAAAATCAATGGACTATGTTGGTTTTCCCCTTTACAGTATACAAAATCATACCTCCAAACGATACCAGAATAACTTTGGAAGACACAGGAGATAGTCACTCAGCACAGAGGTTGATATTATTCATTTTGAATCTGGTCATGTTTTGAAAAGTCCTTCAACTAAACTTCTCAAGAACAAAAAAGTAGTTTGGAACAAGTTTTTTTGGGCTGACTTTCTTCTCTCTTTTCCTAAGCTCTGAAGCAAGATGGGATCTGTTATTACACATACCATTCAGATTTAAGTAATTCAATACAGTAAATGAGAAATAAGTATATTGATGTTAGGAAACTCGCTGCAAAACGCACACCAACAAAATTTCCTGGTGTTCTTGCTGCAAAGCAGCTGCAGCATTGCAGACCTCGTTTTGGTATCTGATAAACAGACCATAACTAATTTACTTATTATGCTAACTCTTCTATTTTAACTCATTCACAGGAATAGAAAAGTTACACGACTCAAATTAGGAATTTGTTGGCAGTGCCTTCTATTAAAACAAACTGTAAAGGAGCAATATTTATATTAGTGGGATTTTGACAGATATATATTCTTACATGGCTGACAAAAATATATAGAGGCACATTTAAAATTACATTAGGTTACAACAACAAAAAAAAAAAGAGAGAGAAAGTAATACTCAAGACTCCTTCAACTCCGTTGTGGGACTCAGCAATTTGGTGCACTCTGTGAACACAGTTCTGATGTGACGAAGGAACAGCTCTAGAAAAACCTTCTACCAGTGATCTTCATGGCAAAAATGTAAGGCACTAAACTGTAAACATGCACTCTTCCTAAAACACCACAGCTTTTCTCTCAAGAGGGGAAATAGTGGCATTATGTCAGATGCTGCCAGCATGTGACTGGCTCTGCCTTGTGTTCACCAGAGCATGAATGAGGCACACAGCCAGTGTCAAACACATCCTAGGAGATAAACCCCCAAATTTCCTCATTTCTGCATTGCTTTTGTATTCCAGGACTAGCAAAATATACTAGTTTGATAAATGGCATAGCATTTGATCCCTGTTTTCCTTCAGAGTTTGCAATTTAGTATCAGACAATCTGGCTGATCTGTAGAAACCTGCACAGGTGCTTACTAAACATTTTTCCAAGATTGCTGATAGTTAACCAGGACCAGAGGATAGTTATTGCTCTATACTATATGTTTTCAAGCACATCTGATGAAAAGAATATTACCAAGGACATTTTGTAATGTACCTCAACAGCATATATTGTATGCCATTGCCTCAACAAAGCCACAGAAAAGTGCTGTAGACATCACACAGCACACACTGGCATAATCCTAAGGTCTTGGGGCCAGCTATCTATGTCTTTTTTTAATAAACACTGATTATCGTAGGAGAAAATTTTAAATGAACCTAAGATGTTGTTTGCAGGCAGCCATTACATTTTTATTTCCCCAGGCTTGTGGATTTAATTTACCATCACCCATGGACCTCATTAGATAATGCACACAAACCTCCATCATGCAGTTCCTATGTTGCGATGCCACTTTTCCAACCCAGACCTTAGGTACTGTGTAAAGACTTGTCTAGGATCGCTAAACCCAGGTCAGTTTTGCATCCGAGCCACAATAGAGTGACAGTAGATATAGCTTCAGAAGCAGTCTAAAAGGTTGCACAAAAGTTTTCCTAGGAGCTCTCCTGCTCCCAGACTTGCAGCTTGCTAAATCTGCCTGCCCAGTGTCTGGTCAGAGATTAATTTCCCCAATCCATCTCACCAAGTCCACCTCAGTCTCCACAACCACTTAGCCAAAAATTCAGAAGAAAACCAGAGTAACAGAAACAAATATGAGCGCAGATGACATAGGAACTATAAATTATTGCCAAGATGCCTGCAATCACATAGTCCTCATCATTTCATCATCCTGACTCTGAGCTAGTCCTTGTTTTCAGATATGATGCGGGCCTTGCCTTTGGTGTCCTAGCCAGGTTATTTTGGCAGGACTGGGTCTGGCTCAATGCCAAGGCATCACTTGGCCTTGAGATCAAGGCAGAATGATATTTGTTTTCCTGCCATATAGTACCGGCTTTAAAAAAAAAAAAAACAAAAACACCACACACCACCCAAACCAGACAACACATAATTTCTGCCTTTTTCTAATCGCACGGAAATGAGCAAAACTCCCACATAGATCCCACATGAGACTTCACAGGTTATTAAAGACTTTGCCTTTTGTTTTGCTTTTTTAAACTTCTTTTTCTTTTCTGTGAAAACAGCATCACCTATATCAACAGACTTCAGCCAAAAGCAACCAACTGTGAAATCCTTGCCAGTTTTTTGTTTTTAAACAACATTCTTTAGATGCTACCTTGCTAAGTGTGACATTCAGACTTACTACAGTTAAAGAGCTGCTGAACTCAAGGACCAGGGGTTAAATGTGAAGGTACACTTCTTCCCAAGAATAAAAAACTCTTCCCCTGCACCCCTCCAATGAAGGATGTTCTAACGCATTACAATTTGAACATGAAAATGTTTAAGTAACATCAGATTACATACTGGCATTGTCTGCCCATTACAGAAGGAAGAAAAATTAGATGGGAAATGGTAATAGACATGGTGTGTTAGACATCAAAACGATTTCTGCAATGCTGAGCCTGGTGCGCCAGCAAGGCAGAAAACGCACTGCCAGCTCTTGTCCTCCCAGTCTGCAAGCCTGGAAATTAATAACAATGAACTGGGAAAGGTCATTAAAGAACTACAAATTCTTTAAAAGACCTTAATAAACCTACTGAAGCAGCAGCAGCAGCCAGAAACTGTTAAGATGTGCAGCTGCTTCATTGGGATATAAAACTGGAGAGGGGTCAGGGCAGAAGGTGAGAGATGGGGTCAGAATGAGCAATGGCAGGTACTGCTATTTGGTATTTTAAAAGTCTGTTCCTAATCATTCCACTGATAGATCTTTTGTGCACTTGCACTAAATACAGCAGATACATTTCATTTGTGGGATTCTGGAAAGCACTGGGCAGCCTGGAGGCCAGGGCTTAGGAGCTGCTCAAGTGCTAGGGGACACCCATCAAAGGTCCTGCGCCCACTGCTTCCAACCTGGGTCTCCTCACAGGGCTCTCTACACTCACCATCCCTTCTTTCCTCCATATCCATCAATAAACCAGTGCACAAAAACACTGGAAAAATAACTACCCGCTTCTGGACACTTTTGATTAGGGCTGGTCAGATTTGCTTGAACAAAGACCTTTACACTCCAAAGACCAAACATTTCATTTGAAACATCACAGGTTGGACTACCGGGAATTTCTTACAGAAATGGCAAGCTATGCAGTCCCAGGGAGGGAAAACTCCATTAAAAGTTGCCAAATGAGGCAAGCCAGAAACTTGAACTCTGGTCCCTTCTATCCCAGACCATTTTTCAGGTTATGAAAGCACACTGACTTCCAAAAAAGTTTTGTGGAAACTTCATTGTCTCCATGAAGTATTTAAGCTTAAACAAAATGACAGATGAAGAGAATTCTAACTACACAAGCTTGAGGAGCTTTTGAAGGGCTTATGAAAGTTTGTAACAGACAGAAGGAAGAAAGCTTTATGGCTCAGAGGGATGACACCTACATTTTTACTGATCTCTCAAGTACAAGACAACATGTCCTTTAAAAAGTGACCAACTCAGCAGCTTTGTTTAACCTGTCAACTAGAACCCACCAGGTTTTTAATCTGACAAGTAGCAATGCTTTCTTTGACTGACAACCTTACTTTTTACCACATAATTTGGCAGAACACAGGTTAAATAAATTTTGGCTCTCTTTTGAGTTTGTTGCAGCTAATACCTTTGAACTTAAGGGTCTGTTAACACTAAATGGCTATCATCGGGCAAACACGCTAAATTACCACGGGAAGTAGAAGGTACCTTGAAAGAAGAAACTGCACCAATTTATGCCAAGAAAACTGGACGTCAATGAATGTTGTTGAACTGTTCTCTGCAACACCAGGTTTCTGGCCCAGACAAACATGTTTCTCATCTACAGTATTTATCTCCTGCCAATATAAATCCAGCCAAACTGGCTCCATCTAATTCTCACTCAATATGCCCTTGCAGAAACAAACACAGAAAAGAGAAGTCTTTATCAATAAAATTGTCCTGCATAATGCAGAGCAACTCTTCTTCTTGCTTGCTCAAAGTAATTATCTCATCATTTTAAATACTTGCCTTTTATCGTCAATTTTAGAAGCACTACTTATAGAGGAAGGACTGATGAAATAAGGACTGTAACCTAACTGATACCTAACAGATTCTCGAACACAGCCAAAATCACTTAACATTTGCTGGAAGCTCTGGGTCTTTGAAAGATGGTACTAAATGCGGCCTCATTCAGGACAACATTAATGTTGCCTTTTGTAGTGGATGCCAGGTGCCCACCACAGCTGCTCTATCACTCCCCTCATCAGCTGGACGAGGAGAGAAAATATAACGAAAAGCTCATGGGGCAAGGGGAGGAACAATTACCGTAATGGCCAAAACAGACTAAACTTAATTTTATTTATTACCAAAATCAGAATAGGATAATGAGAAATAAAATCAAATCTTAAAAATCCTTCCCTCCTTTCTTCCCAGGCTCAAATTCACACCAAATTTTCTCTACCTCCTCCCCCACTGTGGCATGGGGGGGACAGGGAATGGGGGTTGCAGTCAGTTCATCACACATCTCTGCCGGTCCTTCCTCTTCAGGGGGAGAACCCTGCACACTCTTCCCCTGTTTCAGCGTGGGGTCTCTCCCATGGGAGACAGTTCTCCATGAACTTCTCCAACGTGAGTCCTTCCCATGGGCTACAGCTCTTCACAAACTGCTCCAGCATGGGTCCTTTCCACAGGGTGCAGTCCTTCAGGAACAGACTGCTCCAGCACAGGTCCTCCACGGGGTCACAGGTCCTGCCAGCAAATCTGTCCAGGCTCCAGCGTGGGCTGCTCTCTCCATGGGGACAAAGGTTCTGCCAGGAACCTACTCCAATGCAAGCTTTCCACAGGGTGACAGCCTCCTTCAGGCATCCACCTGCTCCAGCATAGGGTCCTCCACAGGCTGCAACTGGATATCTGCTCCACCGTTAACCTCCACAGGCTGCAGGGGGATCAGCCTGCCTCACCTTGGTCTTCACCATGGGCTGCAGGGGAATCTCCGTTCCAGTGCCTGGAGCACCTCCTCCCCCTCCTTGGTTTCTACATAGCTGCTTCTGTCACTCCCCTCTCCTGGTTGCTGTCACTCAGTGTTGGGTTTTTTCCCCTTCTTAAATACGTTATCACAGAGGCACCACCACCGTCGCTAACTGGGTCAGCCCTGGCGAGCAGTGGGTACATCTTGGAGCCGACTGGCTCTATCAGACACAGGGGAAGCTTCTATCACCTTCTAACAGAAGCCACCCCTGTATCCCTCCAGCTACCAAAACTCAGTACACCTTTTTTTCACTGAAATTAAGGTTTCATGCAGAGCTCTTAGAAGTTGTTGAAAATCTTGTGGATCAGCAGAGGGACACAGCATATTTTGCTCTCTGGTGACTTACAGTTGTGACTGCAGTTGGACAGAGGGCAGCACCTGTGCTATGCAAAGACAGCCTTACTTGAAAATAATGCCCAAAAGAAACATGGTCCAGTACGCACAAAGGTGGAAAAGCTCAACCAACATCTAAAAAAAAAAATCCTCAGGACATGGGTTCAAATTGCATCTCAGTATTTACAAAACGCTAAACAAAAGCAAATGCTTCAATCGGGTGCAAACGCATGCAGTACACAACCATGGGTGCACAGGAATCACATGAAGTGTGAAGGCTGAGCTTTAGGTGAGATGTCAGAAGTATTCCTCTCCTGACCTCAACTGTCTTTTTCTGAGTCTGAATCTCTAGATTCAGAGAAATTAGAAAATACTAAAGCCCTGTCCATGCTACTGAATAACACAGTATTTATTACTTTATACTTTGTTAAATAGACTCTTGCATTCAAGTGGTTTCCATCATAAAAAAATTTAACAAATTAATCCCTTGTGGATAAACAATTCAGCCACAGGAACAGGTAAGTAAAAACTGCAAATTAAATACAATTACTTCCGCCTCATTTAGATCTATCTTCCCTTTAAAGTGTAAAAAAAAAAAATAATACTTAGATTAGGCTTTGTCTTGCTAAATTCTTCCAGAGCAGGTAGAGGTGGCAGCACAGCAACAATCATAGAATGGAGTTGGTTTGGAAGGGACCTTAAAGATCATCTAGTTCCAACCCCCCTGCCATGGGCAAGGACACCCCCCACTAGACCAGGTTACTCAAAGCCCCATCCAACCTGGCCTTGAACACGTCTAGGGATGGGGCATGCACTACCTCCCTGGGCAACCTGTTCCAGTGTCTCACCATCCTCACAGTAAAGAATTTCCTCCTAATAATCTAAATTAAAATAAAAAAAAAAAAAATTAAAAGAAATATAAATCTACTGTCTTTCACTTTTAAACTGTTAACCCCTCGTCCTATCACTACATTCCCTGATAAAGAGTACCTCCCTATCTTTGNTCAAGGCTGTCCAGGTCCCTCTGGATGGCATCCTTTCCCTCCAGCATGTCAACCGCACAACACAGCTTGGAGTTGTTGGCAAACTTGCTGAGGGTGCACTCAGTCTCACCATCCATGTCACCAACAAAGATGTTAAACAGCACTGGTCCCAGTACCAACCCGTGAGGAATGCCACTCGTCACTGGTCTCCACTTGGACATTGAGCTGTTGACAGCAACTCTTTCAGTGCAACCATCCAGCCAATTCCTTATCCACCAAGTGATCCATCCATCATAACCAAGTCTCTCCAATTTAGAGACAAGGATGTTGTGTGGGACAGTGTCAAATGCTTTGCACTGGTCCAGGTACATCAGACGTCAGTTCCTCTTCCTTTATCCATCAATGCTGTAACCTTATCGCAGAAGGCCACCAAGTCTGTCAGGCACAATTTGCCCTTAGTGATGCCATGTTGGCTGCGACCAATCACCTCCTTTTTTACCATGTGCCTTAGCACAGCTTCCAGGAAGATCTGCTCCATGACCTTGCCGGGCACAGAGGTGAGACAGACTGGCCTGTAGTTCCCTGGGTCTTCCCTTTTTCTCCTTTTTAAAAATGGGGGTTATGTTTCTCCTTTTCCAGTCAGCAGGAACTTCACCAGACTACCACAGCTTTTTGAATATAATGGAAAGCAGCTTAGCAACTTCATCTGCCAGTTCCTTCAGGGCCTGTGGAGAAATCTCATTAGGTCCCATGGATTTGTAAACCTTCACGTTCCTTAGATGGTCTCAAACCTGATCTTCTCCGACAGCAGGCAGTTCTTCAATCTCTCAGTCCCAGACTTGGCCTTCTGTGACTTGGGTGGTCTGGCTAGAGCCCTTGCTGGTGAAGACAGACGCAAAACAGTCATTGAGTACCTCAGCCTTCTCCATATCCTGGGTGGCCAGGTCTCCCGTTTCCTTCTGGAGAGGGCCCACATTTTCCCTAGTCTTCCTTTTATCACTGACATACCTGTAGAAGCCTTTGTTGTTGCCCTTGACATCCCCAGCCAGATTTGATTCTGTTTGGGCTTTAGCTTTCCTAACCTGATCCCTGGCTGCTCAGACAATTTCTCCGTATTTCTCCCAGGCCATCTGTCCTTGCTTTCACCCTCTGTAGGCTTCCTTTTTCTGTTTGAGATTGTCCAGGAACTCCCTGTTCATCCATGAAGGCCTCCTGGCGTTTTAGCCTGACTTCCTATTTGTTGGAATGCATCACTCCTGAGCTTAGAGGACATGATCCTTGAATATCAATCAGCTTTCTTGGGCCCCTCTTCCCTCCAGGGCTTTATCCCATGGTACTCTGCCAAGCAGATCCCTGAAGAGGCCAAAGTCTGCTATCCTGAAGTCAAGGGTACTGAGCTTGCTGTGCGCCTTCCTCACTGCCCTAAGGATCTTGAACTCCATCATCTCATGGTCCCTGCAGCTAAGGCTGCCCTTGAGCTTCACATTCCTCACCAGCCCCTCCTTGGTGAGAACAATGTCCAGCATAGCACCTCTCCTCTTTGGCTCCTCTGTCACTTGGAGAAGGAATCTTGGCAACATTCCTTTGTTTTACTCCTTCAATTCCCCTATGCCTGAGATCATGCCAAGGATGTGGGGACGCATCACCCTTTTTTTGAAACCACCATCTGTGTTAGAAATTTAAATTGACACGGCAACAAGGATCCCCCCAGGTCTGTGTAAAGTTATGAAATCCTTTGCTTCAAATTTCTTGGTAATTTGTTGCAGATAGGTGGGTGTTTGCCTCTTCCTATGGGGACAAGTTTAGTATGCTCTTTGCTGTGTTCTCACTCGTGGGTCCCTGAGAGGCTTCAACACCCCAAAGGTCTGGGAAAGACTGGATCTACATTTGTCTTTCATTAATCATCCTTGCCAGCAAACAGTGGTTCAATGCTTCACTGGACATCTCTCAATAGAAAACATAGTTAGAGAGCTAGTACTTACATCACCTGTAGTGCCATCGCATTTTAATAAATTGAAACATGTCCTGTGATTTTATAACAGAGATCACTACTCACAGAGAAGTTTTCTGCTTGATAACTTTGCCACCACTCTTCAGCACTGTGCTTTACCAGTGTTCTGACTGTGAGGTTAGCAGTAAAACTGTTAGTAAGTGGATGTAATAGATTCTGGGACACGTCCTATCGCTGCTTCTCTTTGTGGAAAGGCAAACACAATTTTTCTGCTGGAGTAACGCTTGGAAGACTTTCTGAAAAATCTTACAGCAATTAAGCTAATTTACCCCTGCCAAGCAGATGCCAGAAATTAAAACTTGCAAGAGTGACTGACTTGCGTGATAGCTAAAGACAGAAGAAAATTGCAAGACCCAAGATTATCATTCTGTTTTCTGTATAGAAATGATTGTAATTATTGTTTGGTTCTCAACTGTTCTGGGGCAGGCACCAAGGAAAGACATCTATCAAGACATTTGGATTCATTTAGGCACCCTGCTCAAAGGGGTAATAAACCCTGGGCTAAAAATACCATTGACATTTCGATATTAATAATGGTGTGTGCTCAAGTATCACTGTAGTGATCCTTCTGCAATAGCTTTGCGATGTCTCTGTTTACTGCTGGTTTGTGTTTACCTTCCAGCTTCCTGAAGGTGATCTCCACATTGTTGCAGTCTGAGCCACCGCCTGTCCAAAAATCATCACTTGATCCAGTTCCTGAGTACATAAGCATTTTAACTTGCCTGTTCCCAAAGTCTGTACTTTACATGAGTAACAGACAAGATTATAAGAAATTAAACACTGATTCAAGAAATGAAAGTGACTGCTAACAAGCTCAAGATTACCGAGGGTTCAACCTTGTAAAGCAATGTAACAAAGTAAGAGAAAGCAAAGATCCCAGTCCTATTTGCTGCTTAAAACGACTTCCAAAAGCATCTATCTTTTAGCATTTGGAGGATGTTACAGAAACTTATTTGAATATACATTGCTTGAGCGCTATATGCAACTGTAGCTCCTATTTAAAAAACCCCTCTCCTAACAGTTTAATTTGAGTTCTCTCACAATATTGCTCAGCACTCAGCAAATAATAAATACAGATATACCCATCCTCAACAGACCTGTCTCCATACCTCTGCGGTCTGCCTTACATTCTGTGCATTAAAAAATGGCAGATTATATTTTCACAACTTCTCATCCTTGCCCATTGTACGAGGTCAGCACATCCACAAGAGAACACCCACCGACAAGGGAGCACTGCATCTCAGCACAAAGTGCCTCCTCTCAAGGTTATGCCAAATGGTTGGAGGTTAAACCCTGACACTTCAAAGTACAAATCTCCCTCCTCCCCCTCCCAGACCAGAGCACATTTAGTGTGTTAATCGTTAGGAAATAATCAACATGGAGCTTGACGCTAGCACTGTCAGAACATTGCTTCTCCATGTACAATGTCACCCTAATGAAGAAGCCCCTGGACTTAACGTAGATTGAAGAGTTTCTAGAGCAGGGCTGACAAAAGCGTATTTATTCACTGCTGCCTTATTTTAATCTCCGTGTTTCACAAATTCTTTCCAACTATTTACGTGGGCTGGTTTCAGTTGTATCACCCTCGCCCAGAGTTGTGAGCATATTAATAAAAATAAATAAGCCTGGCTTGCTAAAAGAGCTTTAAAGAGGTGGATGTCCAATTAAATTCCCAGACTCCTTTGAAAATCCTACCATTTTTCACTGTCAGGTGCCATTAGAATAAGAAAGGTCACAGGCAAAGGGGGATCTCGTGTAATTCTCCATGAAGAACACAGTCCACAAGCAGACAGCATTAGCAGATGCAGCAATGAATGCTTCCCAGCAGAAATTCAAAGTTTGCTTTGCAAAAAATATACTCCACCGCTAAATTGATTTTGGTTACAGCTAGGTGAAGAGAAAAAGCAAATTTTTTTGAATGTTGTCAGAAACTTTTGCCTAAATATTGTTCAAAAGACCAGCATAGGTTGCTAGTTTAACTCTTGTATTAACAAGCACAAAAAAAGCACCAGTTCAGTGCCTCTCCACGTGGCACACACTTGACAACCAGGAAAATAAATTTAGATGGAAACAGAGATAGGAAGACAGATGTTTTGTATTTTCACAACTCCAAGAAATGCTTCATGCAACCCGATCAACAAAGCCCTATGGGCTGTTTTTATAGCGTGGATCTACCTAGAAGGTTAAGTGAGAAAATTAGCTTTAGAAATATTACTTATTGGTGTACTGTCACAGCACAGTTACCAAGGAGGATTATCCTACACGAAACAAACAAAATAAGCACCAGGAGAGAATCCCATTAGCAACTGAAAACCCACAGCCTTGTTGTGGGTGCCATTTGCGTATATTGTGATTGCAGAACGTTTAAAAACTGCAAATTGGATTTCATTTTCCTCTGGCTACCTGCCCATTTTTCTTTAAATTGATTTATTAATGTCCACTGTTGCTTTGCAGTTTTATCCTTTTAGCAATAATAGATGTAATATATCACAAAAACAAATTTTTAAGAGTACATCATTAGAGTGATGTAGCACTGGTAATAAACCCCTTCACACTTGGATGAACTTAAATCAGTTTCTCTTTATTGATTTTTGGTCATAACATAATTTTAAAGTTCAACTCAGTTAATAAAAAAAAAAAGATTTGCTCTGGTGTTGTCTGTAAAACATTTGTGCTGTAAGTTTTCACGTCATCTGTTGCAAAGGCTCTTATGGATTTATATATTCCCTCAAAACGGCGGCTCGTCATTATATAGCCTGTCTTATCTTCTCTGTTGACCGACGTTTATCTGCCTATCTTTATCGCCACACAACTTAGTGCACAATAGATCTTTACTCTGCAACCATCTATCCAAACACACGCAATCATTTTATCTTTCCACAGCAGTATTTTGAGTAATGGTCATTTGCATTTTACCAAACCCTCTTACTTTACAGAGTGTTCTGCGTTGACAAAAACATTTGCACAACCAGGCTTTTTATTTTTTTCCAGCAGAAAAGCAGTAATTCACCTTTTCCATTTAGCTTTTTTGACAATGTATATTTAGAAATGGGTAGAATATTTGCATGCTTTTTTTGGTTTCTTTTTAAATACACTTCTTAATCTTCCAGAAGCAAAGAGTAGCACAGACAGAGTAAGTTAACAACAGCTGAGCTTAGGGATTTATTGGTTGAAACTGCTTGATAAGGAAACATGCGATTTAGACGGGTATATAATCACTCATCTGCACTTTTCTTGCCCCCCCTAAAAAGGTATAATGACTATGGTACAGACTAAAGATGTGGCTTCAACTGTCATCATAGTCTCCAAAGGACAGTGTAGATGCTCCCACTCCTTTGGCCTATTGGCATTATCTCCAGATCATGAAGACCATGGAGAAAAGGAGTGGCTAAACCTACAAAACGAGGCCAAGTTACCTCAGCCCAAGGTGACACATCTCTGAAGAACGTGAACTGCTCAAAACCTTACATTTTTACAGGACTTGTCAAATAATTTTAGAAATAAAAGACAAAAAAACTTACCAGTGCAATAGTGCTTACGAGCCAGTTGGCCACCAGAATCTACTTTGCCCTACTTTTTAGGCCACCATTTCTTAGGAAATCAGGGAGTTAACTGCCTGGCTTGAGATCTTTAGGAAAGGACTGTGCTTTCATCCAGCATTTGTGCAGGACCCAGCCCATCACAGTGTCAAACCATGACAAACTGCTGTAATAACACAAATAATTGGGCAAGGGCAACTCTGAGCAAAATTTGTGGTTCTTTGTGTTCTTCCCCCTATCCCACTCAATCAGCAGCTCTGAGCTCTCACCTGGGGGCCTTGGAGCCCTCCCAGAGCTTACTGTAACACTGGAAAAGCAACCTGCAAGCCTGGGTGTTGCACAAAATACTACCCAAACATTTTATTTAATTGTTTTTCATTCTCCCTCATTTAACAGGTCACAGCACATCTCCAGTGTGGTCTCCCACAGACATAAGAAGAGAGTGATTGGTCCTGGAAAAGATAGTAAAGTTGATGAAGGCTGGTAAGATACATAGTAGTTGGAAAGAAAGATAGGTCAGACTCTGACCCTAGATCAGCTCAAACATATGCTGTGCTACAACCTTATCCATCCCAACAGTTTACCTAATCCAACACTTCACCTGCAGATATCTTTACGTATTGGCTCACTCCAGAAACTTCAAAGTGAATAAAAATGAGATCAGTTGGAACTAGTGGCCCATAAGGAGATTTTATGAGTAATGAAGAGAATGGCTTGGTTATATCCCAGATGGTGAATTAGTCACATATACCTTCATTTAACAGGAGACTTAGGGCTAGTGAGTTCTATATTTACTGGCACATCATTTAGAAAATTTGTGTTCTTAAAAATCAAATAACTGAATAGGTGAATCATACCATAAATCTTATGTGCTTGTAACAATAAGGAATTTTTACTTCAATACATTATCACTAGCTTTGACTCAAGAAGAATAATTCATTCCCCAGTAAGCACTTGTTTCTACCTTTCTTTCACTTAAAGGCCTGTTTGTGTATGGTTTTAGTAAAAACATGTCCATGCATCCATACACACTGAACAGCTGTAGGTAGGATTCAGATTCGTACCGTGTCTACGTAGTGACATACAGGGAATCTCTGAAAGCAAAATAGGTTGTTATGACTAAGTTGCCTTGACTGGTTAAACAAAGACAAGAAAGAAAGGAAGAGTTTTTAAGTTTTATCATTCTAATTTTCAGTCTGTGCTACTTTTCTTTTTTTGAAATGGATTTAAGATTCATCCCTCTCTAGCTTTGTCCTGGAAGATTTGCATCAACAGCTACTTACAAGAAAAAAAATTAATCCCCTGCCTGACACATACACTGTACAACAAGAATAAGCAGTTCAAGATTTGGCCTTACAAAAGAAATACACAAAACACCAACTCAGACCGTGACTCGTTTCCCCAAAGCAGAGCAATGCATTTCCCAAACCCCACACTTGGCAGCACGCCGCACCATAAGCACCCACACAGACCCAAGCCCCTCCATCCACCTGGAAATGGCCCCATTCCTCATTCAGCTCTACTACATGTAAGCTGCTAATGAGGAAATCCATAACCTTTTTACAACAGATACTGTGAAATATTCTTTCTTGATATGTAATGGTGTATTGATTTTTAATTTCAAAATATGCAAACATGACATTTGCAATAGTGACTCCATACACACAAAAGCTGTATTTTTGGACTTTTCGATCTGTATCCCATTTTGCAAGCATTTGCCATCAGTAAGTACGCAAAAGAAACCCAACCCTAACCACGAGGAGTTGCTTGCCTGTGAAAAATATTCTCCCTGAATAAAAATTCTCTTGTAAAAACCTGATGTAAACAGCTGCATGTAATGAACTTGTCAAACCTCAAGGTTAATTTAATGCCATAGTGACAGAGGTATTGCGGATGGGGTAGTACCTCTACCTTGATTCTACAACTGCTCTACATTTCCTGTTGTAAGAGTGAACCCAATGGCATCTCTCAGGCTCCCACCTCCCTTGCTGGATGCGTGCCTCTTTTTTTTTTTCCTTTGAAAGGATGATGGTGGAAATAACAGAACAGATTTGTCATTTGCACAAATGAGATTTAGGAAAAATGTTCTGTGTAAATTATTTTGTGTAAAAATAACTCTTATGACCGACTCATAGAAAAACTGAAAAAAATAAATAAATTAGCACCACATCCATTTTCTGGCATAGGTCCTTAAAACTGGTGAGGAGGGAGACTGGAGAGGTCACTGCTGCATGAGCAACACATTTTCAAGTTTAAAAAAAAATAAAATAAATTTGGCCATGCTGTACAGCACAACCTATGCCCACTGGAAAGATGTACTGCAATTTGAAAGAAACTATTGAAAGGGTCAATCTGTGCCACGCTTGCCTCGTTTGTTGCTGGAGACAGGCTCCTTCCCCACGGGCCACAAACCCACAAGCACCGCAGTGCTGTGGGCAGGGACACCTCACAGCCAGAGGGAAGGGGTGCCCGGGGGCAGGAGTCAGCAGGAATGCAGGGTACCTGGAGCTGAGGAAAAGGACCAAGTCAGATAAGACAAACCAGAGCCGCCCAGCTGACAAGGCAGGGAATGAACAGTACAACGTGCAGAAGAGACGGGGTGGAGGTTTCAATCATTTAACAAGGCTTGATTTGGCCACTTTTTGTGCCTGTAAGCCTAGGTTTGTAGGGTGCAGCAGGGGTGGCACAGTCCCAAATCAATCCTCTCTCCCCAGCGGATGGCAAGTTGAATTAGAAATGGGTTGTTCTTTCCCTCACTGGGTAAAATTTCAATATTGCTGGGAAACCCCTGAGGAAATACCCAGTAATTCAATTCATGAGATGCTACCTTGATTTCTTACAAACAATCATTATTAGTTCAGAGACACATGGCGAAAAAGGAAATAGAAACTATTCTTTAATGTAGCCCTTGTCTCTGCCTTACGTTGGAGATGCAAGCATTTAAATTGCTTTTTGAGTTCCCTTACGATTTCAAATTACTGAGCCCCTCTTCTTTGCCTCAGATACATACAAATTTTACCTACGGTGGCAAAACTAGCTCTGCCCTACAGACAAACAGAAAAAATAACCACAGGGCACTTTCTTCAGCTGGGATAAACTAGCATGGCTTTACTGACTTACAGAGTGACATTCATTTACACCAGTTGAGACTCCGGCCTTACATTTATTTTTCAATTCGGTCCTAATGCACTTAAAATATCTTCTTGGAATCAATGTCCTGTAATAAAATATCATCCCAGAGCGCACACACTGAATGTCAAGGAGAGGAAAAAAAAAATACATCTTGCATAGACTTATGCCATGTTCATAACCATTCTCTTAATTTTTAAGCAATTCAAAAGGAAAAATAAAATGCTGAATATTTCTCGGGATGTACCCTATAATCTTACAACATATTTAGAATAGGAAATTAAAGCTGAGCTAAACTACCAATTGTGTCAGCAAAAACAGCCTTTCATGACAAAACGACAATTTTCTCTTTGAAAGCTGCCTTTTCCAGTTAAAAAAAAAAAAAATCAGGCAGGAATGAAAAGTGGTTTGCCCTTTTATTGTGCAAACCAGCAAAAACACATTCCTCCCTGCAAGACTTTTTCCAAATTAAGTATGTATTTTTTACTGTAAGTCTCTTGGGGATCAGTCATTTGGTAGCAAAAGATTAAAAAACCCAGCATTTAACTAGACAAAGGGAAATAATCAAGCCATTGCCATTTTGAACAGCTACAGGTTTATCCAAATATTCAGTGGGTTTATTTTTACCTTCTTCTAAATGCTCTTACTGTGTGGAATTTTGACCCCATTGTGTAAAATGGCACAAATCCATCTGACTTTAGCATAGCTCACCTATTTGTAAGTTTTGGCCTCTCACCGTAAGGCATCTTTAAGGACTTCTTCAAATGCTACAAGCTAGAAGGAATTAGCATAGCACAAGCAATTTAAAAGGAGCATCGCATTATGTGACGTGGCAAATCCCTAATTCTAATCTCTGCCCCAAGATCCTGTGGCACCATGAACATTTCAGCGCATACCTTTAGGCTTTCATGATTTAGTGGGGAATTTAGTTTTCTTTTTCATTCCCAAGATACTCTGGGTTATTCTGTAGAAACAGAGACCCTCACCCTTCCACGCTCCAGGATCCTCAATGGAAGCTACAAGAGGACCTGTTGGTAGGACAAGTTCCCCAAAGCACCTCTTCAATTAGCTTTCTGTACAGCTGGACACTTAAATGATTCTCACTTTGGGCTCATGATGTTTTCTCATTTATGTCCTACCTGCCTGAATCACAGAGCCTGTAAACCAGCTGCCTACCTAACAAGCAAGGTCTGGTACCAGCTTTACACCTGCTTGCAGTCTCTAGGCATTGGTGGCTTTAAAGCAGAATCTGTACACAAGAAGTAAATGGGACATCCAGTTATTCATCCTGTGCAGCTAATACTGCAATGGACTCCTGTAAAACCTGAGCAACCATACTTCTACCCAAGCCATTAGTTGGTGACAAGAGAGAGCAACTTGATAAAGCCAAGGCTGTAGGTATAAATAAAAATAAAATTACCTTAAATTGCTAGCTCAGCACAAGAGGGCATAAAAATTGGGGAGAACAGAGACCCAGACGTTAGCCTCTGCCCAAGGAGTAATAAGAAAGAGAAAAGGCAAAATCAGCACTCAAATCTTGCTGGCCTGCCAGGGCCCGGCAAATAGCTCTGAGGGGCCAATTAAACCGCGGCAGTGGGCAATGGGAGAGGCAGTGACCGTGGCAAGCACGCTGCTGGCCAGAGAGATGTAATGAAAGATGGCAGTGATGGATAGCCCACCTGTGCGTGCCTTTGAATAAGATGCAAATCCATTAACAAAGGAGCAGTGGTGGGGTGTTCCCCCTGCGTGCTACACACTAGGTGGATAGAAAGCAAAGCACTGGGCTCTTCCCTTCCGCTTCCAACCTAGAGAGTTTTAAGGTACATCAAAGTGCCACACTTCAGGAAATCATGACCTCCTGTGCCTTATTGTGGGCTAGTGGGTTTGCTACCACATCTGCCCCATGCCAGCAATATTTCCCTGCCCAGTGGGCAAAGCAGGAAGGAGATAAGCTTTGTACCTGGCTCTGCACAGGTCCCCTTCAGCTTAATTCAAGGTCAGAAAGGTCAGGCCCTAATAAAAGGAGGTATTTCTTTGAATGGCATTTACTCCTCTCCTCTATCACTACTTAATGAACCACAATTGAGACTGTGAAGCATTACATGGGTCCTGAGTGCATGTTATGTCTGAACCGCGGGAAACCATAAGGGACAGCAATATCACTTCATCACTTGGGATGGGCTCTGCTCCCAGGGCTTTCCTCAGCTTCCCAACGAGGTGGGCATGTGAGCTTTGCCTATTCTGCCAGCTGCGCTTCGAGATTCAAACATCAGAAATGCCAGAGTGGCAGACGACAGAGGAAAAAGAAATGTGGTTTCAGGCTGTTGTGTCAACAAGTGAAATTATTTTAATGACTTGATGAAAATTATAACATTGAGGAGAAAGAGAGTCATATCAAGGCAAAAACTACCACCCCAAGATTGCAGGTGATCTTTAGTATTATTTTGCATTTATTAATAAATCTCAGTTGAGCATAAATGAAAATAAAGCTGGCAAACCCAGACCGAGGAGTGGTTTCTACCAGGAAAAAGTCATAGTGAAACCAAAAACTCAATTAAAAAAAAACCTACAGTGTCTACGATACATAATCAACATCAGAAAAAAAACCCACAAACTCGTTGATATCGAATTGGAAGGAGGAAAACCCATCAAAATCTCCGTTCACACTGAAACCTCCTCATCCAGCCAAGGACCCTCCTACAGCTTTACAAACCACAACCTCTCTCAAGCCTGCCCCTACCAGCTGGAGAGGACAGCAGCTCTGCTGGCCCTGTGCAGGCAGGCAATGCTTGCCATGCCACACCAGAAAGAATGATGCTTCTGTAACCTTTTTTGTGCCACCCAAGCAAGCACTCAATTTTCCAGTAGCGCTTGTAAAAGACCCTCAGGTTCAAGAGCAGCTCATGGTGAGTATGCAGATAATCCAAGGACACGTTTGCAATAACAAGATAAGCCAAATCAAGGGCAAGAGAGCACTCTCCTTTCCAGAAGTCTCTGGCTCAACTATGGTCTACTTTTTCTTCCCAGAAAGCCCTGTTACCCATTGCCCTTGCATCGGTGCCTTCCCCATACCCAAAAAATCCCTGACTGCTGAGTTTCCCCACCTCGGCCTCCAAGTTTGCACAGGGTATTCAAATACTTCATTCCACATATCCACACTGTACGTGTGAAAACACAAATTATACAGCAAAAGGCAACTTCTGCTGTATCAGATAGTATCAAGAAAATTAAACTCACTTCACTATGTTTGAGCTATCTTACTCAACAGCAAAGTTTCAGAGTCCCTGTTCTGCTGAATACCTTGCATTTAAAGAGGGAGATTTGCTGCTGATTGGATTATAACATAAGTGAAAATTCATGCGTATTAATGATAAAATCCATTATTAGGGGTAAAGATGAATGTATAGTCATGGGGCATATTAGTAACTAAGTTTTAAATGGAGATTATTTCTCCAAATGAAAAGGCAGAAATAATCCTCTCTAAACCTGCTTCATTTTTAATACTTGCTGCCAACAGCTAGATCTGCTTGCTTCCATTGCTGATATACTGTAAAACCTTACAGCTTGTAATGTATCTTCTGTGTATGTGCCACATCACTTACTCAACAAAAAAAAAAAACTAAATCCAAGCCTGTTAAACTGAAAATTGGAAAATAATCTGTGAAAAATGGGTGATTCGGGGAGGTCCCCGACATCTGGGGAAGGGCTGATGTTGCCCCCACCCTTAGGGAAGGGAGGGCATGGGGAGCACTGGGTGAGTCCCCTGGCAGCCCATCCTCCTGGCATCCATCTCCAAGCAGTTTAGGAAGAGAAGAAAATTGGGTCAATATCGGGGCCATCATCTGCGACACACATACTGACACAGAGCACATCCTCTGCAAATCTGCAGGTGCCATTACACCATGGGAGGTGACAACCTAAGAAACAGCTAGAACCAAACACTAGAGGGACCCTGGTAAACCCAAGGACAGGGCCCATCAGAAACCTAGTGGGGTCCGATAAGGAAAAGGGCCGATTTCTGCCTGGGGCTGCAGACTAACACCGTGTAGTGACTAGTGGAGCAGTGGCCCTGTAGAGAAGGGCTGGAGGGCTACTTGGGACACCAAGCTGTCTATGGGGCTCCCTATGCTGTTGGAGAGGAGGCAACCAGCTGCTCACATCTGTCTTCCCAACAGGAAGAAGGACCCCATCCCCGAATTCAGCCACGGTCCTTGAACCAGCATAAGTAACCCGCTCCAGTGCTGCGGGCTCACCTGGAGCAGAAGCTTGAGCTGGGTGACCTCCAAAGGGCCCCTCTGGTGGCATTTCTGTCATTCTGCAGCTGAAAAACTACAGGTAAAGGCTTTAATAGCATCTCTGCAAACTACTTACCTTACCTACTCTAGGACTTATGCTCTCTATCACAGCCAGGCAACAGAACGAATAAATTTGCCTTCTGTCAGGCAGTATCAAAGATATGAATAAAGCATTACAAGGCAATTTCAGTAACGCAGATCTTTGAACTGTGCTCTGCTTTCCCATCGCTATGCCCCTAACCACAGCAGCAGAAGGAAAAATCCCTATTCATCACACTGGGACCTTCTTTTGATGTTGACTAGAGATGGAAGAGATTGTGCTCAGACCCCATGGATTATTGGTCAGTGTATAAAAAACTCCTTATGAAAGATGGCTTCTGCCTGGAGACTCACGCACAGTGGTGCAGGATAAATAGCAGAAAGATTTACAGCGATGAGCCACTGTGTCCTTTGACATTGCACTGTCAAAGCAAAAACAAGTGAGATTCAGTGGCTCCCTGCCAGCCTGCTCCAGCTAAAGGCCATGCCACACCAGTCGCGTTATTACACTGATGAAGAGCTTGTATAAAAATAGGGAAAACTGTCCATCATTTATTTCAATCTTTGTCTAAAACTATTTACTCCTGCTAGCCTTTACTCTCTTTCTTCCTGGCATTTCTTTCTTTCTTTTTCTTCCCTATCTCCTTTTTCATTTGGCCACCGTTTCCAGAAACAGTTACTGATTTGCAGTCCTTAGGGTCACACACATTAAAAAGACTGAAAGTTTGGTTCATGGTATGCTCAGGGGAGCTCCAAGTTGGGAGCCCACAGATGGAGTCACCCCAAATCAAATGCTACTTTTGAGCACGCCAGTCTGACTCTTTCCTCCCTCTTTTTAGAGCCTCATCCTGCCATAATGTTCATATAAAGTTCCTACTAAATATAATAGGATCACTCACAGAAGCAGCAGCCTCAGGTACTTGTTTCTTATTTAGACCAAGTTTTCTTTAAGGTCTCAGTCCTGTAAACACTCAAAGCACGTGAGTGGTGCCCTTGATTTCTGGGAGCTACTCACATGTTTAAAGATGTACAAATGCCTTGGAGCTGGCAGGGGCCAGACGTGCACAAGCATAGAGCAAGCTTTTAAAAGTGCAGAAAACAGTTCAGTTAATAACTTACTTGTTAACTGATCCTCTAGTTCCAAACAGAACAACTCGAGTGATTGAACTCCGAAAACAACACAGAAGACATGAATGTAGAGTCCAGCCCTGCAGGAACCCCTGCACCTTCCCTTCCCAGTGACTTCTAAGAAGGCTGCATGACCACCCGGCCCGATGCAAAAGCAGGCACTTCATGCCAAACAGGATCATCCTTTAATTTTCTCAATTACCTCAGTAACCAAAAGGACGCATCTAGAGATCTGCCAAATTTCTGCCAATAAGTAATGCTTTTTCTGCAGTAAATTCAGTTAGTTATTCTTTACAAAGGAATTGTTTTTAAGGACATCCTGCTGCATCTCTACATTTTATTTGTGAGACAAAAAGAGCTTCTGTCCTGGAATTGTACTCAGTGAAATATCTGTAGACATACAAGAGAATACATTTTCTAACATTAAGGCACCTTTTTCAGTGAGCATTACATTTTACATGGGACCTTGTTACGGTTTTAATCTGACCACATTAGCATCCAAAAATCATGAAATGGACTTGCTCAGAATCATTTATGTTATACAGACCTGAACATATATGCATAAATATACACACACACAAATAAAAGCTGGAGTTTACCTTGGCTTGTTTTCTACATTTAATGTTCACATTTTCCTGTTTCTCTCTGATTTTCTTTTTATCAAAGCTGAAATTCTCATAAACCACACAGTTCCTGAAGTTTGGGTTTTAGGAATGCAAAACATCACAACATTGATTTTAAGAGGAAATAAAACTCCAGCTGGAGTTAAGGGAATCTGCAGATACTCAGCATCTGAATATTAGACCTGATGCTTTGGGATGACAAAGCAGCAGCTTACACAATGATTTTGCACAGTTTAGAAAAGAGCTCACATGTGGTATCTTGGAAATAAATTTAAAGTAAAAAGAGTAGCCATTCTGCTTCACATTTGTTTAAACTTCCATCATCACAGCATCCAACCTTTTCCTCAAACTGCAGGAGCTGCGATGGCAGGACCAGCAAACATCGCCTTTCGCAGATGCCAGATTCCGTGGCACCCAGCAAAGCAACCTCACCATCTGTGGCAGTCAGTATTTCTCCCAATCTCCTTGAGTTTCATCAGCATTCTTCCTAAAATCCTACATTTCCAGTGATGACTTCACTCATCAGTAACAGCTCAGGGCAAATTCCCTTTCGTGGGAAATAGTCAAACCTGGTTTTAATGGCAGTTTTGACAAGCTGAAAGGTTTTCCTGAGGGAAGGGAGTGGTGGGAAAAATGGCCCCCACCAGCACCCATTATCTAAAAATAAAAGCATACACCAGCCATTGGGGGAAATGATAACAAAATGCTATTGAGATTAAAGCCATGAACTCTTCAAGACGCTGATTCTCTGCCAGAAGCCCGTGAAAAGAGCACAGTGTGGCATTATTCAGCCGTTTGCTGATCTTCCAAGCACACAAGGAGAGTACCCGAGTGCCCAGCCTGCACAGCAGTCTTTCACATCTGACCTCTGCAAAGAACAGGGACTCCCCCCAAATTCTCAGCTAATGCTAGTTTCTCATCTGACCAGATAGGTTTAACAGGCATGACCCCACACCATCTGTTATTAGGAGCATCGTTCTGTGATGTCCTCTGTTTCTCAAGGGTGTGGGTTTAATGGGAAGCCCTTCTTATACTTTCCATTTCTTATCCTCACACCACCCCTTCCTGAAAGAGGAAAAGTGTATCAATGTTTTTCAACGAAACCCCTACAATTTTCTTTCAAAACAAACCCCCCCAAATTTTTGCTTGCTTTTACTAATTTACTTCTTA
This sequence comes from Burhinus bistriatus, assembly GCA_013397275.1. Classification (NCBI taxonomy): domain Eukaryota; kingdom Metazoa; phylum Chordata; class Aves; order Charadriiformes; family Burhinidae; genus Burhinus; species Burhinus bistriatus. Next base: position 196,977 of record VYXH01012637.1, on the reverse strand, counting down.
TTTTGATAAAAATCTGAAAAATATTTATACATGGCATTAAGTTTTTGAAGAAAGGTAAACTAAAAGAAATGAAAGCAACTTTGCCACATGGCATGTGATAAGCAGCATTAATCCTTCACGCTGACACACCAGCACTCCTGCAGCCTGGCACAAATGCTGCCAAAGGAGGGCCCACATTTCACCCATCACACAGCAAAGGGACAAGGCATCCATAGCACTAACAGGGCAACACAGCAGTACCAAGTGTAGCAGAGAAATAACTTAGAGAAGGTTTCATGCGATGGGACCGCATCTTTCTTAAGTTTCCTTTGTCTGAAAGGACAGGGTTTTCTGGCCATAATTTTTTTGTCCACCACGGCACCTCCCTGGCAGGGCAGTAAGGATGAAGTGATGCCCAAACTCTTTGTCTCCATCACCTGAAGGACCACTACCTTGCGCCTCTCATTCCTTTGATTAAATACAATTCCACTTAAGGATGGTAAAATCTTACTGTAGCGCACAGTCTCAGTGCCTGATTACCAAGTATAAGAACATAATATTCAGCCTTAAATAGCTAATCTCCATTTGTAAAAAGCGTTGCAAACAATAACAAGAAAGTTAAGTTTAGATTTTAGAGCAAGTATTCTTGGCAATTGTTTGTGGTAATTGTGTCTCAAGCTGGTACAATTTCATAAACAAGGAGATCTCATGCAGAGCTAGGAATAACACTTTTTTTTAATCCCCCTCATGCAAACAGAGTGAAGAATTACAAACAACCTCCAAGGGCTAAACTAAGAAAAGATAATACAAAGATGTTGAAATAGTGAAATACCTGCAATTAAAGTGAATACCTTTTTTTGGGAGCTACACAAAAGGTTCCAGTAACAAACCCAAAGACCATGAGAGTTTTGTTTGCTGGGGTTCAGGGCTTCTCTAAGACTTAAGCAATGACACAGTTGCATAAACTTCTCAAAAATAGGTAAAATAAATTTGCAGCCATAAAGTCTGTGCAGAAGACCTCATCTATCAGTGGTATATTTGGTCCACCCATACATTTGACTGCTGAACCACAGTGAAAGCCTAAGGACCATACAGCAGCAGCATCCAAGTCTCCCTCACTTTTCTTGCAGCCCCATTCCCTCTCTTTGATCCTGTGTTTTAGATTATCTGCTAAAGACAAGGAAGAGCATCCAGCAAGTTTCCTATGCCATCCCCTGATGACTGGAAGAGCTAGGGGATCTCGCCCTTCCGTCCCAGAGGCACTGGCAAGGAAGGATGCAGCACCCTTAGGGTTGCACTGGCTCATTTGAGAATGGGGCTAGCACCCAGGGAACTCTAGGATCCACCTTGACACCATGGTCACGGAACCTGGCGTGGCCAAAAGATCATCCAAGATAGCTGCTGTGGGAAGAAGAACACAGACTGCTCCCCAACACAGACAAATACGACCCACTTTGTATGGACTGGTACTATACAACCTAACAAGCTTTCCTGCTCTGATTCAACACCTATTTTCCATTTAGCTACTTCATAAAAATAAAGGAGGTGGCATTGCACACAATGTCCTTTAGCTGCCTACCAAGTCCTTAAAGGAGCAGGTATTTTTCCATGCATCTTTAAAGTAATGCTAATTACATTATACACAGTGGCAAATATACACAGAGGACAACAGTATATCTTTTAATTAAGTATTACTATTGCTTCCATTGCCTCTTACCCTCATTCTCACCAGAGGATGAGGAAGCAAGGTACTCTCACAACTTGTCCAACCTGTCTCCCCTGTCGTGCTGCAGCAGATGAGCCTCTGGGTCTGAGCCCACCCAGGCACCCGCCTCTACCCAACAGTGGGCACTGACCTCTACTTTGCTATTTTAAAGTGATTATTCTCCAACTCTAAAAACAAACAAAAAAACCCCAACCAACCCATGCCATCTTTAAAAAGTTTCCTGGCAATTGTTGGCTGTAAGACCACAGTGTTGAAGAGGTACAATCTTTCACTCACTGCCCCTCATCTATCAACACTCATGGACATATCCACCCTAACAAAATACACACCAGGTTCACAGCTGACATCCTCTCTCCTCTCTGCTGAGATCACCAGTTCTCATTCAGCTGTTGGTGCTTTTAAATCATAAGCATATTTACTTATCCAGCATTAAGTTGTAAGCACAACTTAAAGGTTGTTCAACACAGTTAATAACAAAATACTATAAATACCACAGTGAACGTATGTAGTCATATATAAATTATACATGACTATGAAAATTTATTTATAGGTACACATATGCAAACAATTTTTTTCAGGGATTACTCTTGTAATTCCCTTGTAAAACTGAAGAGTATCTCTCATCCATCATTGTTTCTTTAAATTTATTAAATAAAATGCTTGCAACAGATCATAAGGATGGGTTATAAAACCAAACTGAAGTAAATTTTACTTAAAAAAAAAAAAAAGGAATATTTTCCCAGTTTCAGTGTAATTTCTGAGCTCTCACAGTAGAGCCCAGTCCTGCTCCAGGGGAAGAGGGGGAGACAGAAGAGTCCTACCACATAGTGGCGCTCATCAGGTGGGCAGAGTGGGGCTGGATCCTGGTCCCAGGGTGCCAGCAGCAGCCAGCTGTTTGGTAGGCACATGCATGCATGCATAAATATCCTTCTGTCCCATGGCATTTACAGCTGACATACAAGAAAACAAAGCCAAGGGGAAAGCGCTCTATTAACCACTCCTCCACAGAGACCCTGGGCAGGGAGCCCGTGGGGGCTCCTCCATCCACCCAGGGCGTGTGGGTGCAACCAGGTGGCTCTAGGAGGACACAGACAATGTGGCTTGGAAAGTTCAGGTGATACCCAAGTGTAGACACATCAGCATGTGGGGACGTTTTACATACTCTCAGACATCTTGCCTGGCCTCCTCCTGTCACTGAAGGTCTCCTATGGGTTCACTGTCACATTTCCTAGTGCTTGTCAAGTGTCTGGGCCACCCTAAGGTGTCTAGTAGACAGCAGAAGCTTGTTTTAGCCTTTTGAGTCTCTCCACACCCAAAAATAAGATTTGCCCAGGGATGATCCAAATCTCTGTAACTACCTACAGTAGAGAGCGGGGAAAGGCACTTTTTGCATGGGGTCAAGGAGCTCCGTAACTGTATTTCAACTTCTTCCCTCCACATGCTGCAGTAATGACACAGCACATTCCTCGATGATTTAGCTCTTCCACACTGAGAAGTCTGAAAAATTGTTCTTCATGCTATTTATTTGAAACACTTTTAGTCTGGACTACAGACATAACAGAATGGTGAGTTCAAGTTAACCATCCTATTTTTTTTTAATTTTTTTTTTTAATTTTGTAAGAACAAAGAACCAAACCTAACTAGTACAATCATGCTTGAGCTGAGCAGAAAAAGCACTCTTCTTCCAAGTAAAACAGTTTACTCTCCTTATGCAACCTGTGTTTACGCAACCAATTCTGTACAAGTTTATTAGAGAGCTTCGCAGACCAAGACAACAGGTACCTTAGGACTGATGATAATAGGCGCCAGTGGGTGTGTTAGGCTCAACAAATCCAACTCTGTATCTCATCCAGGTCCAAGGGACCCAAGTGATTTTAAAAAAAAAAAAAAAAAAAAAATTTTCCTAAGCTAGCGTACCCTCACAGGACAGTCTTTGCAAAGGTGAAGTCCATGCACATTGGATAATTAAACTTAGGGTTATAGCATGCTCAAATTGGGCATGCTTCTGCTTAGCAGAGAGATTGTTTGTACTGGTTTTATCACAGCACAGAGTCTTCAACTAGTCAGAATATATGGAAAACATGCAGAGTGCATTATTGTTCAATTTTCAGTGGAAATACTAAAACAAATTAATATCAGTAAAAGTCAATTTACATTTTTATATTTCAAAAGAAAATACTAGCTAATTTATCTTCCTACTAATATAATGGGAGTCAAGCATGCACGTAACTGGGTTAGTGTCTCTCTAGCTCTGCACGACAAACCCTAAGGTAGTACACACAGCAAGCTCTGTCGGATCTAATTGATAGCAATAAGAGAGGCAACACACGAGGTGCTATAACGCGAGCTGGTGCTCCAACTTCTCTCCTTGCTTGCACTACACATGCATAGTTTGGGGGCAGTAGAGCCTGTTACTGCAAGACAAATTCAGAGCTAAAAGGATATGGCAGCCCTCCACACTGTAGTCTGATTGCATTAGACTGAGCACAGCACAAGAAATAAATATCTAGACAGGGTAGATGGCACCCTGAACACATCGAAGTGTCAGTTCTGATCTCTGACAAGTGAAAAGCACCCTCCTCTTCCTGTGCTCATGTGAAGCTCACCATCTCTTGCTATCTCATCCAGATGGTGTACGGGCAGCGCTCTTCTGCTTCATTCCTAGACAGCTAAAAGCCATAGCCAATCTGCCATGTTATTTCTGTCTCTCTCTGCACTGGCTCATCTATCACTGCCAGTGCATCTACTGCAGTACACGCTCCTTCTCTGCTGCTGTTTACGATTGAAAAGGAAAGAAAAAAAAATCTCCAAGCCCTAAATTACAATTGAGCTTCAGCTGCACAGTAGGTAATTAAGAAATTTGGGAGCTTGCAACTTCCCAGGAGGTAGTGGACTTAATTAAAATTAAAGCATTTCATTTGAAGAGGGTGGTGTGACCCTCTTTCTGCCAAACTTCAGGCCCATGGAAACCCCTCACTGGTAGCTATGTAAGCTCTGAGTATTAGGATAAATGTTTTCATATGCAAATTCAGCAAGCATTCCTCAGTGCCCTGCCTACAGAGCCCTATTATTGCTTCTCCCATACAGTCGCGCCCAGCAAACAACAAAAGGCAACCTGTGTTTATAGGGCACCAGCCTGACATTCAAGAAATCTGTGCTCAAAATACTCAGCTGTGCCAAATGTCAGCAATGTGATGTGGGCAGGTCTAACACTGCTCTGTCTCATAGTTCCCCCATCAGGAAAAATGGAAACAATTTGTACTCCTCTCCCACTTAACTTATATAAAATCATAAACTTTTCAGAACAGGGATAGACTTTAATTACATAGAACCACAGTGGAAAATGAGGCAAGTGCCCTCTCCTCTTTGTCAGTACCATCTTGCACAATGGAAAGAGCAAATAAAAAACACTGGACCAGGTGCTCCATCCTCTCCCTCCTGCTCTTAGGTTGTCATAAAACCAATTCACACTGGGTACGTCTGGTTAGTGCAACATGCAGTCCCAGCCCCGTCTGGGCTTAGCAGGCGTCAGCTGCGTTGCATGGCAGCACGGGGGCTTTGCCGAGAGGGATGCAGGGAATGACAGTCCCGTCGGTGCTCCAGCATTTGACCCAATTACAGCTGCCGACAGCAGAACCAGGGAAGAGAAGTTAAGCTGCAAATTGTGACAGCAGAGCTTCTGCTGGATTCCAACTAATTGCCCACCATTAGCTGTAATTGGTGCACACTCTCCAATGCAGGCAAAGTATGTATTTGTTTTAAAGGGAGAAACAACTATAGCTACAAGGGGTGAAGCAGCCAAAAGCACATTCCTCAAAGTAACATTAGTCAGGGCACGCGCAGTGTCCTCAAGGATGCTACATCAGTGCCAGGCACGCTTCCTCCTCCACTCACCCCGTGGAGGGCTTCAAGACCCGCAGCAGAAGATCAAGCGAAAAGTTGTACCTCCTAAAAATACCAACTGCGATAGGGAACCAAACAGGTAAAGAGCTAAAAATTGTCCAGCAATGCAGGTGAAGCCCAAAACACTTTAAGGCAGTGGATTGCCTAAGAAAGCATTGGAGAAAGGTGGCCAAGTGACCAGACGATGTCTTGTGCTACAGGAGGTATTAAGAGGATGTGATAAAAAAAAAAAATATATATATATATATATATCACAATCTGTAAAGGAGGCTAACAAAGCACATGGGCAAGGATTTTCACGAGGCATCCTGCCTGCTTGAACATGACACAGCCCAAAATGGAAGTTGACAGCATGAAGGGAGGAAAAATGATCACAGTGACACAACCTGAGGTTCTGGCTGCCCAGCTCCTGTTCTGACATCTGAAAAACCACTGGCCCAAAACAGTGAAGCAAGATAACTTAATTGCTGTTTCAAGATAATTACTATCGGTTGGCTGTTCTTCCTTCAATACACATTAGCCCATCTGAGCTGTTTAAGTTCCTGTTTGCAGTCTCCCGGGCTCTCCAGCACCACGCCGTTACAGCTTAGCTAGAACAGGGTCATCTCAAAATCCATGGGAAAACAACAGGATCAGCCAGTGCTGAAAACAGTGGAATGAAATACCCAGCATCCGTAATAATTTCTTCTATGAAGCTTTTGACTGTCACTCAACTTTCCTGGCAGCTGTTCAAGTGTTCTCACAGCTCAGCTATTGCTATGCAAGAGGCTGAGGCTCTATGGTGGAAAGCAGAAAAGATCACAATTATTGGAAAAGAGGATAGTCAAGTTAAACTTAAGTGCTCTAAGTATCAAGAAATATAAAAAACCCAAGACGAACATGATTTGGAAGTGTGAAGGAAAACTGTAACAGAAGCAGGGTCTTCTCCTAAATTAACGGCATTGGTTTCTTGCATCTTGTAGAGTTGAGTGCAGAAACCCATCAGTTCATGACCGTCCCCAGTAGCAGCAGCATGACACTGCCAGCGTGGTATTTGCTTTTCAGGAAAATACCACTGTTTTGGGTAATTCTGTCCTCCAGGATGTGGGGTGTTTGCTTGCCTGGTCCATACACACTCTTCTAGACATTCTGGAGACAGGCAGAAAGACTAGATGGATTCTTTGGCTGGATCCAGTACAGCTGTTCTTCCTCCATACAAATGAAGCGCAAGGAATTGGCACCTCCAGTGGACACCGAGTGATTAAGAGTCTCCAGGCAGTCCTTACTTCTGAAGGGTGTAATTTCTATGTACCATTACAGAAATCAGCAAGCCCAGTTCTCGCTAGGAAAACAGGAAAGTTGCCTTCTCTTTGGCAACAAATTACAGATAATTGTTCAAGTTGTCAGGAATAGACACAGATTCTATATATCCATTTTAAAGCTCTTAAATACACAAGAACGTATGGGAGGTTGTGCATAAATCCGTAACATAATAGTGGCAGAAACTGAAAGAAAAAGGGCTAATTTATACTAATAAAATAATTCAAACTAAGCAGGTAGCTGCCAATTGTTCTGTTTAAAAAGCCCCTATTAAATGTGGCAGTTTTTCATTTGAAGTGTTTTGATTGTGACTATGTACACTGGCACCTGAATTTCCGCAAAGATGAAACCCTTGATTTTGCCACTGTTTGCGTGTGAGATAGAAAAAGGAAAAAAATCCTAGGTTTTCTTTATTTCAGTCTATTCCCACTCAACTAAACACACTTCGTAAGTGTTTCAGAGCACTGAAGTCCTCTTCAGTCTTAATTAGGCCATTTCTTCAGTGAAGTTCCCAAGATTTTGGTGAGAACACTTTTCCTGCATTGCATTCTGCTTTTGAATGGTAGCACAACAGACACCATCTGTGAAAATCTTCCAGTGGCCCTGCAAGCCACAGTGTGTGACATGATGCTGCTTCATAGCAGGGACAGTTCAATCTCACATTTTCACGTGCTTAAGTCAAGTAGGGTGTTTTCATGCTATGTTTCCCTCACTGACTGAGGCTGGAAAAAGCCCAAATCACAAAGCAAGCTGTTTGACAAGGCTACGTCTTCCATTTCAGTCTCAAAGCAGTTCATACAATGCAAATTTGACAAAATTATGATGGGAAATCTGAAACTCATCCCCCAGGTACATCACAGATACAGGAAACATTCAAGGACGATTTTCTGACAAAAGAGTACACTTCCGCCTGGCATTTGGCTGTAGATTCCAATAGTTTCCATCAGAACCACCGCAGGGCTGCTGGAACAGGAGATTTCAAAGCTACCAAGCCACAGGGAAGCCTGGATGAGTACCTGAACAGAGGGCAAGGATTTATCTCTTGCCTAAGGCCCACTTGAGCCCTCCAGCTGCCTTGTTCGTACAGCTGTTTGCCTCCTCTCAGGCACTGGAGTAAGTGTGTGTCCCCATGGGGCTACAAGCGTATTAAAGAGCAAGAGACAAATTACTAACATTAATCCTCCTTACCTGCTTACAATTAGAAGAGTTTGCTTTAGGGAGATAAAAAGAGTTGCTTTAAGCACAGCTATGACTAAGATTTGGTGCCTCAGACATGGTCTTGATGATTAAACCCCTTAAGTGTAAGGACAGACTATTGAGACAGAAACGCAAAACCTGGTCAGGGGCTTATTTACAAGGATGCTTACTTCAAATCACCGGTGGCCCCAATTAGCCTACAGGCTGAGGAAATGTCTTCAGAGAGCGGATTTTTTATTGCCATCTCCAAAGGAGCACGATTAAAAGACTTCAGGGTATCTTTGCCAGTGGGAGCATCAAGTCAAACGTGAAATAAGCAGGGAAGGCAAGTGGATCACTTATTTCCCCCGAGAGAAAATTATGCACGCTGACAGGCTAATAAAACCGCTAAAACCTGATCCTACTAGCCACATGGCAGGGCCAAACAAATCCAATGCAAATCTCTTCAGTGCTTCCCACAGCTGTACAACAAGCAAAGCAACGTCAGATAAGGATTAAATGAAGAAATTAACTCTCTGACACTGTAGGAGCTGAACGCTGTAACATTTCGGCAGTCTTTGAAACATATTTCCCACCCAGATCTTTAAAGCCGAAAATCCCTCCCCAAGAAGTAAGCTCTAAAATACCACACATGAATTCAGACTGGAGAAAATCACCATGCACAAGGAGGTCACCGTAAAACGTTAAATAAAGATGCAGCTCTGCAGAGCGACATGTTTCATTGACCGGACTAAGCCTTCCCACAGCACGGTCTTCATGGCGATGAACATGGGAGGGAGCATGTTAGTAGAGGTCTTTACTGCCTGCTCAAATGGAGACAGAGTCTGTCCTCCTTGGTAACTGGTCATCTGCAGAAACAGTATTTCTTCCCTGCTTCAGATTTTGACATTTACAGAGCAGCTTAGAGGGAGGTTGCCTACCTCTTTCAACCACATTCAGTATTTGTTTGCCCTGTTAAGGCTCTTAGGTTTGGTCTCTATTTGCACCCTTACCACTGGCTGAGATACAGGTGCCAGCTGTGTACATGTCCACAGGGCCAATTCGGACCGTGCTGTGGTTTGAACCACCTCAGCCTGTGGACACATACCCAAGTTGAAGGTGACTGTGCTGAAAACCATTGTAGCAGCCTGCCTCACTTGTGCTGGTAAAGGACATCACTGCACTGCCTTCCCCACCCACCCAGGAGGTGCCAACACAGACGGCGCATGTCATAGCTCGATTTTGCCACTCAGCAAGCGTAGGTGATAATTTTTTGCATCCGCTTTCATCTAAACATCACCATACACAGCTTGTTACCATGCTGTTGCTCTCCCAACCTTCCTGCTTTACAGTCAACTCATTAACCGCTTTCATAAAATCAATAGCAGCATTTCACAGATGCCAGCACTGGATATTCAGCAGAAGCAGCTTGCTCCTTGCTCTTCCTGCAAGACTCGGGAGCCATGAGATCTTGGGCCTCTGCTAACCACAGAGGGGGAGGGAACACAAGTTTGGTATGCGTCTCAGGGACATTGAACCCCTGAGCCATACACACGGGGTGGACAGGGCAGGGCACAACAGTCCATGGGATGCTGGCAACCTCCACAGAAACAGCCCTATCCCCTCAGCATAGCTATAAGGCACCAACCACCATGGAAGCATTTGCAGGGCGTCCAGAATCCAAAAACTCCATCTGTGCATCAGACACCCAAATACTGAGGGCAAATTCTACCTGCGATGTTGGGCAAATTGCCTAGACTTTGTGCCTCTGGTTTTTGGTTCGCCTTCTGACTAGTCTGCAATGTGTTTGGGATGAAGACAATCTCCTCCTGCGCAAGGAGTTCACATCTCAGTAGGGTGCTTGCGTGTTATTTTTAAAACAGATAATAAATTGTATTTTGAATTCTTTGCATTTATCTTGCCAGATTGCCAAAACCCACCTGACTTGCTAAGCTGGCAGGTATGCAAACGCTACAGTCAGGCAGTGCAGTTGCTCCCAACTATCACTAGCCATTTTCAGGCCTTGGATCTACAATGAAGAAGAAACGCAGCCACAGGATTTCAGGAGCAGCAAGTATTTATTTAATTTCTAGCACAGACCCCTGCAGCAAACACAACTTGTCAGAAAGGAACTCTTGCAATGGAAGTCGCGTGCTTGCTGTTGAAATCTGTGCTGTGAATGTGACACACACTCGATTTTCAAGGAACCAAATTGGCTGTGAAGGCTGAAAGCCAGGGCCTGCAGCTCAGCTGGAAGGGCTAGAGCTGAAGCACTCGGATGAGGAAGCCTATATGCGTTCAAAGTTTCCTCAGACTACTCTAATTTTTCATAGTCAGACTGCTGGGCAAACTGGACACCGCCACCTTCTGAGCAAGCTGCCAGGGGAGGCTGTGTACTTGGCTAGCTCCTCAGCACAAACAAAATGGCACTGGCCGGGCAAGAATCAAAGAAACACAATTTAAAATGGGTTTTTTCCTTCGCTGCCCTGAGCACCCTAGCAGCCTTGCCCACCTTGTCCGCACATCCACCAACATGGTACACTCGTACCTCTCTCTCTCAGCTGGCCTTACTAAAAAGGTATAAACAAGAGCATCCTCCTTCTTTCTGGCAGATGCAAAGCTACAGGACCAGGCAGGAAAAAGTCTCCCCTGAGCTCTTTATAGCAGGTCCTACAGTGTCCTTCCTACTTCAAGTCGCCTCCCTAAAAATCCAGCCAGCCTTTTAATCCACATGCCCACTGTTTGGCAACATAACACACCACTAAAAAAAAAATAAAAAATGTTTCAATTAACTTTTTATGACTTCTTGAAAACCATCTGTGTAATTTTGCAGCATTTCCTTTTAATCCCACTGACAGAATTATGTTCATCTGCCTAAAAAAACGCATTTGTTGTGACTATCACAAGACCTCATTTGGTGGACGTCACGGCCCATTACCTGTTTTTAATAGCAGGCCAACGTCTCTCCAGTTTGTGTCTGCTGCAGCAGACTCTGCTGTCCTGCAACAGTCAGGAGTGGCCCCAGCCCCGCGGCTGTCCCACAGCCCCTGCTTGCCAGCACTGAGAAGCAGAGCATAAGGAGGTTTTTGCTTGTACGGCTGGGTACAGGTGTTTTTGAGCTACGTACCTGCCTCCCCATCGCTTTGTTCCTTTAAGCAGCTGTCTATGCCCATGCAAAGGGAGTTTTCAGCATTTTACACCCACTTTTGACAAATGCTGAGGAGTGCACTGGGACCACAGCAGCTTGGCACGTATGTGAATTCACTTGGGAGCCTGCTAAGCCTCACCAGCATCCCTTGGGACAGGGCAGGACTCCAGGCGAGGGCTGCAAGCAGGGAGCTTGCAAGCTCACAGCCACTAGCAGGGCAGCTCACTCGGCCCCTTCCTACGTGTGCCAGCACAGGGTCTCATTGTCCCCATCAACGGCGGGGATCACCCCCTTCTGCCTCTCCCTTTTGTTTACAGAGAGAACAAGTGCTCCGAGGCTGTATTTGCACAGCCCTCGGCACTATGTGTCCCTGTAGCGCAAGTAATCTCATCATAAAAGTTGGAGAACAGGGCTGTCTCCACTCTCCTCAGCTCTCCTACTAAAAAGTCTTCACCCAGATTTAGCAGAACTATCTTTAAGGGGCTGCTTTTAATTTTACAGTCTTCTGGTGGGTTTTTAGTCTTTACAAGAGACTAAGAGCAAGACAATAGTTTTGAAACCATATTAATGGGGCAATTGTACAGAATCGGTCCAACTGCTATTCCGGAAGGCATTGTGAGCATCGTTAAATAGCAGGGATGGGAAAAGCACCACTGCTAAAAATCCAAGCATCAGCTGACACAAAGGGTTAAAAGACTGATGTGGGCTTCAGCGCGTTATGCCTGTCCCTGGGCTCCCAGGCAGCGTCAGTGAGCCTGACACCCTCTGACCGGCCTCATGGTATCTCTCTATTCTCTATCTGCCTGTCAGAAAAAACATCGGGATGATTTTTTTCAAGTGTCTGTCTCCCTCGCCTGCATAATCAAGCAGGGGCTTACCTGCCAACAATTAGGTAGTAGTTGCTGCAGTGCGTAAACCTTTGAAATGGAGATTCCTTGGGACAGTCAGTGGTTGTTTTTTTTTTTTCTTTCTACAAATCCAAATGCTGTCGGAATGACATGTCATAAAAATCAGTGATAAAAAATTCATAACAACCCCTCCAGGCTAGAAGAGCGCTGCTTATTGTATTTACTAAGCTGCTGTCTGGGAGCCTGAAGCCTGATTCCACACCAATCCACTCATTAAACGTCTACATCAACATTGTACAGATTAGCATGAATGGCAAACAGCAGAACTGGATCTGCCTGCAGAGATCACTACACGAAGAAAACAAAAGCCCTATATGTTTTTTCTTAAAAATCACCCATTCAGCAATACCAATAAGCATCTTGCTCCTCCTTGCTTTGTTCTCCCTCACCTGCTCTGCTCTGCCAGGTTTTGCTGGCTCAGTCCCCTCTGCTGAAGGATCAACAGCCAAAACCAAAGCCTGCAGGTGGACAGTACTGGAGCCAGCCGAGGACACCGCTGTGTGGCACGTGACACTGATTTTTTCATGAATCCACAACCTTATTTATTCTGTGGCGTGCTCACAGGAGGAACCACAACATAATATTGAGTGTTGTTTAAGCTGTTTCTCCTGCTAAAGAGGAGGGACTCCTCATTGAAAGATGAGAACTGTGTGGCTTTCCCTGTATATGTTTTCTCCATCTTAATGAGTTTACACAGGAAAGGTTAAAGCTAGTATCAGAGATACCAATTGCTCAAAATCATGATCTGATAGGGAGAGATTATCACCCTGAAATGGCTCGTTTAAAAGGAGGCAGCTAATAGCTATGCTTAAACCCTGGAAATTCTTTCAGAATATATAGTATCCCTACACTGACAACATGCTGTTTTGTTTTTTTTTTTAAAAAAAAAAAAACCAAACAACTGCCTCAGCTTGAAACTACTCAGTTTGAGGTACGAAGGGTGTCAGTGCTTTGACTTTTATGTTCACAGTTCTGTGCTTTTAAGGTGTACTTTTTTTTTCCTCCTCCGTGGTGTTGCCTGGAAGACCACACAAAGCATGAGGAAAACTAGCTTGGCCAAATTGCTTACACAGAGAAGAGCCAAGCTTCCTACACCAAAGGATCTCCAGGACCCTGCTGTCCTACTTTGCATGGAGAGGAGACTCCACAAACCACAACCAGCACAATAGCAGAAACGGAGCCCGAGTGCTAAAAACTGAGATGGGTCAATAAAATAAAATGATATATCAAGAGCATATTTTCTCATAAAAAAGCCCAGTTTTGTTTTGTAACCTAGTGTGTTCAGGGTGATGAAACATCCACAACAAAGGGATCTCTGAATTGCCCACATCTCTAGTACCAGCCAGTTCAGAGCACACAGTTCACTGTTGTGCAGGATCCACCCACCTCTGCAACACTCGTAAGCCTCCATTCCCACAGCAGCTCAACAGCTCAGTCTGTAAAGCATTGCTGTGCCAGCCCGTCCAGCGCAGTACAGGGCTACTTGTTCTCCTTTGGGTAACGAAGGCCCAGAAAGGCTTTGCAGCTTTCCCAAAGTCCTAGATCTGTCCCTGCAGCTTTCAAGCTGAAACCAGCTGAAGGCTGTGAACCAGTGCCAGGGCCAATCCTCAGCCACGTGCAACCCACAGTGCTCTCTTGATCCACTGCAAACTGGAGTATTGAAACATGCCAGGGATGGGGCACTTGGTGCCCAAGATGCAAGATCAGGCCCCCCTTGCATAACTTCATAGCCGTGCATGTCTTTGCTCATGCAAGCAGGCAAAGGGAGCAGTTATTTCCATTGCAGTAACAGCTACACGCTCGATGCCAGCTCACGGCCTTTTTGTGTCAGGTATACCCCATTCAAACACACACACACATATATAAAGCTCTTCCTCAAAGAACTTTAAGTCTAACTACGAGACTAATGGGCTGTAAGCAAGACCTTGATATGAAGGGATTAGTCCCTTGAACAAAAATCTGCCACATCAGGCATTAGCACCGAAACCTGCAATACAGCCCAACAGAGACAATGCAACAGAAGTCTCCTGCCATAAAAATAAATAGATCAATGAATGCTTCGAAGAGCGCAATAAAAGCAGAATGATAATCCAGGTTTCCTAGAAACCCATCTCAGAGCCCGGCACTGGCAGACACGTTTCACATAGCTGCATGGGAGCCCTGATCTAAGCTCCCTCCCAAGGGAGGCACTTCCAAGGGGCCAAATACCCCCTGCCTCTCCTGGGAGAGGGGCTGGCAGACATGACCGGCTCTCTGCCAAGCTTCGTCTTAGCAGCTCCTGTCCTCCTGTAAGCTTCTGGTGCAGCTTTTGAAAGAGAAAAGGAGAGCACGTACCACAAGTAAACAAGGGCTTTGTTCCAGCCCTTCTTACCACCCTCTCCCCCAACAAAATTTCTCTGAAAACCAGGAACAACAGCTGTTCTCTGGAAATGCTCTGCAGCAATCTGCCTCATTTCACAAAAAAAGCTCAAGCCTTTTGATTTGCAGCACTTTCTGGGTATAGGGTAAAACATTTTACGCAAAAGAGTGCTCCTTTTTCAGACTTGGGTTTTTAAAATGCTCTAAGCATTAAAAACAAACAAACAAACAAACAAAAAAACCCAAAAGACAATGCCCACATTGCTTTAAACAGCACAACTCAGCCTGTAACTGGAAGGAGAAAAAGACCACCTCTCTAGAGTCCCCATCTCAGGCACCACTCACACAACAGATCTACCCTTCCCACATGTTTCACAGCCCCCGGGCTAGCAATGGACATCTGGCATTGTCTGAAAGATCAGAAGAAGGACAAGATGCATCTCCTCCTTGGTAGCAAGGACATCAGCTGCTTGCTAGGTATTAAAATGAAAGACCTCCATGTACTGCCAGAGATAAAAACCCTATTTATCTGTTGGAGACTTCCACCTCCAGATCCTCCTCCTTCCCTAATGGTATTTGTTTCCACATCTGTGCTTGTCTGAAGAGGTGTGAAACAGAACTCATTATCAAGATAAAGGAGCTAAACCACAAGCCTACACAAGTGACAAAAGCAAAGGTTACAAAGCACTGTGCACATCCAGAGACTCCAGAGCACAAATCCAGGTTAATCCACCACGTAAGAGAACTTGGTGACAAACTAAGTCCCAAGCCATTACATGTCTGGTGCAGAAAAAAAGTTGATACAGGATCTTGCGAGCCAGCTCCCAAGAAGCAGCCCTGCGACATTTACAACAATCCCCTTCCGTACCATTACCAGGGTGGATAAAAGCAAAGGAGACTTCTGGTGAGGTTCATATCCACCACGCTCAGGTTCAGCGGAGGCGGCATTTAGCCATCCCAGCCCCAGGCTCTCTAATTAAGTGTGACCGCATGCTGCTCAGAGTCCCTGTTGAGCAGCTCCAAGAAATGCAGGACTGCCTGGCTTTGAACATCTCACTTTTTAAAAAAATCAAGCTGCTCATATTTTTAGGAGAGCAGAGGTACTATTGATTCAACAACCCAGGATTTTTGGAGTCACTGCTGAGGTTTACTTTTATTTACCCTGAGAAAGAAAAAAAAAAATAAATAAATACAGTGACCCCACCAGTAGGAAAGAAGCTGAGTTTTCTCAATTCCACAGCAAGGGAAATGTCAAGTAGAGTACAACATAAAGCTTTTTCAAAGTATCTGCAATTTTTCCCTTATTTTTTTGCTCCTACAATTGCATTTCAAGTCTGGAGAAAACTCCAGCTAACTTCCACTTCCCCCTTCAGCCATCCCAACCCGTGCTTTTTGGTGCAGGTTAAAACCTCCTGCCGTACAGGCATTGCCCCCCCACTGCATTTGAAGAGGGGTATTTTCCATAGACACAAAGGCCTGGCTTGTCTTTAAGCTTTGGGTAAAGATTAAGGTTGGGTTAAGGCAGTTCATATTTCCCCTGCACTGGCTCACCATCCCTTAGTCATAGGAGAAATGAAATAAACTCAAATCACTGTTTTATCTTACAAGTCAATGGAGCTCTAAATTGCCTTTAAATCTGAGGTCTAGTCTACCACCCTGCGCACAGCAAACAGCCTTCTCGCAGCGTCTGCAGGGGATGGAGAGAAACTGCGCTCCTGCTTCCTTCCCAAGTAAGGCTACTAGTATTAATATCCCAAATACAGCTCAGCTCGGCCCCCTTGAAGACACTTCTCTTACCTCCTACTCCTCATACAAGAGCTCAGAAATTTCCTCACTGATCGCTCTTCCTGAGTTCCCCAAGCCCAGCTGCAGCAGTGAGTAAATAATTACTTCTGCTACAGCTGTTAGTGGCTGTATGAACCTTTGTGTTGAGGTCTCCCAGAGTGTATTTTGACAGAGTGGAGAGGGAAGTTTGGTCGTGCCTTGCACCAGGGCTGTAGCATGGTCAGCCTTGAAAATCAGGCATGCTCAACTTCATTTCTTCTAGTAGCCTCCTCCCAGTGACAGGGCTACGGATGCGGGAGGTTCTGAGAAACCTTTCATCCAAAGGGAGATCAATAAAACCAGCAACTACAGGCAAAGACACATAGAAAGCAGGTGCAACTTGCGTGTATTTGGGATTTGCACATTCCAACAAAGCACACGTTCAGGTGAAAAATAACTTGTGACCAGTGACACATCACCTCCTAAATCCTGTATCTGAACACAAAACAGGACACAACTGATGCACGGGCTTTACTCTGAGGAAGTCACCCTTCACCTGCACCCCTAGGAGCAGAGGTGGTGGCCCACCCTGGGACGGTGTGGAATGCTATTTCCCTATGTTAAACCGCAGCATCCAAAGAGGGGGACCTCAGAAGACAGGTCTGCCGATCTTGACTAATTCCTGCAAACGTCTGCATATTAAAAATGAGCACAAGCTCAGAGTGAGCAATTCAAAGCTCTGATCTACAAATACCAGTTCAACTGGATACCACCGGGTGTGGCAGATGCAAGAGGTAAATATGTGCTTACATGCAGTTTGGGCTAATGTAGTGGAAGAAAGGGCATTTGGGCTAAACACCAGCTTCTGGGGAGTATCCGAGAGGGTCCAGGGCTGATCCCTGTCTGCAATGGGACGCTAGGCTAGTTGGACTCAGCACAAAAAAGAATCCTTAGAAGGCAGTCCCTAAATCATGAAAAAAGTAATTCTAGACATAACCCAGCCATTCTTTTGGGTTTTTTTTCTCTGTATGTGCCCTTATTTAGCATGAAGGTAATGACATTCCCTTGTTCAAGTCCTGAAGGAATTAGGTAAACACCAATCTTTTGGTTTGCTTGTTGTTCTAGTGAATTGAAGCACCAATTATCACTGCTGGAACTTCATTCACTTCCCTGCCAGGTCTAATTAATGAAGAAATTTTACACATTTGATGAAGGACCCCCCCCCCCCCCCCCCCCCCCAAAAAAATTAATTCCTCTTTGCAGCTCATGTTGTTTTACATGTCTAATCTGCTCAGTTCTGCCCATCAGCTCAGCTCAGCATACCCATTATAGCTGAAACTCCTGGTCAGAGTACCCAGACTGAATACATTATTTATGATTTGGAAAATTCAGATTTCAAACCTATGGATTTCCTTCAGACTGTTTTTTTGCTTGTTTGGATACGCAGTAAGACATACATTTTCAGTTCATATTTTGTTGCTTGCCATTTATGTTTTTGTTGCAAGTTTAAACAAAAAAAGGCAGTAAGAAACACGGTGTTCAGACCCTTTGTATCACGTGTGATTAAAACATTGGGTAGAATAGTTCTGGGATGTGATTTTATATTCAGTATTACTCTTTTGAATAACACTACATTATGGAAGGTAATCCATAGTATGTGTTCTGTTATTTTATTTTGCTTTACCCATTGTGAAGAGTACTTGTCATGGCAAAGTGCCAGTGAAAACACCATGTAAACCAGCCCCCAGGTAACATGATCGAGCCTTCCTGGTAACACTCAGGAGATGCCTCCAGTCTGGGCCCAGTGAAGGATTAAGAATGATTATTTCAAAGTATTTGATGGAAGAATGGAAGAGTGCGTGTGTGTATGTATAAACAGCACGTGTAAATAAATGGGGAACCACGACCCTTGTAACAATGTTCTCCGTTGCAAACTCTGTCTACATGGGTTACGCGTCACCAGGATGTTAGTGTACCTGTTTAAGCAGATGCATGCGTACACTGATGTCTAGTCAGTGGGTTTGCCAATAACTTTAAATGCCTTGCTGAATCAGAGCCTGCCCAAGAAAGAAGTTCCTCAAGAGAAAAGAATCATGCAGTTGAAGACCGCCTCATGTTGCATTTAAAAAAATACAAAATTAAATCTCTATCATCAGTCCAGCTCCTCAAATATTTTCCAAATGCTTACCACCACAACTCTAATACTCTTTTAATAAGGTTTGTGGGGTGTATTTGTTCTACTGCATATCCTCCGTCCGCTCAATACACAGAATAATGCAAAAAAAAACCTGTCCTGGCATGATTTATTGATTCATCATCCCTGCTTCAAACTGTTCAGTGAGTGCTGTGGGACCAAACATATAAATACCTCGCACAGTTCTTTCGTCCTAGCAGGGGAGCCCCCAGGATGGCAATATGTCCACATGAAGACCAAAGGGGACAGGGCAGCACCCTGCAGCCGAGCACTGTTGTCCCAGCAAAATCTCTTGGAGCACCGAACAGGAGGTGAGACCATGCACAGGTCTCAACTGGCAATTGCCTTAAAGCACCTACCACATTGCACATCCAAGCCCTCATTTACTCAAGCAGCACAAATCTCCTCACCCCATCCCAAAGCACAGACGGTGGTACAGCAGCAAGGGGAAGCCAGTTTTCAACACACAAAGGTCTCTCCCTCCATCTTCTAGACCAGAAGTTTGCGGAGGAATACATTAACATTTCCAGATCTACCTGACACACAGAAAAGTGCTAAGTTATTCTGAAAGGTAATTGCAAATGTACCTTTAGGAAAAGAAGTACTGCCTTCCAGAACTAAAGCAGAAAATTCTGGTTACAGACTGACCGCTGCGGGCTTAAACCACCAAAAGAGTGAGTCATCCATTCTGGTCCCGTCCCAAGGGAGGCTGCAACAACAACTATCGGCATTTTACTGGAACGCAATGTTCCACATATGACAGCAGCAAGGAAGACTGAAGTCCTTTAATAAAATTTAAATATTGTTTGTTTTCAGGAATTGTAACTCAGCCAAATACCTCCTAAGATATTCAAATTTCTTAAGCCCTGCACTTTTTCATGGAGGCATGGTATTACAATCATTTTGTTATTTCGTTAATTTTATTAGTAATTAGCCATTTTACTAAGAAGCAGAAGTGACAGAAAACAAAGTCCAAAAACTCTAAACTACCTTGAAACATGTAATTCTTTCTACAAGAGTAGCTGTCATGAAGAACATGGACAAAGCTGAACTGCAGAATATTCTGATGCATCCTTCAGAAATAGCCACGAAACTTCCACCAGAAACCCTTCAGCATGTCGGCACTTCTGACAATGCTCTTGCTGTATTTGCTAACGTCAGCCGCCTGACAGATCTCATGTTTTAATAGCACTGGCTTTTCTATGGATAAGTAAACAGGCAGTGTGTGTGCAGAGTTGCAGCAGAGCAAGCGCTATTCCTGCTGGGGGGGGCGGAAGCTGCTGCTGAACCCCACTTTTGGCTTTGGGAGAAGTCCGGCTCAGCGCCCTCAGGCAAACATGCATGTAGGGAACACACAAGCAGCAAACACCAGGTGAAGCTTGTCCACACACCAGATGTGAACAGAAAAACTGAGTTATATTGCTTTGCATTAATACCACCTGCCTTTT
>VYXH01012637.1:110989-177024 GCA_013397275.1 Burhinus bistriatus | reverse complement strand
TTTTTTTTTTTTAAATTGAAACAAACAGAAATCAAGTGCCTGACTCCCACACACATGCACAGGCTGACTACCCTCATCCCCACAAAGAGCCCAACATTTTCCATACATCAAAACCAACTTGGTAGCTAGGGGCTCATGCCATATCCCATCACACACAATTTTTTTTTTCAACGCTTTAGCTTTATGTTGCTTCCACTCCCTCATAGTATTAAAAACATACACTGAAAATCAGCTTGCTCAGTAGATAATTTTAACAGCCAGACCAAGGTCTGTAAATTACCAAATCACAACAAAAAGATCAATAGGTCCATCGAGGTAGGGGGGAGGAGGAGGACTTCTCCCAACATATTATCAATATTCAGACAAATTAGCATCGCATGCTTCAGTAGGACTGCCTCTATATCCAAGAAGCAGGGCATGACCCATTGATTTTGAAGCTCCTGGCCCGACACAAGAGAGGTCATGTCCACTTCTGGATGCATCTCTTCTCCACACAGTGGAACACCTTCTGAATGCAACAGGTAGAAAAAAGTATATACTGGCACAATTAAATCAATTACAGCATTTGTGTAGCAGTTATCATGACTTATTCTGGAAGGCTTGCAAAGGGCTAAATGTCAAAAGCATCTCTGCTAGGAAATTAATATTCAAACAAGTATTAAAACACATATTAGCTATATACAGTAACTCTCCCTACGCTTATCAGCAGCATTAATCACAAGGCAGGGATGATAAAAACTTCCCTGCAAATAAAGCAAAGCAAGCCACTGCTGCTCATGATCTGATTTGTTTTGACACAACTGCGTTGTTGAACATTTGCCATTGTGCTTTTGTACGATGAGGCATTTAGCACTCGACGCACTGGGCTCATGTACCCCCGCCTTCTCTCCCTGACATTACACTGCTGTTCAACGGCAAGCGAGCACTCTGAACAAAATGTTTAATTTGCAGGCACGTGCGATTCCCTTTTTGATTATCCATCTCCCCACGCAATAAAATCCAGCTGATGCAGAACTCTACAAGTGCTGCCAAGTCAAACTGCAGGCAAAGATCCATTTAGCGGCACAGAAACACCTTTGAAATTCTCATTTATTGGATTCTGCTGCCAATCACGTTAATTCCAACACAAATGTCAAACTAAGATTAAAAAAAAGTTGCCTGATTAAAAGAATGAACAACAAGGAAGGCTCTCTACGTATAGTTTAAAACCAAAGGGCCGTTTAAATGAAGTAACTCCCTCCCTTTTCTGCATCTGCAGGCAAATGCAAGCTCCTGAAAACAAGAGGTAATTATTTAGCCTGGATAAATCAGCAAGAACTCTACCAAGATCAGCTGCTTTTGGCAACTCTAGTCCCAGACAAGAACTTTTCTGCGGTGTTTCTTTCAGTCTTACTAAACTCGAAAGGAAACAGATGTCTATCTTCCCAAGCAGATATTCACCTTATACATCTTCCACACCCCAAGTCCACCATAGCAAAACCTTAAGCATTTAATGTTGAGGTTTACTTTTGACACACAAATGAACAACCAAGCACAAGCCAGGGATTTTGCCAAAGAAAGCAGCACTGGACTCATTAGCTTGGTGGAATAGGCACCCACCATGCAGCCCACTAAAACACAAGAGTATGGAAATTGAAAGGGGATGAGTCTCTTTAGTTGGCAATTTGCCAATTTCAGCATGAGCCAGACATCATTTTACTTATACCATCATTTTACCTTGTAGAGGTTTTTGTTATTTTTAACATATATTGGATCACTGTCTTTGTGACGTGGAAAATGCAAGAACATTTATTCCTGAGGAGAGACTGCTTGCCTACATAGAGTAAAATCTGCAAGAGGCAGCCCATAAACATAGCCCACTGTACATACACAGATTGTAAATAAGCAGTAGTAGCACTTTTTCCAATACATAAACGCATATATTTGCTTCTTATTTTATCATTCTTGTCTCTGTTTTTACGCATGTGTTAATAGATGTTCCCTACTGAAAAAGACATTTTGCTAAGATCAAGCCAGGAAGCACTACAATTAAGATAGTTCATCCAGCCATGATCTTTTTCTCTTCTGCATGTATGTTCTGATGCCCTCTTTGCTAATAATATCAAACCCATTTATGGGACTCCTTTTCTTCTGCTGCAAGCAGGCTTTGCCCTAACCCAGGGCTGCTCAGGGAAATGACCCATGGCTGCTCAGTTTTCTCAGAGGTACGTGACATCGCTGCACACACAGAAGTCCCCTGTTCATCTGCCAGCCTGTAGACAAAAGCAGGTGGACACGAATCTCTCTGGCATACAGAGTGCCTAACCAAGCTCTTCTTCTGAAGTGACATCTCTCAGAGGCTCTGTGGCCCATCAATTGCACGCCATGGCTGAGATTTGGCTCCTGTTCCTCGCTGCGCCTGCTCAGGCCTTCTGTGCTTGTATGTGAGAAGGTGATGGAGGAGAAGAGGCTTGTTAAGTCACCTGAAACATCTGGACCTTGGGTAACTTGCACCAAAAATAACTTGCATTTGCATGAATAACTCACACAAAATCAAAAGTGACCTTCCCACCTCTGAATAGTTCGTTCAAATAGGACTGAAGGCCCTCAAGTCCTCTGGGCAAGTCCCCAGCAGGGCAAATCATCAGGCTACACAACCTGCCTCATGTTTTTCTAGCTCACACAGAAACCTGCCAGGACTCCTCTTCCCAGCGCTCCTAATGGGAAACCATTACAGAGCTTTGGTCTCTATCCAGTTAAAAGCCCTCTTCTATTTCCCAGCCTAAACTGAATCATAAGTACTTTAAAGCTGATTTTTCTTCTCATAGATATTTCTTATATAGCTCTTGCTTTATGATCACAAGTGAAATCAGATTTGTGTTACCAAAGAAGATGATAAACTGTTCACAGAAAATGCATAAACGAAGCTTCTATTTGAGTGCAAAATTCCCATCAAAGTCAAAGGTATGCTTGAGGCAGCTCTAAAACAACCATCGCTCTACAAAAAACCACCCCAAAATTTACAAAAAGCAAGCAAACAAAAAACCCCACAGCAGATGCCAGAAGAGCAATTCTGATCTCCTCAAAGAAGTTAACAGCAATACTCTGGCCCTAATTTGGGATCATCAAGTTGTTCGTGGGCTGAGGGCTCACTCTCAGTACCAGGGTGAATTAAACCAGCCTCTGAAGACTGGTGCCATCCCTACCCATAACAGATGCAGGATCTTGCATCCAAATCTAGAACCCTGCTGCCTCTGCTCCTCTCCAACCTGTTCAAAATTAACCTCCTTCCCTCCCTCTCAGCCGTGTATGGCAAGGATCAAAGCAGGCCATCATCCACACAGTTTTGACTAAATACATCTTATCAAGGGAAAATAAAGCTTCCTGTGACACAGGTGCATAAAAATGCCTCATGAAGTTATGAGCCATTCAACAAAAAATTTCTGCATTAAACTGTCCGATTGATCGATTGCTGTCTTTGCCAATTAAGTAAAACTAGAGCTCCTCTATCTTTTAATATAATGATAACTGTGAACCACAGGGGCTTGAGCAACTCTTAACTTCTGTCACCTTCATATCCTATCTTACAGTAACCACTGAGGCAGCATTTACTATATAGGACACACAGAGCCATTGTGCTAATCAGTCCCTGCAGACCTTATGGTGCACTTTGCTGCAAAAGCAATTTTCATTTTTTAACTCCAACACTCTCTAAGCGAACAAAGCATTTTCAAGATCATCTCGTGGCTAGAAAGACTCTGAGCGGGTGGCCTTTCCACTTCCTTCCTCCCCCCCCCCCGCCGCCCTTTTCCCTGAAACGCTTAAGCCTGGCATGTCTTTTCACTCCAAGAACCAAAAAAAGACACTATGGACCACAGCGAGCATTTCGGCAGCTTCTCCACTGACAACTTCTCCCAGTCTCCCTTTTGAAATAAAGACGTGGCAACAGAAAAAGACTTGCTAAGGAGTCAAGACTTTATCAGCAGGGGCTTTGGGGGTAGGAGGGAGAGAAGTTCCCACTTGTAAGGGCAAGGAGCTTTGAAACATTTGCTCAACATGGGAACACAGTGGTGGACAAAGAAAAGAGCCAGACCCATCCAGTTTGCTCACAGGCTTTTTAACATAGAGATACAAAATTTTAGTTTAAATTAAGCCATTTTCTTTTTTTAAATATGCAGTTACTCAAAGCAGTAAATTAGCTGGGTAAACACAGAACCCCCAACAAGACTCAAAATTTTCAGTGAAAAAGAATGGTGTTTTAAAGCACATCTGTCCATACTGCATTTGTACTTGATTTTTAAACAATTCAACTTCTACCAAAACAAGGCACTGTGCTATTTCCCTTGCATTTTACAACTACTTTTCCTAGCTTTTGCCTGCCCCATCCCTTCACTTCTGAGAAATGCAGGTAGATCAGGCAACAACGTCAGTTTTTGCTTCAGTCTTCCTCCAAGAGCCACCAGGATGGATGCTCACGTGCTTATCAATAGTCCTTGCAGTAAAGCCAAGAGTTATGAGGAGAACTATATACCCAGCCCAAATTTCTGGTAGGCTGGCACAGTGGTCTGGCTTCTTTGGGAATGCTTGCCAGAATATGGTCATCTAAGCCTGTCCCTAAATGTTTTTGCAATAACATTACTCACGGAGACAAGAAAGGGGCATTTCTCCTTGTCTAGCAGGCAAACAAAACAAAGCTGAAATTCAAGCTGTGTAGGAGCACATTAATATCACCTTAATAAATCACTTTTTAAAATAAATCTTTTCCTGCTAAGACAAGCTGATATCACAAGACCTTCCATACCCTGAAATGTGCCATTAGGGCTGGATTTGTCATAGTCATGTTTATCTCGTAGACATTTTAGAGGAAGTCATAGATGTGCTTCCTACTGTGGTGACAGGAGCTATTTTCACTATAATGCAACAGCATAGATCATTACTCAATACCACATTTCCAGTTATCATGTCTGGGAGCAACTAGTCAACTCTACTGCAGACAGGAGCTTTCACTGGGATTATGTTGGCAGGAGATTGAACCTGAACAGAGGTGATAATATTATCTTCAAAATACTTTCAATTAAGCTGCCTACACACACATTGCAATTGATTTAAAACAATATTTAAGACTTAAAAAATAAGTATTCCTTGGACAGTCAACTATAGGAAGTCTATTGGCTAAACAAAACTTAAAAATATTATCTTTATTTTATGTTAATAAAATCACAGCAGTAGTTCTTGTGTTACTGGTAATTGCTAACATCCCATGCCTAACTTACTGACCTGATGCTTAGACACCACAGTGTCAGATAGCTGATCTATCCCACGGAGCCACTGACAGTTGACGGAGTAACCAGTAAGTGATTCACAGTCCAGATGGGCAAGTTTTTAGCAGTTTTAGTTTCAGACTGAATAGATTAGCTTTGGTATATTTTGAAAAACTAAAATTTTGCACTTGACTTTTAAAAGGTCAGATATGCACCACCTGGGCTTTCCCTCCTTGTAGGAAAACACTCTGTGTTACATGTGGCAGTTGAATTAATTACCAGCAGCAGGGAAATCAAGGCAGGGATCCCCAGACCTGGCAAGCCCTGTGATACCTGAAGATATGACTGTAGCAGGGGTAGCTCAGGAAACCTGGCTAGAGGAGACCATGTTTGTACAGGACTACCTTCTCGTGGCAGTAGCATTGACAGGGGAGAAACCCCCATTAGCACAATATGCGCTCTTTTCCATTTGAACCTCAGCCACAAACAGACTCTCTCTTCTTCATGGAGGGTTTTGGCCAGCACCACAAGCACATGGGTGTCGTAAGTCAGCAGCTCTGTGTACAGCGCTGGAGGAAAAAAATCAATTATTCTTGTTACCTCTTCATCAGGTCCTTTGTCTTTGCTTAGTGGGCTTGGAAGAGAATGGGCCCTGTGTGTTATTCAGAGCATGACTGCTTTGCTCTGGCTGGATTTCTGCGCCTCACATAATGCCTTTCTTTATGAAGAATACTTTTCTTTTTAAAACATTCTTACAAGTGCTAAGAAGTAGAGGGAGCACAATCCTCTAATTTAGTGCTGGTTGCAGAAACTGTAAGACCTGACTGGTACTCAAAGCATGCAACCAACAGATAAACTTGTCTCATCTGCAATACTGTCATCGTTTAACCCTAGCCAGCAACTAGTACCACTCAGCCGCTTGCTGACTCCCCCCACAGCAGGATGAGGGAGAGAATCGGAAGACTAAAAGAGAGAAAAAACTCATGGGTTGAGATGAAGACAGTTTAATACATAAAGCAAAAGCTCCACATGCAAGCAAAGTAAAATAAGGAATTTATTCATTGCTTCCCATTGGCAGGCGGGTGTTCAGCTATCTCCAGGAAAGCAGGGTTCCATCACCCATAATGGTTACTCGGGAAGACAAACACCTTCAACTCTGAACATCCACCCTTCCTTCTCCCCCCCCCAGCTTTATATA
Source organism: Burhinus bistriatus (assembly GCA_013397275.1). Taxonomy (NCBI): domain Eukaryota; kingdom Metazoa; phylum Chordata; class Aves; order Charadriiformes; family Burhinidae; genus Burhinus; species Burhinus bistriatus. The sequence goes on along the minus strand of VYXH01012637.1, from coordinate 170,586 downwards.
CTGAGCATGACATATGGTATGGATTATCCCTTTGGTCAGTTGGTGTCAGCTGTCTCGGCTGTGTCTTCTCCCAAATTTTTGTGCACCCCCAGCCTACTCGCTGGTGGGGTGAGGAGCAGAAAGGGCCTTGACTGCTTAGCAACAACCAGAAACACCAGTGTGCTATCAACACTATTCTCATCCCAAATCCAAAACATAGTACTACACCAGCTGCTAGCAAGAAAGTCAACCCCATCCCAGTTGAAACCATGACAAATACCCACGTTAATTTTCATATACTGCTGGAGAAAGGAAGAGTGAGCCATCTTAACAGATTTCTGGTAGCTGCTACCAATCTCTACCAGATACCTGGTTTCTCTTCTCTCACAGTAGTTTGAGACTCCCCCACTCCTGATAAAGGCAACAAGCCCAACTGCTCCAACACAAGCTTTGTTCCGTCCCTTTGGAGACATTTATTTTTATCAGTAGACAGAAATTAAAATTGGTGCATCAATTTAGTCCTCTCTGATTACCTTGAAATTCTCCTCCCTGGAAAGCCAGCAAAGGATGCTCAGACAAGAAACAAAATTCTCTTTCAATGTGGCCATAAAGCACAAAATAAATAAAATAAAAAGCAAGGTCAGCATTTTCCAGGTTGCTAAACTGAACCTGCAGATGGAAGGAAATCAATGTCCAAGAAGTATTCCTCATAACCTCCTAGATGTAGGAGGTAACAGTTCCCTGCCCCAACAGGAGCTTTAATGGCATACTGCTGCAGGACTCTGCTATCTTCTCTCCCCTTCCCAGAGCCAAGGGAAAAAACATCCAAGGTTGGTTTGAGCCTCAGGGAACTCACAGGAGCCCCTTGTCAACAGATTCCGCAAACACTGACTCTACAGTAGAGGATTTTTAACTTCCAAGGGAAAAATAAAATAAAAAATAAACCAAAATAAAACAGGAAAAACAACCGCAAGCTTGCAGCCTTTTCCATTGCAAACCTTGTGACATATGTGAAGGCACGTGCATTTATACCATTAAAAGGAAGCACCCAACAGCCGTGCTCTGCACAGCATCCAAAAAAAATGACAGTGCTGCCAGCAAGCCCTGCTCCCTCAAAGACCCACAGCACTGAAAAGCTGCCCCAACCCTTTTCCCAGCCCTCTCAGCTCTCCTCTTCCACCTTCGCCCCCAGGACAGTCTCCTTTTCTGCTTAATTTTCTGTTTTCAATATTTATTTAATTTAATTTCTTAGAAAAGCTAGGTCATAAGCCATCTGATGACTTTGTAAATGCAAAGGGCCAATGTTGTGGAACAGACAATCTAATGACATAGTGTTTAGTGTTCCCTAAAGCAGGAGACAGATGAAGAGAAACGGTGAACTGGCAACCTTAGCATAATTAAGACAAGCCTGAGTGCTTGCTGTAGTGCCATTACATTAATCTCACATCGGTGGCACCTGGCTAAAATTTATGAGATATGTAAAAAGGGCCTTTCTGACTGACCTTGATAAGACAGTGTTATTTATCACGTGAGGGAGCAGGCAAGGATGCTAGATGGGAGGGGGCGGACAAGAAACGAGCTAGGAGGGAGATGAGAAGCCATGGACTAAAATCTGCTTACACCTGAAATTTTAAACAACAATATGCCTGTACAGTAGTTGCATCTGGCAACTATAATCAATCAATACAATTTTGTATTACTAGAACACCACAGAAGATAACAGTGGAGCAACCCAGGCATTCGGCACAGTGCAGCCTTGCGAAGTCAAAACTCAGTGTGGGCAGATTTTTCAAACTGGCAGATTTTTACATCCAAGAATTTACTCTTACTTTTTAAAATTCTCCTACCATGAAATAAAACAAAGCTTGTACATAAAATAGTGACCTCATGTTGGAAAAATATGTCTGCACTAAAATTATATAGCATGTATAACAGTGAAAAATTAAGAAATTATCATTTCTTGATGCATTTCATGATGTTCTAAACATACAAAAAAAAACCCCAAAACTGAGGACAAATATTTACTTCCCACAGAAACAATCTATATAAGACCTCAAAGCATTGTCATAGAACAACTTGAGAGTCCCTCAGGAGCCTGCGATAGCCAGTGACTGCAGACACCAGACTGCAAAACTGGGCCCAAGATCTCAAAGCACCTCCCTGCAAAAACAATACCTAACTTTCCATTAAATAGAATGAACTGAACCAAAGGTTACTTCAGTCCTAAAGGGTGTCCATCCAGAGCAGGACAAAGATTAGACATTATGTTTTTAGAGAAAACAATCTCTAAAACAACCGAAGGGATCTAGGCCAAAACTTTAAAGTTGGGTTCTGAAAGCCAAAAGTCTGCAAAAAACCACCATTCTTTATTTTGGTTAGTGCATTTTCAGATTTCAGAGAGGTCTGTTTAAGTAAAGCCTTTCAGACAAGGCATTCATAACTAACAGCACACGTTAAGGAGCTTAAATGCAAAGAGCAAGAGTTGCTCTTCATGTCTGGTCTGAAGGATTTGTGAGATCTGCAACATGTATGCTCTCATGAGGTCACAGCATGGAGCAAATCCTATGTCAAGACAGCAAGGCTAGCAGAGGGCAAGCAAGACAAAGTGTTCATTGCACCTCAAAGTCAGAGATGGTAATTTCTGCTAAGAAACTGTCATCAGACAACTCTGGCTCTTCCTAAAAACCAGAAATGAAAACTACTAAGCCTTATTTCTTAAGTACTAATATTTTTATGCATGTTTTTCCAGTAAACAATAGCAAATCTATTTGTTAGTGTGACAAATGTAGTCATAGTGAAATACCCTCACATATTTTGAGTTGCTGCTTTGCATTCTTCAGCTGAAACCCATGAAACAAGAAAATAATTTGTCAAAGGATGAAACAAGGTAAAAGGGTCTGTGTTTTTTATCCTGCAGTCAATCACAAGCTTGGTGACAGTTACTAGTAAAGTATAACATATGCCAAATTTACACTGCACAACTAGTGTTGTCCACTTTTATAATCTATTATTCTTACAGCAAGAGATCTGTCAGATTCACCACATAACAAGTTTCAGCTGCTTACCTGCAGATTCTTTCTTCCCTGCCATTCAAGCATGGGCACCCTTCCCCAAATAGTTTCTTCAGATGATATTGCCCACAGACTTGGAAGAAGTGAGTGCATAACCACCATACACCAGAGACCTGCTCTCTCCACCAGAATCTTCCCCTCAGTCACCAGACTTGCACTCCGGCTGCTCCCTAACGAAAACCAGGGCCCATCAAAGCCTCTCTGAAACACACAAGCTCACCTTTCTCTTTCCATTAGAGACCAAAGAGAGGGGGTCAGAAACATCCCTGTGCTTTTGTTGTTGGAGCTGAAATGTGGACCTTTAATTTTTAAACTGTAATCAAACAAACATGAAAGTAAGTAACTTCCTACCAAACTTTTCAAACGCAAGGCTGCTGCTCTGATGCAGTAAAGGCAAAGAAACTACCTGTGACCCATACTTGTCAGAACACTAAACTGGAAAAAAAAAAAAGTAATCCATTTCTGATGGGTAACTACCACACTCATGCCAGGTTACCTTCCCTGGGGAATGCCTTTTGTAAAGATGAAACAAAAAAAACAAACAAACACAATTTTGAGCCTTGCAGCAGTATTACTCCAGGGAAAGGAGAAGGTTGTAACATTTTGTGTAACTTGAACCTCTAAGCAGCATGGATTTTCAGCAACAAACCAAAACCCACCAAGTACTTAAAAAAAAACAACAATCAAACAAAAACCAAAATTACCTCCTATAGACCAGTTCATTATGGGGCACATGTCACATCCTAGTCTGTATTCTTACCAATGCAAAGGTGTTACTGAGATGTGAGGAGCAGAGAGGAGAAGAAAAATCAACTACCTAAACCCTACAAAGCTAGGGCTCTGCTCCGGATCATCTTCTGGGGGGACCTGTTGTTCCCAGTGACTACACAGTGAACTGCAGCACATCAGCTTGTGGTGGTTGGGACTGGCCTCGGTGAGTATCTTCTTCCCACTGTCCTCCACCCTTCAGTTTTATTCTGCATCAAAACAAAAGTGTTTTGAAATATTCAGAGAGGAAGAGAGCAGTATGTACAATCATCCTTGCCAGGAAACCATACCTCTGACAACTGAGGGGTCTAGCTGGCATCTAGAAGACACTGAAGCACTTACTCCAAATCAGTAAGATTTGGTAGCTGGGTGAGAGCCTGGCTCTTCTGGGATTTAGGCGTGTCATCCTCTAATTTCTTCCTGCCTGTTTTAAGGGTAAAGGGAGGAAATGCAGCAGGATTTGCTGGAGTAGCCCTGTTGGGATGACCTGCACCAAGCTCATCCCAGGCAGCAGCAGGGAGCCCAAGCCTGAGCTGGGTCTGCAGCCGGAGAGCCATCTTCCCTATCCCATAGCTTCAGGACCCACCATGGGCTCCATCCTCCTGGCACAAACCCAGACATCTTCCATCAAATAACACTCCTTGGGGGACAAACTAATATTACCAACCAGAGTCAGCATCCCTGAGCAAAGACGACTCTGCAGTGTGTTTCTGTTGAAACTGGAGTTACACTGTCAGACACTTCACACAGAGAACCCTGCTCCTATTTGATCTGGCCTTCAGACTACGTGGATTTAGTTTCAGATAGAAGTATGTGCTCAAATTTCAGGGAAAAAAGCCCTGAGACATGGCACTACCAACTTCCCGCTTCACCAACCCCTCGTAACAAGACTTTATGGCTCCCTCTGAAAAATGACACTTTCTGTCAGATAAACCAGCATGGCTTCTGGTCCCAACTCTCACATGCTTATAATTGCAGCTCTGCTGTCAAGAGAGACAGGACAATTCTCCCTTTTTAAACAAAGCCCAAAAAGCGCAACGGTTTTTCTGATCCCCTCCAAGTATAAACATCATTGTGCAACACCAACCAGCAAAATTCAGCAAAGTCCATCTATTTTCAGCACAAAGAAATACAAACAACAAAAACAAACCCAAACTGGGATTTGCCAAAGATGCTAACTGAAATGCAGTGGCCTGCTCTGAACTATCCTTCTATAAATGTAAAATCACAACAAAGTTACCACGTTATTTCTTACCCAGAGGGAGAATTTCTTAAGTTAGGTTTGAAGAAAGAAGTTACAAAGATTAAACAGAAATTATTGAAATACCTCAGCAATTAATTTGTTAATGATTTTGCATGTTTCCTTACAATAAATTAATTTTAATCGAACCTTGGTCCCACTGAATTTAGGACTCAGTCTTTGTGAACTAAATATATAGGTGGTTTTATTTAAACAGATATTGCTTCCCTCATCTGACAATAGGAGCCTACAGAACGCAGGCGTTGTGCCAAATGCAGCAATAATGGCAAAGATACCATAGCTGATTGCACGACAGGCAAACAGGATCCTTCACACATCAAGTTTATACAGTCTGCCCTTGTGCCAACGGCATAATTTTCACCTGATCGCTCTCTGCAGGAGTGCCTTCGTCTCATGCGTGCATGCCTGCAGGAAACAGGAAAGACCTAAACCTTCTTGTCTTCCCTGGTGCCAACTCTCTAGGCTTCCTCCCACTGCTGGAAATATTTGGCCACTCTGTTTTTAACTGGTGTCTGAGAAAAAGGCTGAACAGTAAATGGAAACATTATACTGTGATGAAAAACTGGATCAGAGGAAGATACTGTGAATAGCAAACTGCAACAAAGAGGAACTATTTACACATAAAAGGGGTTATCAAAGTTGCCATTCAACTTGTGTTAATCAACAGGTTTGGATAAGACTAAGTCCTTCTCACGGGATAGGCTCCACCAGACCTTCCAATTTAAATAACCTTGTTTATAACTCCTTTTCATCGCTGCACAAAGAATCCATTTTCTCTCTTTCTTGCTCTCCTTCTCTCTTTGTCGGTGCTGTTTACTCCTAAGTCTGTCTCTGAACTCTCTGTCTAATTAGCTCTTGATAGATCTGCTGCCCTGTTTCCACAAACATTTAATTCTGCCGTCAGTCCCATTTACATTACAGCATGTTGCATTGTCTCTTACCAACCTAATTTTGTTTGAGTGAATGTAAATCCCATTAAGCAGTCACTATGTACCTATTAGACTGTGGCATATAAACTCAAAAACCCTCCTTATTTACAACAGCAAACATAAGGCCCAATTCATAAAGGATTTCTAGGACATTGCAATTTGTGCTTTCTCCCAAACTACAGAAAATTCTTAAAGGCTGCAAAACTCTTTTCTTCAAGGTAGTATTGTTGAACTGCCCAAAACTTGACATGTTCCAACCACTGCATAACCAACAATAATGCTTTTATAATTCTAATGAGTCCCCAGGGAGTGCTTACTAATTAGAGCAGTGATTTAAAGTTGTCATTACGAGTTGCTCTACGTCTACTCTGGATTTTACTTCATTTTTTTGTTTGAGAAGAATACTTGGGTAAGCCATCCAACTGTAACAAAACAAACCGTGACACATCACCCTTTTTCCTAAGCTAACTACCGTAGCATGCAGAAAGAAAAGTCTGTATGAAACTCATGGAGGTGATCAATATGGTTTTGAGGTTTCACCTGGCATGAACTTTAATTCAAAACACAATCTCCCTTTTGCCAAAAATCTTAATAGCTCAGCTGGAGTCAACTCTTGTCTGAGTTTTTCCTCCAGAAGGGAAACGTTCCCTGCTCTATTAACACAAGACAACCCAGGATACTCCCAAAGTGCCAAGCCCACCCCAACATTTATTTAGTTAAAGGCCAAAACAGCAGCAATATTTTACAATATGCCAGAGCCCACACTCCGTACAATCTCCAGCTACTCTGTCAGTCCTCACTATGAGGGCCTTGGGCAGAAAGGTGGCATGGAGTCCCTCTCTGGAGGGTGCAAAGGTCCTTCCCAGCAAAGGCCCGAGCTTGGCTGCTGTGCCAGCGCACATGTAGTGTCAGCAGACTAAAACTGCACGGAGTAAGTAGAAGAGTGCTGCTTTTTAGTATAATACGGATGCTCAGTGCTGGATGCCAGCAGCAACCTGGAGTTTTGAGCACTCCTCAATCAACAGTGAGGCACTGCATACTGCATAGCATACCTAGAATAAAGCAAATCCTTGGCTGACATGAGGATCATATGCTATGAAGCTGCCACTCCACACTTCGAGAGAGTGGAAAGGACAGAAAATTATTAAATCTAATACAATACAAAAATAAAGTCCTCTGCAGGGACAGGTCAGTGTAATTCAATGGAAACTACACCATTTTATACAAAAGCCTTGCTCAGCAAGTGCAAGCCCAAACAGCAATAATATTCCTGCCAGACTAATCTGGGAGAACTGGGTTCATCAATCAACATGCTCCTCACACTGTAGCAAAACCTCCAAACCAAAACTCAGAAGAAGCTAGAGATAAAAATATTTGCATAGATAACTAACAAGTTCCAGGTAACAAGAAACTCAGTTCAGTCCCAAAGACAGCACAAGGGTTTACGACTTGCAGTTTTTTCCCATTGAAAAAAAAACAACAACAAAACCCCAAACAAACAAAAAAAAAACCCCACAAAACCAGAATCTGTCTAGTGCTAGTCAATTACAATTGCAAAGTTTAATAAAAGTTTTACTATGGCCACTGAAATAGACAAAAAAGTTCCAATTGGCGGCACCAAAAATTAGCTAAAAAGCACAACTTCAAGTTGAATTAATTGAACGGCTTTTCTGGGGGAAAAAAGAAATGAAGGAATTGTAAAATGTTTCATGTAAATGATTTTTAATTTTCTAAATACTGAAGCTTTAAGTTGTTTTTTTTACTGTTGGTTTGTTGGGTTTTTTGGTGTTTTTGTTTGTTTTTCGTTTAGAAGCTGCCATATTTAAGGAAAAAGTAAGATAAAAGGATTAAATAACTTCAGAATGAAATAGCATCAGAAAATAAGCCACTATTAAAATTAAGTAAACTTTTCCTTAGACACTGAATGGAAATTCCATTACTCATTCACTTGTGCTCAAAAAGCCAGAATGATGAGCACTTAAGACATTGGTATTTTCAAGTGCATCACTTAGATTCATGGTTCTTATCAACCTTCATTAAGAGTAAGAAGCACAAGTCCTTTCCTGAATAAAAGTTTAGGACAAGCACTTTTATGATCTTTGTCATCACTTCAGTGATCTGAAAGGGTGATGATATGATTTGAAACAATTAATAATATACAGGAGAATAATAATAATATACAGAAGTGTACCCATTTGCTAATGATTTTGTCTATGGCTCACATGCAATCAGAAGTACCATTATGTAATTAAACCAAATGGAATGTATAGTTTTGAATGTAGATAAAATATTTCATTTCAGCATCAAAAATAAGCAAACAAGCTCAAAAAGACGCTTCGCATCCATGTCCACACTTATTTCAGACTACCCATTGCCTAATTTTGAAGCAGAGAACACAAAAGGTAGATAACACCTCCAGGTGTATGGTACGAACCTGCATTTCTGTGGCAGACTGCTAATTTCTTTGCCACATATGCTTTAATTTTGGATAATGGCCTGACTTGAAATTATAGCTCACATTTGATGGATCTAGCTGATCAGCATTTCCCCACTGTTTATACTGTGGGAAGCACGGAGGAGGGAAAAAGAAAAAACTAATGGGAAGGAAGGTCATTTCTCTTGCAGGATTCACAGGTGACTCAAACACACACTTTCCCTTGCTGGCTCCCCCAGCCCCCATGCCCACCTGCTCAGCTTGGGAAGAACTGAGTATTTATTAACTCTTACCTGTGGTTGACAACTCTCCCCAGTTTACCAAGACTACAGCAGATTCTCACACTTCCCTGCACAAAGGTCCTCAGCTAGTAAATGAAATACCAGGACTCAGAAGCACATCAGTGTCAATCCCAACACTAATTGATTGTTAATGTCCAAACAGGCTGTTGATTTCCACTAATTTGTTAGCTATAGATTACCAAATCCTTTGGGATACTAAATCGGTGTGATATACTTTACTGTGTTATAACAGCACAAAGTCTTTAGACACAGCCTTCAAAAATATTATTCTTAAGCAACAGTTGGTCAGTCAAGTGATATATGCAAGAGATGTATACTAGAAATCTTACAGAGAAATACATTTCAATGCCTCTAACGAGATTTCAAAGCTGTTTTTACATCCTATCTGCAGCTCCCTGTGAGTGACTCAAATGCAAATGAAATTTGGCACCATGGTCAAATCCATCTCTACACATCCCATGCTGAAATATTCAAGAATCCATAAAAATTAAAGCCTGTAACTTCTATAGCAGTTCTACAGAGGCACATAACATGCAATATAGCTCAGAGAGATGTCCTAAATCCACTCCCTGCTGCTATAGATAGGAACTTTACTGCCTATTTAACTTAAAACAGAGTTGAACTACTGCTATGCGCTTCCATGTCATGTTAAATGAAGAGCTTCATAGTATATTTAGGCAGTTTTCTCCACAAAAGTTATCCAGCCCAATGACATTCTCACCTTTGGGGGTAAACCCTCATGAAAACAGCAAAGAATATTGAGGAAACATCCCAATAAAAGCCTTTATCTATAGTCCTAATTTGGAAAATAACTGAACTTGAATGGCTCTTCAGTCTACCTTTTGTTATCATTAACCTCAAAAATAGCACAAAATTTTGAAAAGTAAAACCTGAACAGTTTGGAGCTCCAGGTAACTGAAATCCTGCTACATGGGACTGGGATCAAGTCATCGTTCTCTGTCATCCCCTGAATATCATTAGCATTGTGTTGCATACAGATATCCATGTGTTCCCTGCTCCAAGACAAAGCAAGCTGCTCTCCAGATGCAGACAGTGAAGCTTTGCTCACAGAAGAGATCAGGCATAAGGCAAGTGGGTGTTTTCCCAGCATTCCCCTGGTAGGGTAATGTTTCCTCCCTCCCAGTGCACACACATCCCCCAGTTGGTTACCTCTCCACAATTCAAGAGCATCATTCTATGACAAATTGTATTCTACCTTATTTAAATACAAACTTTTACGCTTTAAACACAAGACTCCTGTTTTTCTGGTCTAGTTGCTTGGCATCAATAAAAGCTAGTCCGAATCCCATCACTTCTTAGACTCTCTATCTGATGTCGTAAACCAAAATACATTTTAAAGGCTTTCTCCACAGCAGTTTGTTTGCAGCGAAGTCAGGGAAGCTCTCATAGAACACTAAGAAATTATGGACCTCATAATTCCTATGCTTTGGAAAAATAAAACTTGTATTTTTATTGGGCTCATACCTTGAAATACTAAGTTTCTGATTCGAAAAATGTGTTTCATCTACCAACAAACATAGCTTTTAGCTTTCTACCTCAGACCTTTCCTGCCTGACTGCGTTCAAGAAAACATTTGGGTTTTTTTTCCTTTTGAAAGCATTTGAAGATCTACTTCATACTCTGTTCTTTCATCCTTGCTATCATCTACGTCTAATTTACACTGTCACTATATATTGTCTCCCTACCATATATTCTTGAGTTTTTTTCTGCTAAGTATTAAAGATAAACCTTTCAAAATAGACACCTTTAAGTGATCCCTACTCATTCTCTAGCTTTAAAGAAATACATGCTACGTAGGTGTCTTTTGCCTCTTGCTTTTTTTTTGAAAAAAAAAAAAAAAAAATCCACATTTGTACAGATGCAAAGTAGAGGACACTACAAGGAGAGAACCACACTCTGCAGGCTGCACATGTGCACATCACACAAATAGGAAGAAACTCTTTGGTTACACTCACGGAGCTAAAAGAGAGAGGTCAGCAAGTGAACAGCCAGAAGGGCATCGTAGGGTGCTAAGTCTTGGAAACCTCTTAGAGGCAGTCTTTTAGCAGATTGATTTTCATGTGCCTTCAGGCTGACATAAAGCCATACGTGAGAATCCCCTCTCAGTTACCCAGTGAACTGGGTCGTGTGTGACAGTATTAGTTAGACGGTCCTAGGATGTGACAGCAGAGAGGGAACCAGCTGTCCAAGGCTAATGTGCCATCTGTGCCTAAAATATTCTGCCAATTGTTTTGGCAGAACATAAAAAGTGTATCCCTTTATCGGGCTATAAATCATAAGCAGGTCTTGCATGCTGTCAATTAAATGCTGATATATTGAGTGGCCCGGATGCTTCATTGACTTCCAGCCTTCTGAGTGTGACATTTGGTGGCATGACCACTATGGAGGTCATTAGCTACAAAGTTAAAGCACCAAAGCAGCCTGAACAACTCCACAAGTGACAGGTCCATGGTTTACTGCCATCCAGGAAAGCATTCAACAGCCTTATTTGGTAATAGGTTTAACTACTTGGGACAGAGGAAGAAAAAGAAGCATTCATGGCAGAACAAATTATTACAGATTTTATTATTATATTTTCCTTAGTCCTGGGAGAATGGGTTGAGTATTATTCCATCTTTCTAGTTACAACCATAGGCAAAGAAACCCATCCCGACTTCCCATAACTGGTGTTTCGGTGGAACAGCCATGAGTCCTGCAATCAGAGGCTTGGACTGGACTCAGCTGGATGGACTCAGCTCCAACTTGGTTGGACTCAGTCCCTGGACAACTGTAAAACACAGGTAAGCAGAGTTTCACATACTCCATCACATTCTTCTACAAAAGCCTTACCAGTCCTTAGTCCATGCAGGTCAACATGCATATTAGAAAACTCTGTGGTACAGCTGAGAAAGCAGTAACAGCAGAGGTCAAGCACCACTACCGCTTACTGAAATTATCATTACGCAGCAGCCTCTGTACTGGGTCAGAAGACAGGGCCTGCTAGCCTTTGCCTGGACTCTAAGCACAGTTGGAGTGGATGCCTACAAAGGAGTAAGAGAATGGCCAGCAGAAACAGCTCTCCCTTCACAGCAGCCTCCCAATGAATCCCAGACTCTGAAGCCAGATGTGGGTTTGCACATATCTTTCATTGCCATGTTATGGTGCGTGCTCACCACCTTCCACCCAACTCTTGGCATGTAATTGGCATAGTCTGTAATATGATACACAGATCTTTAAGAACAAAGAAATGGATTCACCTATGGATTCACTTTGTGTTACCAATGCAAACAAGGAGAGAAGACCGAAAACTTAAATCAGTTTCTATGAGACAGCCTCCTAATATACTGACGGGCAAAGAAACCAGATACTGCTACCGTTTTGGTTCCCAAACGTGGTACATTAGATAGATAACCAAGTAACATTTACATCCGTAATGAACCACATTTTATGGCATTGTCCTTGCAATTGATAATGCCATAAAATATAGGACCAAAATCACTGATGTGTAACTTGGAAGTACTCAATATCCTACTGGTTGGCCAATCTGTCCTTTCTTTTTTTTTTTAATTTGCTGATAGACAGTGCAATGTAATCTCATATTCCCCTTTTTAAATAAGGAAACAACACAATAGTTCAAAAATAAGTTTGCGTTATCACTTAAGTCTTGCTTTTAGTAGCAAGAAATATTTTCATGTATTTCGTAACTGGTTCCCTAATCCTGCTTGTCTTCCTGCACACAGAAGTGAGAAGTGATCAAACTCAAAGAAACGCATTTTCTTTAGACCCTTGGAACCTGAACAGCTCTACTGCAGATTAATGCAAGATACCACTTTTATGTTGCTATGTCACGAGCTACCGCTAAAGAGAACTGGCATCAGTAATTGGAAGAAGCTTTGATATCTCCTGAGAGAAGCAATTTAGCATACATCAAAATAAATATAACATGCTAGTTTCTGAAAAAAGAAGAAAAAGAAAAACCAACCAAGCAAACCAACCTTCAGCTTCAGGTACAGTATACACCTGATAGCTCCATATTGTTTCTGGGAACTGAAACGTCACAGACCAGAGTCCGTTTTCCAAGCAAAGGGAAAAGCCCCTGACATGTACAACTTGAAGAAGATTCATAAGCATCAGGGAGATGCTCTGGCATTCACATACAGGGAAACTGCACAAGCACATTCAAACAGCTGCTGTGTATTTGGGTTTCATGGGGCAAGAGGGTAGAAGGACAACTTTAACAGTGAAATTTCCATTTTTCACCACAAATACTGAAATCTACTTTTTATCATTTTGGTGAGAAGAAAAAAGGCAAACGGAAGATTCCCTTGAAACCCCTTTCCAGCTCAACTGCATCTGCATTCACCTCTGTATTCAATGCACAGCAAGTCTAAACAGAGATTTTCCCTGGGAATTATTACACCAAAATCAGTGAACATTTTGGAGTACCTGTGTTGCAAGACAAAGACAAAATCGTTGTTACACTTCACTGGTACTTTTCAAAAGCCTGGCCTACATCATCACCACTAGGAAAAGAAGCAAGGGTAATGTCACAGATATGAGACTAAGAGTAGGAAACTCAGTAAGCATCTGGCCTTCAGAAGATTTTCTTATCAAAAGGCAAAACAGAGGGAAATTCATAGTAAGAGACAGGAGTAGAACAAAATAAATATCTATTAGCTATTGCTCGAAATGTCATAGCATTTTTCTTTAATTTTAATCTCTATGTCTGTGCTTGATCTATTCACACCAGAATCACAATAGACTGTTGGACTTGGTAGCGAACTACTGAATGTGCACTTTCAATCCGTCTTTCTGTTTTCCTGTGTGCTTATTCTGCCAGCTTCCTGGTTTTCTCACAAATTTAGTTCATAGCTCTCTGCCAGCCAATATCAAAGTTGCAAAAATGAAGAAAGTCTGAAGAACAGAATTAGGGAGGAGTTTACAAAACATAATAGCTGTATAGGCTTACAACACCCACTGCCAAAAATCACTCCAGAGAACTAACATTACGATGCTGTCTGGTATTCCCTAGCTGGCCCCTAGGCTAAGCACAGGGAAATCTGCAGTAACGTTATCTGCTGGCAAACAGAAAAACCACAAAGTTTTTAATTGAGAATTAAACATCACAATACTCCAATGGCTGCTGAGAAGTCATCATCACCTTCTGTACGCCAGGAGGTGGAGGAAACCAGGTTCAGCCTGAAGCAGAACATTTTTCAAAGGCTCACTCACATGAGGTTAATGCATGCTTTCTGATTTATCCTGTGTAACTCAGCTAACAGGAGGAAAAGAGGGTGTGTTAATATTTGGCTTTTTGAACACTGAAGCAGAAGCTGTAGTGCTTAATCCTGGGTAGCTTTGTTCTACTTTGGAAAGAAATACATACGCATATAATTTTTATAAAGAAAATACATTTAATGATGGAAAACAAAAATACTGGTGTTACTAGTTATACCAGAGTATGGCATTACAAAGAATTCTGATCACAGTTATTAACGGCCTTAGTTGCTGAAATGGAAATAGCCACCAAAAGAGCTAAGCAAGAGATACTGAAAGTCATTAAAGCAGATGTGTTTGTCTGAAACAGGTGATCATTTCAAGTTACCACATGTCCCTGGAGGATATTCAATAATCTCAGCAAGGTGTTTGCATTACTATGAATGGTATCACTTGGCTTTATAACCAGTAGGCACAGTAGTTTCTAAAAAACCACTGTGTTGAAGGGCTGAGTTACATATCTCCATCAGGACACTCAAGTGCATCAGATAACACTATACTCTAGTCATTCTAGCCCAACTCCCGTATTTAAGGAAATCAAAACTATATGCCCAAATCATTTTGTATGGCTGTGTTAAGCAGACAAACCAGACCACTCCTTCAGAGGAGCCTTCAGTTGACCAGATGAAAGAAAAAGTTAGATTCACTTACTATTAAGCACTGTTTCTATTGAAAGGCTTCCTTTAAAAGAGACAAATGGCAGCTGGGCACCGAGTTCCCACTGATACTCGAGCCTAATTCTCAGCAGGGCATATGGAAATCTCCCATATGACTTTTTACGCTGGATTGCCAAATACTCCTTTAGAGTTAATTTTCAGATGAGCACACGGTTCTTCTTGCATTCATTACTAACAAAACCCCCACAATGTAAAAAGAGGTCATTTACAGACAGTTCACAATCAGAGTTGGCTAGAAATGCTATAATGTGCATCTCTGCTTTGGTCAAGCATGAATAACCAATAGCATCTGCCTAAAACATGCTATACATTCACTTATTAGTTGCATGCCCTTTGCAAGATACTGAGTGATTTCTCTGGAGAGCTCAAATCGTGGCTCATTATTGCTAGCTATGTGAAATGATGTTTGAGACATAGCAGTAATGACATTGCATTATTCAGCGATAACATCCCCAATGATATCTGTGCCTGATCACTGTAGTAAGCCACGAGAATGAACAGTGGACCGCAGAAATCCCGGACTCGAGGCACAAATGAGCAGGGATAGCTGACAGACATTTCTGTTGTGTGAAGAGATCACATGGCATTTGCAGTTATTCTTTTTCTTCCCCCAGGAAGTTTGCTGCTCTTCCAGTTGAACTGACTTTATTTACAGTAGTTTCTTTATAGACAGTATAACGCATTTATTTTTAGCCTCGCAATTTAACTACAGTAGGTCCTAAATTAGATTGGCCTGCTTGCCACTTGCATTTGATTTACAGGAAACAGCTTTTCTCCTATGCACGCATGGACTCTGCACTTTCTACCTCAGCTGCTGGAGCAAGTTGGGGAATGTCTTTACATCAGCAAATTGTCTCACCTAAGCAGCAGCCTCAAAAAGTAGGTTAATTTGCACTGTTCAAATATAATCACTTCAAAAAAGGAAAGGACTTGTTACTTTAGTGATGTTTCCTGGTCCATTGCACCATTGTTGGAAACTGTCAGTAAACAAATTACATCCAACATTCTGCCCTTCCACTAAACAGATCTCCTGAGAATATCTTGTTATGCATAATGCTTTCTTACACACCACTATATCTGGTGGAAGAATGCAAGTATTTCTCTACAAATGCTGGATAATTTCCTCCCATATTTTCCATCTAAAAAAAAAAAAAGTAAATAAAGTTGAGAATAACTAAAGCTCAATACTGAAACTTTCCTTTCAAGTGGCAATATCAAAGAAAATTATTTTTTCCTATAGTAGCAGCCACTTTTGGTACTTTAACCCACACAGAGAAAAAGGACCAATGTTCAGAAAGTGCTGAGGATCCCCTGCCCAAAAACCAAATAGACGAGGTACTTCATAGATGTCTCCACATTTGGGTGTTTCAGTATTTGGGAGTATTTGCACATTTCAGAACCACTAACTAGATCAAACTTATCAGGTTCACCTGAGGAGAAAGCTAAACCCCAACATTATGGTCAATTTTCCTTTAACTGACAAACAGGACTACAGAAATCAATATCTGGGAAGTCACTACTGCAACTCTGTACTATTGTAGTTTGAAGATGATTTTAAAGAACAGATGGAACTTGCAAAACATGCTGAAAGCTTTGTTGGCAAAACAACAATTCTTGTGAATTAAATTCATCTCCAAAGTTGAAGGTTTCCCTCCCTCCAGTAAGCCCTCCTTTCACCTGGAGGTTTCTTCAACAATTACTGTATTTGTATACTTGGTGTATCAAAATTATAGCAGTTAGGGAGAATTATAATGGACAAATTTAATTTCTTTTGACTATGGTGGACTTACACCATCGCTGCAGTTATGGCTATTTAAATGGATTATCCCATGTGGAGGTTTACATCAAATCAACCATCTCACCAAACGTCACTAGACACACGTTACACAGAGAGGTTTATATACCCCATACCCAAGGTAACAACAGAAAGCCCTGGGTGATCCTCCTGCCTATCACAGCAGGGGTCACCCCCAGCGACCACAGTTGGTCCCAACAGGAGCAGCAGGATGCTAAGTGCCTTTGGACAGTCAGCCCCAAAAAACATCTGTTAACCACAAGGCACTTGAAAACATGAACCCCAAACAGTCTGTAAAACAAATACACGATAGTAACACTTTCCAAGACAACCATATTTTTTTTAAAAAACAAACATATTGGAAAACTCCTCTCCCATTGCCTTTGCACAGTATGCCTTGATTTCAAATTAACAGTATTTGCCTGCAGCCACTGCTGGCATCACTCAAAATACAAAAACAGAGTGTANACGTACAGTGGGAAACACAACGTGGCATGACAGAAATCACTAAGACCTGCAAGAAACGGGAAGAATTTTGGAAACATTATAGACAATTCTAGTCAGAACACTACAAGGAAAACTTTAATTTCATCTGACACCCTGCTTTGAGGTTCAAGTGAGACTCAACACTAGGTTTAATGTATGGAGAACTCTGCCCACAACTGCAGACTACAGATTACAGCATTGCAGATTACAGCAGAGTTACCTGTCACATTAATAGCAAAACAAGATTTCAAGAGGAGAATCTGTCATCAGGAAAAGCAAGTCAGAGATTTTGGAAGGAGAACAAGGAAAGGAAGGGAAGAACAGCAAGGGGCTGGCTGTGGTGCAGAAAACCTGCTTTGCCATACTTACCCAAGTAGGACACTACTAGACTGACTCTTCAGTTTGATAAAATCTCAGGGAGAGCTTGTTTCCCAGCTATCCTTCAATACAGAAAAGGTAACCCATGTTAAACTTCACAAACACTTGCATAAATTCTTACAACTTCACCAGGCCCCCAAAAACTAGAAAAATCAGTAACAGTGGCAGGAACTGCCAAGACCCTCTGGCTCAGATGCCAGCACAGAGCTGCTGAAATGAAAAGTGATGTCCATGAATCAGTGTGCAATCATCTGAGCGCAATTTGTGCTTTGGTTTGTAAGGCAAGCCTGAGGCTTGGGAGAAAGTGAGCTGCTAAACATTATTATTACACCCATGTATAATTTAGAATAATCTGTTATAGAGCTTAAGAAAGAAAAGAGAACAGATAGGACTGAGACAGGAAGGAGGGATGAAATTATACCTCAAGCAGACCTTTTCACATAGAGTGTTTTGCCTCTAACTTTTCAAAATGAGAGTTTAGGTAATTACCAAGTCTTACAGCAAAACCCACTCATGCAAAGTGAGGAAAGGGTTTCCTACCCATTGTTTTCAACAGATTGGTTACATCATCAGAGGCTACTTTCAAAGCTTGGCAGGACCCGATACAGAACCTGGAAGCACTGGACTGACCTCCCTTTCTGTCTGCTCTTTCCTTTTCTTTTCTTTTTTTTATTGACACCAGCAAACTTTGGTGGACTGCTTATTTTGCTGACACAAGCTCCAGCTGGATGAACTTTTGGGAAAGACATCTTACCAGGCATGAAAAAAGAAATAAAGAACAAAAATGGGGAACTGCAGCAAATGAAGATTTTGTGGTGCTGGGCAAGACAACATAGGAAATGAATGCAGCATCCTGCAAGTGCGCCCCAGTGGATTCTTACATCACAATCATCAGCAGCTTTGTTCCAGCCACAAAAGGTGTGTTTTGGAGATGGCTATTTCAAGGCAGGCGTCAATCATTTTTAATTGAGTCAGGCTTATTTACTGACTTTGTACTTCGTATTTTCCTTGGACAAGTACATTACTTGAAACAAGAAAAACTGAAAAATGCCGCCTTTCTTATATGGTGGGTAATACTGCATATATTCATAATGTATCTATTCCATTTTTCTGACAAGACACATTGACGTAAGAGTAATCAAAACATACAACCATGTCCCTTAACCTCTTTGACACTGGTCCTCAGTTACATCTCGATATGTTGTGAGCTAAAAATGATGAATGCCAGAACTATGAATGCTGAACAGAATAACTAACACTAGTAGTGAAAAGCAAAACACATCTGAATATGAATTGGTATTCTCAAATTAAATAGCTTTGATTTTGATAGCTAGTAAACATATTTATAATCATTCAGATGCTAAAATATGTGCTTCTAGTCCTTGGATGAATAAACATGAAAGCTGTGCCTGTTGATAAGTACTTACACATTCATTTCTTTAGTTGGAATACAAAACATACTTTTAACTACTCCTTTTTCTTTTTTTTTTTTTTTTTAATTAAATGGGCTAGGACTTTTTCAGCAAGTCTATGTCATTGTAACACCACCGCTGACTATGAATGGTACACAAAACCATTATATACAATTCCACCAGCGTTCTGACAAAAGCCTTTCACATATAGATAAACCTTTTGCAGCGCATTTGCTACTTGGGTTGATCAATAGTCTGGTTAATTTTTTTACATTTTATTTAAATGAAAATGCAGTTTCAATTCAGCACCTTTTGTTTATGTACAAATACCATATTTTGATTATATCCACAAAGAATAATACTAGTTACTGTGGTTACAAGCTTGGGGAGCAGGGAAAAAAAACCCAACAAACAAACCACCAAAAACAATATCAAAGAAAGAGGTAGTTCATTCTAATTTTTAAGGATATGTTTTCAATGGTTAAAGGGCAGAGCAGGAAAAAGGAAGAGAGCATACAGAGCCTTAAACCTACAAGCAGTTGGAAGAAGGATCACTTGGCACGAATCTGCCTTCCTCTGAGTCTGAGCAGGCTGAATTTTACCTCCTGCGAGTTTTGGAAGCAACAGAACTGACAAGGGAGTCAAAATATAGTGGTCCAAATATGTATTTGGACACAATAATTTATCTAAGGAATAGAGCATAAAAATGCAACTGCGCTTACAGCTGCTCCAAGATACCCAACAAAGGTAAGCAGAGGAAACAAGATCTCCCCATGTGGACACCTACCCACCCAGTAGCACTAACAAACCTGACAGGCGCTGTCTGAGGCGCTGGACCCCCACTCCAAGTATCACATTACCAGTGCATGAAAGAGGAGCTGGCGAGCACTTATTGTCAAAGACCTAAGAGGGAGAGAAGTGCTGTCATCCTCAAGACAGAGGTACCTTACCAGAACAGAAAAAGGAAAAATTCTGGAGGAGCTAATAACCAAAGGTAGTTTACAAAGCAGCCAAGGGATGCTCTTTACCGCTGCAACATCCTCTTCTTGAGAAGCTCGTGAGAGCTTAGGTGCTTTATCCTCCCTCTCAAGGCAAATACTTATTTGAAGTTATGGTACCTAAAATAGCCCCTCAATATCTGACCCTGTCTGACTTCTTGAAACTTTGGAAGAAATATATACATTGCTGAGTATTATGCAATAATTATGGTACTATTCAGAGATTTCTAAAGTCACAGTCTTAAAAATACACACAGTACACAAACCAGGATTCAAGCTGTTAAAAAAAAAATAAAGCCATCAAATTGTGCCTAAAATGATGGGGGCGAAATCGCTGAAAACATTAGTTTAGTCCTTTCACAAACTTTTTTTTCTTTGCCATATGGTTTTGGAGCCTTTCATTTTCACTCTATTACATTTTCCCCATGAACCTGAAGTCCAGAAATTACTTTCAAGAAATGAAAGAGAAAAAAAAAAAGAGGGGGGAAAAAGGTGCCAGCAGAGATTGCCATGTAGATAAACAATTCCAAGAGCAAAGATTCTCAATGAAAACTAAATATCATGACATGTATGAAAAACAGAATGGGAAACACCAACAACAAGATGA
Organism: Burhinus bistriatus; assembly: GCA_013397275.1. Lineage (NCBI taxonomy): Eukaryota > Metazoa > Chordata > Aves > Charadriiformes > Burhinidae > Burhinus > Burhinus bistriatus. The sequence continues at coordinate 150,212 of VYXH01012637.1, read as the reverse complement.
CTAATGTTTAGCTGTAGCAATGCTAGCATGAGACTATGATTTTTCTCAAGGATGCTTAAATGGGAATCTCCTCTTCCCCCACCCCCAAGTATTAAACCAACAGTAAATTCAAGTTGATTTGGGCTTGCATCACTTCTCTTCAAAGTTCCTGGAGGACACCAAACTCCACTGCTACTTTTATCCGCACACATGGCACTGGACTCCTTCATGCATGTGTCTGCAGTTGAAATGTACACAAACACATTTAGCTCAAAAGGAATAAGCATTTTAAAAATTTCAGCTGACCATGGTCTTCTGAAAACAGCCTCTCACTCCCACTCCATGTGCACCAACAGCAGACCCCTCTGTCAGGAGAACTCACACCAGCCTCAGATTTGGCCCCAACAGGGCTTCTTCCTTTAAACAAGAGGTTCCATCAGAACCATAGCCTATGTAGAGACAAGGATGCTTTGCAAACTTGTTCCTCTTTCTTCAAATGGCATGATTAATATGAACACAAATGCAAAACTTCACAATCTAAATTAAAATTCAAGAGGAAGAGGGGAAAATGTGACACCCTGTATTTTAAAGCATAATGTTATGCAGAGACTGGACCACTTTTACCAACCAAGCAAGACATGACATGAAGTTTAATAAATATTCAATAAAAAAAAAGGAAGAAATATGAATTTGATGAAGTTTGCAGGCAATTAGAGCAATTTATTTCACTATTAACATGACAGACTAAATGGAAATCAGCTATGGGTGAAAACGCAGTTTTACTGCCCGGCATTCAGACCACTGTGTAATTAAATAATGAAATGGGTGAGGGGCATCCACAACTGACTTCTCTAGCAAGGCAACCATCCATCACAGCCTTGCCTCCTGCCAGCACAGTCCTGAGACAGTATTTGTGGGGATGCGTGTGTGCCTGCTTGCATGTAACACTGCAGGGGGGATTTCTTTCCACTATGCAAAGAACATTTCCCACATGGCTAACTTATCCCTGCTTCTGCTGCACTGAAAATGCCAGCTGCAGTTATGGGTACCAGGTTTAGTTTACTGGTTGTTTACTTTATAAAAAAAATTAATTAGACATTAGGCAAGTCAACATTTTATCTGATTCCAGACTGAAACTAAAAACCCATGCCATTACTTTTTTTCCCCCAGACACTCCTTAGGAAACTACGACTCTCTGATATAAGACCGTGTAGAAACAAGGAAAAATAGCCTGTGATTGATATACCACATGTGGCTCTTCTGCCTTCTAGGAGGTTTAGAGCAGGAGGGGTGCAGACACAACAGAACATGAAGATTGCTGCCGTTCTAAATTTCAGCATATGTATTCCAGTATTTCAAGACAAATTTCACTATTTATGTTAACCAATGCCTAAATATCTCCTTACCCCTTCAATAGCAGGTACCACTCTGAACAGATCTAGCAAGTTGGTCTCAGTCACTAAGGAGCAGTTCCTGACAAGACTCTCCAGCAACAGTTAACAGTCAGTCGTGTTTGACAAATCGTAGATCTGTTCGAGGTTAATAAAGTGCTCCCTTTCTAAAATAGCTGTTTTGTCTGGCAGCACATACAATGATAGATGTGCAAAACACCTGCTCTAAATAATTCCTCCTTTTGACTAACTTCCCCCAAACCCTGCCTTTTTGCAAGAGGATTTAAAAAAAACAAAAAAAAACCAAACCAAAACAAAAACTTCTAATATGCCTGCTTGCAAGCTTACATCATGTATAAAAACTGAAATAGGCAAGTTTGGAAGGTCTGATTATTAAGCATCTTTAAAAGAATTTCCTTTCAAGAAATCTGCACAGTATCTAGGTCCCTGCAAATAAAATCTCTTTGCAGTGGCTCCAGCTGGTCACCCAAAAATTGCAGATACATTTGAAAATCTATTAGTAAACTATCTTGCAGCATATAACATACAACTTGGCTATTGCTACTTACAGCTTCAGAGCTGGCCCATTCACTAACAGCCATCACCATGGGAACAAGGAAACGAGCACCAGTGACAGGGGAAATATTTTCTTAATCCTTGAAAACCTACAGAGATATGTGTACTTTCCCTCAGTTGTATTTCAGGCATCAACTTACTGCCGAAGCAACTGGGACTTTGCAACACCAAAATCAATGTTATTTCATCTAAAATTAGGAACATTTTTATGGATCAAAATTTCAGTCTAAATAAAGATACCCATCTGTGTTCCAATGATAAGAAACACACTTTACAGATCAATCTCAGATTCAGTTTCAAAAGGAAAAAGGGCCCTGAAAGCTTTGATCTAGTAGACCTTAAGAAAACAAGTATTCTGTACTGTCATTATTCCCATTTAATATCCCAATTAAGTCTACTCCAATGAGCTTAATCTCAGCTATGCATGTAACACATTCATCTATATAGCAAATACTACAGCCAAGTCAATGCAGCACTAATTCGTCTTAAGAGTAGGCACACTGCTATATCATTGACTTAAAAGACATGACATGGTTGATTTAATGTGTGTATTGGTATATACACTGGCAAAGAACACGCACATGATCAAAAAGCACGTGTACATTTTAACAGCAATGAGGTAGCATGCTACTTTGTACTAAGAGGTTAGGTAACATCCTGGCCCTATTGAAATCAATGTAAGACTTGCAATGGTCTTCAGTGTGGCCAGAATTACAGCCCAGCACATTCTGCAGAGGCCAGTGCGGTGCAAAAACCTCCATCATCTCCTGACAGGCTCCTTAGAAGGTCGGACTTTTAAACCCACTAAAGCAGCAAGAAAAGGATTTGATGTACAAAATAACTCATGAAGGATCCATGACACTGCTATTAGATATAAGGTTGTATTCTAGTTTTAAAAGCATGTGTGGCACTGATGCATTAATTAAAGTAAAAAGAGAGCAAGACAGCCAGCCATCTTCCAGATCAAGAGGAATACCTTGATCCTGACTCGCAGCTCCGCTGCCTGCTAGCTGGTATGTTGTTCCCTTGTCAGGGAGTCAGAAGGCTGCCTCAGTAACAAGGAGCCTGTAGCTATTAATTTTTCACAGGGAGTATGTATCGCCACAGCATTGTGAGGAGTTATTGATAAGGAGAAATGAGAAATGAAAAAGAAAGCACAGGATCTTTAATCATCGAGATCCACACACACACCCCCATCCCCGCCCCCGCTGAAAACAGACAGCACCTCATTAAGACAAAGGCAAAGGGGAACAGGCACTGCCGCAGGCAGGTTCCCCCGCCGGCACCCGGCAAACTCCACAGGCACAGCAGCAATGGTGGCATTATGGACAACACACGCACAGCCCAGCACAACGCCACGAGCCACTTTCAGTAGGAGGGTAACAAAACATTCTGCCTGCGGTAACACAACAGGCACCTGCTCTCTGGGGTCTGAACAAATCCTTTGTCTGGTTACCAAATATTTTAAAAGACTGCAAGGGAGCAACACCGCAAAGCTGCCCGCACCATCCCTTTTCGTATTAACTGCATATGAGCATAACTCATTACAAATCTCAGGAGTTGCCACCTCCCCTGCTATTAACAGAATGCATTAATAACAACATTATTTTAATGCTTTTTCAATTTGCATTTGTATTTATCCAAACATCATTGTGTTAAGCAGTGTTAATTACATGGTTTTGTCTGGGACATCACGTTTACAGTAGCATCTGTTGAGCTACTGACACACCAGACCTGCCACATTTGAAATTTTTCTGACAACCATCGTGCTAAAGAGCTGGTGATGCTTCATTAGAGCTTCTCCGAAGTTTCAGAGACGCTGTGTCTTCTGCTCTGCATGCTCCCCATGTTTCCTGGAGTCACAGGAAGAACCATGTCGAAACGCAACCTCTTTTCTCCAAACCTCTTGGGGTTTGGGTTTTTGTTTTTTTTTTTACAGATTTTTTTCTTTCAATTTACTCCATATATGCTCTCTGGGATTGATTCAAAAAGTTTCTCTCCCCAGCAGATAAACATTCATGGTTTTGCTACTGAGCTCCAACTCTGTCTGTTGTAAATCCAGTCCCCCCAGAGTTGCCCCAGCCCAGGCCCTATTTTCCTCAGCACCACGCCCTCAGGGCAGAAACACCTCAAAAAGGCCCCAAAACCCCCAGGGCTCTTTGGGGGACACCCAGCCACAGCAATGTTCCCCTCAGGAGGAGGAGGGGGCTGCAGGGCGGCCTGTGGCCCTGCTGAGCCCCTCACAGCAGCCTCTCCATGAGGCGGCGGGGGAGCCGGCCACCAACCACAGGGCAGCTGCCATTTCCTCCCTGCGACCCTGGGCAGCCCTTTCACAGGAAAAAACAGCAGGAAAAGGACTGGGCAACATACCTGAAGGAGATATGGAAACCTCCACAAATGCTCCCAAAGCCAGCAGAGGGTCTGGGCCTGCCTTGATTGTATATAAATATTTTGGTGGTTAACTGCTAAGGTAGCAGCGAGCACCCGCAGGGACTGCCCAGGTACCTGCCACAAAGCACAAATGTCACCCGCGAGCCAGGCACCTTCTCCCTCACCATTTTGAGTCAAAATTGCTTCCTGAGGAGAATCAGGCGCTGTCCCTGAGGCAGGGTACCTCCTCCCTCCTTGCTCTCCGCTCCTCGGTGAGGGGAGGGCCTCGCCACGCATTGTGGTCCCTCACAAAAGCCGGGTCCCCATCACCACTCCCAGAAGAACCAGGGCCATCTTTGCAGTAGAAATACCAGAGAAGCTAGGTCTAGCCGAAACAAGTTTGCAGGCAGCACGAGACCACGCAAGCAGGGTGGTGTTCACCAGAGAGTGGTAGAGGAACTTCAGTGGGAAAATGCAGACAAGCTGGCCAAAGCGTGCGACCTTGGCACCAGCAGCTGCTATGCCAGACAATGGCAGCTGGTCAGAGCGAGTCCCATCCCCAAAAATGGCCCCGAAGGGGGTCCTGGGAGCTGGAAACCACGGAGTCCAATTTCCAGCCCTGCTAGATGGTAGAATTTGTTACTAAGACCCCTGGTCACACAGATAAGATCCCACAGGAAAGAACTACCATGTCTTCTATAAAGGGAAATCCTGCCTCGATAACCTGGAGTCGTATGAGGTGGTCAGTTGGCATGTGAATGAAAAGGATTTTCAAAATAATTGGATTTTCAAAAAGCCTTTGACAAAGTCTCATATGAAAGATTATTAAAGAAACTAAGCTGTCATGGCCCTGAAGGAAATTCTCTTTTATGGACCAAAAGCTGGTTAGGAAGCAAAAGGTTTGGGGATGAAGAAAAGCTATCACTGGGGTCCTCCAGCGATACATGTTCTGAGGATTTCATTCAATACCTTCATCACAGACATGGAGAAGGAAGAAACTGTGAAATCTCAGAGCCTGAAGATGAAAGTAAACTATTTTGGGTAGTCAAATGGCACAGCAATGGTGAAGAATGCCAGCAGAAAGTCAAAAAGCCCAGTGAATGGGCAAGGAGGAAGCAACTGAGCCTCACCAGATAAGCTTAAAGGTAATACACATAGGGATAATAAACTAAACTATACTTATGTGATGCTCAACTCATAGAAGGCACAACTTCAGATGTTGGAGTCATCATTGCCAGTTACCTGAAATCGGCAGCTCATTGTGCAGTGGCCTCCAAACAAAGAATCCACAAAATGGTGTGAATCATCTGGAGGGATACTGTGAAATGGACAAGTGTTGTTTCGCCACTTCACAAGCCCTTGGCATGTCCCCATCCTGTATGCAGTCCTGGTCTTAGGAAGGTTGCAGCAGTTAGGCAAGGGCAACTGATACAATAAAGGGGATGGAGCTGCCTCCTTGTACAGGGGTTCAGACTACTCAGCTTGGGGAATAGAAAGCTGAAGAGGGTTTGCTGTCTCACGGTTTACAAAAACATGGATACAGTGGATAAGCTTAAGGAACTGCAGTGTGCCAAGTGCTGCAGAATGAGAAGTAGGGGGAATTGGCAAAATTAGGAGGAGATCGATTTAGAAAAGATAAAATAAAGAATTTCTTTGCACAGGAGGTCGTGAACACCTGGGACCAGCTGCTGCGCAAGGCTGGGGAGACAGGCAGTACCAGGGCACTCAGCACCAGTCCCTTTTGCCATTCAGAGAGGCAGAAGGCTGGGCTGGCTGAAGCACCAGTCTGACCCAACAGGCACAGTGACAGAAAAGCAGAGTGCTATACAGAAGGACCTCGTAAGGTCCTTCAAAATTATTTTAATAAAAAATAAAAAATAAAAAAAAATTAAAAAAAATCCATTTGAAAGACTTCCCTGCTAACCAAATCTTTGCAAAGCCCTGGAATATTTTCCAGTGTTGATGTGTGAACAGTACACTAGCGTACTTTAAAAGACTTTTGGGTCACTGGGTGGCAGGGGCTAAAGGAAAAACAAAAGGAGAAGAAGGAAGAATGATGTCCAAGTCTGCCCAAATCATTAGATCATTCCAAACGTTCATCTGAAATCTCTGGCCAGGTCTTCTGTGCCCTGAGTGCTTTCCCCATCCTTGGTGTGTCAGCATAAATTATCGTCAACATTAATTCTTTTGTTTCTTCCCTTTCCTAACAGATGTAGTAATCACACATTTGGACACTGGCAATATTTCTAATTGTGTAGTGGGGGGCAGAGATAGAATTAATTAATGATCCAAGTTAGATAGAAAGTCTGAGTTAATTTCTTGCAGGTTTTTGAGGGGTTACTTATGGCTGGAGGTGTTCTTGCGGGCTTCTCGATCTGTCACAGGACCCAGCCATGCATGTCAATGAGAAAACAGGCATTTCAGAAAGAGAATAGGCCGGATATTGAAGGACCCACTGCCACAAAAAGTACTTTCTCAGTGGCAACAGGCCTCAGTAGATGGAGTCAACGCAAAGCAGTACTGCCAGAAATTAAATTTCCCTGCTGGGAGCACGGTAGAGTGATTCCATTTGAGTGTTTCTTCGTCTCCCACACACCCACACCCCCAGTTTTTCCTTGTCTGTTCACCTATCTGATTGCTTCCTGCATATCAAAAGACAGCTGCTTTCCACCAGGAACAAATCACACATGCACAAAACACAGAATATTTCAAGGACAATGAAAACGATCAAGGCCACCCCAGTCTTCAGGCAACTGTATAGGTGAACTGCTGAGAGAGATGAGCTCCGGATCTGATGAGGATCGTATGCCCTGGGCCTGTGTGAGATGAGTGTATAGCACAAATTACACACTTTGCCAATGGGGAGACAGTCACATAACACCCAGCTAATCTATACAAGCACACTGTTGGCTTTTACAGGCAGCCAGTGTCCCATCTCTGAAATCCCAGTTTCTAGTGTCCAGATTTACTACCCTTTTTTTTTATTTACAAAAATGCCTCTTGCTATATTTTAGCATGTGTTTGCAAAAACAGCTACACAAGTCCTCTAGAAGAGAAAGACACACAAATATATAAAATACTGCAGTGCAAATATATGACTCTACACCTGTTGTAAAGCTGATCTAGTATAACAAAAGACTCTGTATGATCCATCATCACCACTGGAGCTATAATTATTCATCAGTCAAGAACATTTAAACAGATATTGGGGCAGCATAAGACCAACCCAAATGCCATTTCTCCATGTGACCAACACAAGAAAGGCCTATCCATAGTACCCAGCGTTTGTACAGCCTGCTTGCAAGGTACAACCTTCATACAAGTAAGAGAGACCAACCCCAAGGCTTCTGCAACCTGCAGTCGGCACAAGAGCAGGGAGCCTCTGGCTAAGCCAATCTCAGCTCCACATTCAGGAGCGAACCAAGGTCTGTACTTAGCCCCAGCACAGGGAAATAGCATTGAACCCTGATAATGTAGCACCAGTTGTGTACGCTAGTTAGCAACAAACTGAGTCAACTCTGAACACACACAAACCAGCAAGACTCAGCTTTTACAAGAGATACAAGGTCCCCTGAGGCCTCTTTGTATATTTTATTATCCAACTTCTCTAGTTTAGGTCTTGATTTCCTATTTTTACTGTCATGACAATTTTTTAATAAGCAAAAGCTGTTGACAAACATTGAGCTTACAGCCTTGCTCAGCAAACTATTGCACTAGTAACTTTCAACACACCTCAACTTTTGAGGAAAACACAACCCAAAACCCAACACCACCTCTCTTGATGGAAATCAGCTAGCTGGCCTTTTGCTATGACAAACATCCAGGCTCCCCAAAGCTGCCCTTTCACCAGATTCAATGATTGCATAATCGCAGTAAGCAAATACATACTCCAATTCCCATTTCAGGCTCTTTCTTTTATCGTTAGATTTCTCCCACTCCGTGTACACAAGCTGCATGGTAACTCTCACTCATGCTGAAACAAGCTTTCAGGCGAACGTACCTTGGAGTCCCCAGTGAATGTGAGCAAGCTCCTCATCACTCTCTCTCTCAGAATTGCACCCACACTGCCCCCGGCATTTGGATAAAAGTGGTTTGTCAATAAGTACTGAAAGAAATTGCCTGCTTGGAGTGTGTAGTGTCAGCTGATGGACAGGAACTGAGCAACTAGCTTATCCTGACAAAAATAGGATAATTTTTAAGTGCCAGGAAAGAATTCAGGCCTAGTTGGATTATTTTTTAAAATACCACAAAAAAGTTCATTTTTCATTCAGCATTCCAGCTTGGCCTCTCTCTTAAGAAGAGCAGGATATTTTTCTTTTTGGCTTGAAAGCGGATGTTGATGTTTAACAGGTTATATAGCTCCAGGCATTATTATTTTTCAAGCTACTAACAGCTTGAATATGCTTTTTCTTTAACTGTGGCATTCCAGAAATTCCTAGATCTAACCCTATATACTGAGACAAAAGCCCCATGTCTCTGCATTAACTCTGAGTTACAACTGCTTCAGATCTACAGAGTCAAGGAGTGTTAAAAATTAAGGTTACCATGTCATCTGGCCACAAGTCTAATTCTAATTAGGGACAGCTTATTGTTTCTTTATCATTAGAACTGCCTAGGACCCTTCCAAGGCACATGACCTGCAATTTTGTTTTGTTTTGTTTTTTAAAATAATAATTTCATTTATCCTACATATATATACACACATACACATACATTAATTGTATGCTGACACACACGCATCTATGCAAAGGTCATCTTTTTATTGTCAGTATTAACACCACAGCTAAGAGTCTTGTCAATACAGGATCTCCCTGATTTTAGGTACTTGCCACAATGAGAAGGCAACTCCAATGTGAATACTAGTTGTCTTAGGTGAGGCAAACAAATGCTGACAGAAATGACATATTATACCTCTTCAAATGGGAAAAAATGAATACACAACTACACATCAAGCAAGACATGACTGAAAGCATCAGACCTCTAAGGAACAGCTTGTAAAACACAAGGCAGGAAGGGAAAAAAATTTTAACACAAAAAAACCCAACAAATTTGAAATTAACCTAACTTTAAAACCACCTGAGTTGCCTCAGGTAACTGAACAGGGTTAAGTTTATGCTCCTCCCTCTAGTCAGCACCATGAGGAAAAGCACAGCTCCCAGGATTTATCTCCTTAAATCCTGTAAGATTTATCCCACTAAACCCCATTTAGCCAAAGCAAAACAAGTGAATTTTTAAGAGTAATGAACACCTCTTTCCAAACCCCCACTGTACTCTGCCCTTCAGTTTTACTGCCGCATTTCTTTCCATCACACTTGCAGTGCTTAGCGTTAGAATACAAAAAAGTGAAGAGTGAGCTAAATCAACATCTACCTGTCCTTAGGGAGCTAGATGACATTCCCTGTCATACAAGAAATAAGGGAAAATACATCTCGATGGCCATCCTTCACCCCAGCAGATGCCAAAGTCGGCAGATGGCTGGAAGGATGGTGGCTCAATTAACTTTTGATCACCAAGTGTAGAACAACAGCTACACCCGCCTGGGCAATCCTGCATTTAGATGCGAGAGGTTTGAACAGAAGAGGCACTTGGTGATTTGACAACACTCCTCTCTCTCTTCTCTAAAGGATATGAAAAGATGGATTAAGACAAACCTTGTCCCAAGCTCTATAATGTACTTCTAATGATATATGCTAGAAAGCAATGCTTCTCCAATGTCCTGCCATTTCCTTGGACTTGCCAGTGGAGTGGAAAGCAGATATTCAATGCTTGACACAGATTACTTCTGAATGCCAAAATATATTAACAAATATATTCTGTTGGTGCAGCATACATATGCAGTTTCTGGTGTTTGCTATAAAAAACACTCCACAGTGTGGTTAAAAAAAAAAGGAAAAGAAAGAAAAAAAGAAAAGAACAACAAGTGAAGCACCCACCTGAACTCCATAGTCCATCACTAAGTTCAAGTGTTTTATGCAGAGGTCTGACACAACCATGGATGACATCAAGGAATTCTTGGCTGGCCTGATTCATCTTGTTAGTCCCTTTATTTCATGTAATTTGTTTGTTCCCTTCCACCCCCCTAGTCATGTCCCTTCCTACATAACATACTTTATCTAGCTTCTAAGAACAAGACAGAGGGTTTTTTCTTTTAAAAAATGCTGCTGCCTGTCATAAGGACACAGTTCCCCTACTCTCTCGGGGAAAATACATTAGAGATGGATAGAAGAAATGTAAAGTTTTTTTAACCTATCATGACCTCTAAGTCTACAACTGCAGCATGTGCAAACCTTTCATTCCTCCATTAATTTGGGGACAGTCACAGGAGTCCATCATATAAAAATCAAAGTCAGTTTCTCCAAAAAGGATGCCAACTCCCATTTCAACATGAGGGCTACGCTCAGAGAACTGCTCTGCACATGGGATTCAAGGCTACTACGACCAGTCTTAAAATGCTTATCCACCAGCCTGAGTCAAAACACAGACATAGAAGGGAAGCCGTGGGGTGCTGCCGTGGGCAAGGGGTTGGCGGTGCAGGGTCAGGTCAGCAGCCAATGCGGAGGAGAGCAGCCAAGCAGCCCAGATGTCTCCTACTGAAGGAGGAAGGCAACTGCGGGGAAGGAGCAGAGCCAGCTGCCTCAGATGTCTCATGCTGTTGGAGGGAAAAGCCCCTGGGTGTTTCGACACACTGCCCCCTCGCCAAGCTGGGCCCACAAGAGGGAGAGGGCACAAGGAAGCACCGTCACCTGCAAAGCCTCCTGCAAGACAAGCAATGCTACTGTTGAACAAAAATAAAGATTCTACTAAAAAAGCCTGCAAATCCTCCCACAAAGCCATTTGGCAAAGATTAGTAGCAATGGATCACATATACAAACAGGGAAGAGATGTGGAACATACCAAGAAAAACATCAGCATTGCTGACAGAGAGAACTAGGGAAAACACACTGGCAAAAACAGCGGCTTAGCTTTTGCAGCTTACCTTCTGCTTTACATAAAACACTGCCTTCAATATCAGTTAAATATTTATGATTCCACATCTATACACATACCTGCGCAGACACAGGGAGCTTGTTCTACCATCCAGTAAAGTGAGGTAGGAAACAGAAAATAAATATGCCAGGGATGAGTTGTTTTTTGTACATATAATAAACGTGATTTTGCCAAGTACTGGCAGAAGGGAGGCAGTGCAGAAACTGAAACTGACTTCACTGACAGCAGCAGAAGTGCCTCAATATTCAGCCTCTTGCCCTTACATCACATTAAACCAACCCAGCAAGTAGAAACGTAATAGCAAAAGCAAACTCGTGGCTAGGTACCTACACTGTATTTTCCTTGTTTTTATTTATTCATATCTGACAAAGATTCTTTGTCCTTTGCTTTTAGCCTCTGATCCTGCTGCACCTCAGTACACCATGGTACTTAGATGGGAGCATCAGGCAATGGCATTAGGTATAGAGGCATGTATTTGCCATTGCATACAGTTGAATTTTTACCTGAGTTAGTAACAGACAGATCTCCAATTCCAGCATTCCCTGGGGGTAAATTGACCCCTTTCAGCTACACAGCCTGACATCCCCATTTGCTTTCTTGCCATGCAAAATCCCACATCATCAGCAAACACACACAACCAGTCTCCACATCACTACAAACATAGCTCAAGATGAACACACACCACATAGCAGACAAAGGCAAACATCAAGACATTCGAAGAGAGCTGCTTCGTGTTACATGGCAAAGCACTGGTATTCTTTATGCACAAATTCCAGAAGTGAGCACCCAAATCCTACCTCCCCCATCCTACGAATCAGACAACATTTTCCATAGAAAAATGGCAATTAGAGTTCACATGCCTGGTCAGCCCAGGGATCTGCTTCCCCATGCCCTAGGTGCCAGGCTATTGACCTTATTAAAGGAAGGATGGTAAGGAAGATCTTTTTCTCTAGTGCTGCTTAAAATTTTTACTATGAAAATAAGGCTCTTTCCTGAAATAGTTTCAGCTGATCAATTTGGGTTGGGAATAGGGGTGTCCTGAACAGGGTTTTGCATATCCCGTTTTCCTTTGAAAATCTGACATCTGAAACATCATTCATCTGATTGCCAGGAAGTAAGAGCTCTGCATGAAATGCTCCAGCTAGTGGATTACCGTGCAAAACCTCTACAGCAGCTACTTGTAAATAACAAAAAGCTAACATCAGTGTGCTACATAACAGCTGACATACATCGAGCATTTATGGAGGCATGCAGCTATAGATTGTCCTAACTTTTACAGAAAGTGGGGGGTGCAGCAAGTCTGAAAAGGACAGATCTTTCATTCATAACTAGCTGTGCATCCCTAGAGTACTTCAGCTCCATTGTAGGCCATATTTCTGATGTCTTTTCTCTTATGTTGATTCAAGTCATTTGACTTCTACTGCATCCCTGGGTCTCATTAAGTCCAAAACTACAAAACACACATGAAAGGAAAATGGGCCCAAAATGCATTTGGGATCACGAGAGAGAGATTCATGTAATCCAGTCAACTTCAATGGGAATTGGCCATGCAGCTCTTCTGAAAAGACTATGCCATTTGACCTCGTGATGAGAGGAAAAACACCCTACCTAGAAAGATAAGACAAGTACTAACTCCATCTCCCTTATCAGAGACCTCCACTAATTACCTCACTTCACATCTTCAGTTATTTAAGCATCCAATTCACAAAAGTCTCCAGTAGGCAGAACGACAGAGGAACAATAACAAAAAAATAGGGGAGAGTAATTCCAGCACTGTGAAATGCAGCAGGCCCATCATTCACCAACTGCAGGCTCATTAATAAGGTAGTACTCGAGGTTTGAAGGCCATTCTTTAGATGTATCTCAAACAATAATGGCATCTGCTACTTGGTCTGAACAATAAATTTTTTTTAAAAAAAGTATTTGATGCCATCCTAAACTGCTGAACTAAAACTAAATTACCCAGTCAAACCAGACTCTTACTGTAAACCAGACGGTATTATCGCTACAGCTTACAGCGGGTCCTGCACTTGGGTCACAACAATCCCATGCAGCGCTACAGGGTTGGGGTGGAGTGGCTCGAAAGCTGCCCGGCGGAGAAGGANAGAAGTGGTTTTGTCAGGTTAGGTTAATGGTTGGACTTGATGATCTTAAAGGTCCCTTCCAACCTTAACAATTCTATCATTCTATGATGGATCAAGGTTTATACTCGCTGTTACCAAACACTGATAACAGCGACCTGGACAGCTGGGAACTCAGCTCTGCCACCAGCCTGCTGTGTGATATTGGGGGTGGTTTCATCCCTCTGTACCTCTGCTTCTCTTCTTCGTCATTGCTTTGCTGAGCTGTAAGTTCTTTGTAAAGGCTTCTAGTCCCTTACAAAGTGTTTGCTCTACACGTAGTAGAGGACAACCTCAGCTTCATTTGGAAACTGCAATGTAACTTTTATTCTAATGTGTGTAAATACATACTATATAGGCATAAATCCTGCAGAGGCAGAAGGTGTCACTTTTTCTCTCAGCCCCCTTCCCTTTCTCACCCAAAATTCATCATGAAAAGAAAGACAGAATGGTAAATGTTTAAAAACTAGAGCTTGAAAACACATAAAAAACATAAGGAAGAGGTCATAGAATCATAGAATAGTTTGGGTTGGAAGGGACTTTTAACAGTCATCTAGTCCAACCCCCAGAGATCTCAAGAATGTTAAAATTCAACTGAGTTGCACATGCAAACACACACATGCACACTTTAAAGCTCGTATCATATTCATGGCATGCAGTGTAACCATCAGGGAAAGCTTTATTAGATGAAAATAAGCCTATTGTAAGAGATTTCCTTGAAGTTCTTCTGCTGCCATTATCCTGGCCAGGCATTCATGCAGCGTTTCAAATTAATATACTTAGTTTTCTAAGCAGGATATCAGAATAGTGGAATTCTATGGGGGACACAATTATCAAAGAAAATGATTCCTTGAGCATTCAAGAAATTGCAACTACATCTAATTGGGAATAGTAGATTATTATCTGGATTATGGAAGACACTTCGAAATGAACTCAGACATATAGCTATATACGTCTCAAGGATGGTACCTGCTAAGATTTCCAGGGCTCCTCTCAGGCACAGAGAGGCATGCATCTATAGTTTCTCAAACAGAAAACTGAAACTACCAATATGGATTTGTTGACTTTCAGGCAGGAATGCAAAAAGCCAATATCCCTGCTGAGAAGTTAAAAAGCAGAAAACAACAAAATCACCAGGGGAGTTTGCTCGGGACTTGTTTCTTTCCCATTTTGTATTCCTTTGGTGTGGATGAACATTAGCATGTTGCTGTACAGTTGGCTTTTTGCTGCTTCAACACTGTGCTGTCTGGTTGCAGATTGCTGGTGCATTCAAGGTGGTAGCTATGCGCTGAGATTGGCACAGCTGTAATACATGAAGGTATCCTCCTGCCTTTGAGCTCTGCTATAGCCCAGAGATGAGCTTAAGTGGTGGAACAGGAGGGCAAGAAGAAAAACCCAAGAACTTTGGGATTTTCCAGAGAGCAAAACAAGATACTTTATAGAGGAAAGAGATATGAGGATTTTGTTCAATTTCTTTCTGAAGATAAGCAAGTACTACAGGATAAAAAATAGTATAGTGTTTAGAAAACATGAGCATTACAATGGACATGAAAGGATACAGAATCTATAGGATACATACTGAGTAAATATCTGGAAGAAATGATGCACAAAGTATATCTTGCAGATTAGTATCAAAATGGTACAAAGACTAGAGATGGAGCTGGGAACAATGCTGAAGCTCAGACAGCAGGAATAAGGATATCATAGCGGAGAGGCAACACGGACAGTTCGAGACCTGCACATACTTACGTGCACATTTTAGACAAGAAAAAGAACTGTGGCACCACATAGAAGAAAAAAACTACCTAGAAAATGAATTGAGGAGTAAGTTTGCTGCACAGGAGAGAACACTGAGAAACCAAAGACAAAATTGCAAAGAGGAGAAGAGGAAGCATTTTTTCATTAAAATACTACTAGGCAGCCAGGCAGTATCACAAGCAGGGTCTTCTCTAGAGATGGAGAAAGATCTCTGTTACTGACTAGCGAGAAAGCCATGGGAACTTCCTCTGTACAGATGATTTCAAACAGAAAGAGGCTGAGACACAGGTAACCAGGGAGCCCACTTTCAGAGAGCAGACTCAGAAACTGAACTAATTTAGACTCAGAAAATAAAGGTTAAGAAAGCATTTAGTTGTTTACCACACATACGTTACCAAGGAGATAGAATATATTTCCACAAAACAAACAAACAAAAACCCCCAAACCCCAAACTTGTTTAATACAATGCTGGCACCAGAACAAATGAGTAATATAGACAGAGTAGACTTAGGTTGGCAATAAGGGGTTCTTAACACCCCAGCAATCCCAGAACTGTCTTCCCTAAGCAAGAGCAAAAGCGGCAACCTCGCACTCCTAAGGCAGGGCGTGATAAATTTTACAGACGGGATTTAGATGATATAACTGTTTGCAAAAACTAAGGACTAAACCAAATACCCCTCTGCTCGAAATCAGGTGACATCTCAGATTTTTCCAAATACAAACACATTTTTACCACCACAGCCCCAGTTTTGTTCAAAGAAAAAGGCAAACGCTGCCTCATAAAATGGAAACACTGAATTTACTGGTCAAAACCTAGCTCATTCTCCTTAAAAATGCCTTCGAGATGACCTTGTCCGTCACACTTCCCCATATACAGCTGACTACATGTTCATTTACAGCTGGTCAAAATGCAAACGCACTTCAATACAGACTCATCCCTTCCAAGATACTTTCCAGACTTGGCTTTGTAGTACCAAGACGACTTGTCAGTAACTCACTCCACCAGCCTTTAAAACACATCAGAGAGAGCTCCATTCTTTTTACACACCTATAAAACTTGAGTTGTGACCAAGCGCATTTTGTCTGCACTCTGACTTCAGGTAGTTTGGCCAAGCCATTTCAGCTATACAGCTTTCTGACAAAGAACTGGTGTTACTCATACATTTTGAAGGTTACTGCATTGCCTGCCATTTCTTACTGCAGAAAAAAAATTACTTGAGCCTTGAGACTTCAAACCAAGCGCCAATGAAGGCTCTCAGAGAAGTTTAATGCAGGAGCCAGTTCAGAAGGAGAGCAAAGCCTGTTCATGAAGTTACTTGACAGCAAATGTCTACTTTGAAGCAAGTTGTTTTGATTTGCTGGGTTTTGTTTTCTCTTTAATTGCTGGTAGATAGCAAAGCTAGAGACCAGAACAGGATTCCCTAAGTTTTGCTTTCATTTCTACCACTGCCCCCAGTTTCATCACCCATGAGTTACACTCCAGAGCACAGGTGAGTTTTCTGTAACCATACTGTGAAACATATAGTCCATGACCATGCAAGTTAAAAAAGAAACCAACTCTTCCTCAAGTTTGCAACTATCCCCTACTTGCCCATAGAGGTCTTTGCTCCATAGCTGCTGCGACTTACTGCCAATCCAAGCAAGTCTCTTTCCCATTTCACCCTTCCCTGCTTTCCAGGACAATTTTCTTTTGCTTCAAAGCACGGAGCAAGTTAGTTAAGTCTTTCCATGCTTTTAGGGAACATCTCCTCACCTGCTCCTAACTTGAAAACTAAGGCCTCCTGGTACAACTGGGCTGAGTTATGTGCTCTCCAGCCCCACCAGCAATTAAAGAAATTGCCCCCAGCTGAGACCAGGGCTTCAACCTGCTGCAGGTGTATTTGAGTACCAGTCCCCCTAAAAGGCCCATTACCCCTGTGACAAAAACACAGTTTCTTCAGCCTTTTCCCTTACACAAGGAAGCTGAACTGGCTGCAAAAGGAAGCTTGGCATGGGGAGTGCATCCCATCAATGGTCTGTCATCTCAGTCTTGCTCTTGGCTTGAATTTCTAGCCCCACAACAGCCACCCACTGCAAAACTACCGGGCAAACCCCACCCACACATAGCACTTTATAGAAACCAATGTTGGCCTCTTATTTGCCTTCAAAGAGGCATTAGCAAGTCCATAGGACATGTCCATGCAGATCTTGAATTTAGAATAAACAGAGAATTTTCTAGACCTTGCTAACAGAATACCAAAGATGTACCATTAAATATTCATTTTAGAGTGGGTTTCAGACACACATGACTCCCATAACGAACACGCTGCCTCTTCCTCACATTAGCCTTATATCTCTTCATGAAAACACTGCAGTTTCCTCAGTCCAATCTCAGGAGGTTTGCATCAAATATCTATTTGTGGTAGTCAGCTCTCCACCTAGTAATAAAGGCAAAAATCATAGTAACTAACTGGAGACTGACTGTCCATAGTATATTATCATTATTATAGCAGAAATACAAGAAGGATCAAAGGACAGAGATGAGAGCCATTGCATGGTTAGGGCTACAGCATCTTTCTCAGATCTACAGGCAGCTTAAGATGTAGTGCTAACACAGGCATATCAACTCCAACCTACTGATGGATATTTTAAATGTCAATGTTATAAGCCATTTCCCTTCTGATTATTTTAGTGGAAAACGTCCAGCTCATGCTGTTGTCACAGAGTTGTGAGGGAAGGATAAATGTAAGCACAGTTGCAGCATCAGCTCGTGTCTCAGGGGCTGCAGGACCACTTCCCAGCTCCCCCAATGCTGCCTTCCCTGTCTGGGCAATTGTTTGGCTTGCACCTCACTCCTCTTCCTAGACTTGTTAGCTCACATTTTAATTATTGGGAGATATCTAGGTGCCTCTGGAAATACGTTTTCTTCCTGTTTAAGAGCTGCAACCAAGGGCTTCTACCAGGTAGTCATATGTACACACTGCAAAAATCTGTGGCTTACTGAAAATGCGAAGAGAAAATACACTGACTTTAAATATATTAATTCAAATAAAACATAATGAGTTCAGTATCAAACTGGATGGAATTAGGTAATTATGCAGATTGTTCTGCTGAACCAAAATGTCTGTTTCTGGAGTAAAGGGTATTTCTGCATACTTACATGAGCAGTCTCGAACTCCAGTGGGAGACTTTGCAGAAGGCTTGTAGCAATGGCCACCATGAAAAGGAATCACCAATAGTTTTTAAATGGGTATCTCCTCTTCTAGGCTTAAAAATTTTTCTTGAAGGCACTGACTTGCTTTTTGAGGATCACTCATTTACACTATCCTTTCCCAAAGAAACAAACATCCAAACAGAGACGCAGAATTACAGACCACACCAGCACTATTTCTCCATGGAAGCAGAAGAGCAAGGGGAGCCATCAGCCGCAGCTGCCACCCTCCCATGAGGAAAGTCCCCAATCCATAGCAGGTTGAAGGCTAGGCTCCACTTTAGAGTCAGTTAAACTCTTGCCCCTCTTTTACCTCCTAGCAAGTCATCCTCTCAGTTTCAAACCTGGTTACACATACCACACAACCCCCCCTCATCCCCCCCCCAGATCCCCTTGATCCTTGCTCTTACTCTTCTCGCAATCAAAAAGATTGAACAGGGGTGGGAGATTTGTAATGTGGGCTCTACAAAGACAGAAAATATTGCTCCATAGTACTCTATGACCCTTCTTATTTTGACGTATCCAATGGGTCATCAGAGCCTATGACACGTAAAATGTGCACAGGCCCTTATGAAGGAAAAGATCACAGAACAAGGTCTGAAAGACAACTCAAGGAGTCAATGTCAGTTTTCATGGCACCATTACGTCACATGGAGAGCTAACACAAACTTTGCATCCCCCAGAAACACATTAAGTAGCATCTACTAAAAGTAGTACAATTTTCCCCAAGTTTACTAATCCTGAGTAGGCTCTGTTTAGCTTTCCTGGTGTTTCACACGGTAGCAGTGCGGTAGAAGTGAAGGAGGTCTGCCTTCCCTCACTACAGCTGACAGAGCACGAGAATCAATGCACTAAAGTAACTGCAATCTCTGCGATGCCATGAAACTTCTGGTTTCCAGCCTATAAGTGCTGTAAGCCCTCAAAGTGTCCTGAAGATAAAACAAGACACAGGATTTAGTTCCAAAGTCATGGTTAATGACAGCACATCTCGGAAGCGATATTAAACTGTAAACCTTGGTGGCAGTCTCTCACTATCAGGGTGAAGCCTATGGCCATATTATCTTACACGTCAGCTTCACGGGTTTAACACTTTCCTCCAAGCCTCTGGTATTCTGCCTTTGAGAGACACAGGGTATATTTACTAGACAAATGTGATACAGGCTGGCAAAAATTCTATGTTCTAAATTTTTTTTAAATAAAAGAAAAATAGCTAATAAATAACATAACCTTGGCATCAATCTTTGAGGAACATGCTAACAACGCCAGGTTATTTCCATAGAAATGGACTGACTTTACAAACCCATGGAGATCCATATAACAGTACTCTTCTATATATAAT
This sequence comes from Burhinus bistriatus, assembly GCA_013397275.1. Classification (NCBI taxonomy): domain Eukaryota; kingdom Metazoa; phylum Chordata; class Aves; order Charadriiformes; family Burhinidae; genus Burhinus; species Burhinus bistriatus. Next base: position 130,502 of record VYXH01012637.1, on the reverse strand, counting down.
CATTTCTTCAGCCTACTAAATTTATGCCTCTAAACAGATTTCAAACTTATGAATCCTCCCAAATACAACATTAACTGACTTCAAAATTTTGATTAACTAGCAGAGGATGCAGGAATCTCATAAGAGTATGTGGAGTGGCACAGGAACCATGTGGCTTCCAATAAGCTGAAAGAAAAACCAGAAATAACCAACACCGTTATTAACGTTCCTGTTCAAAAAATGGTATGGACCATGGTTCATGTGAGAAGGGCTGGCTTTTCAGTTAGCTGCTTGTTTGTCTCCATTTTTCAGTCCTCCCACTCCAACAAATTTAACTAGCAACCGTTATAAATCGGCCAATAAATTACTGTAAAAGGAGAATATACTTCCTGTCTAAATAAATGATAGCTGAAAAGTTCCTAATGGGCCTTGTATGTGGGAAGAGGCTGGCTTTGTTCAACACGCTGCATGGTTTTTTCATAAAAAAACAGAGGCGTCATTCACTCAGACTCCTTATCTGCACCTGTCATCGCTGCAGCTTGGCAGCTTTTCCACAGTGGTGTACCGTACGTTATTTTCCTTGAAAACTAGAGGTCAAGCCAGCCTATAGGGTGTCAACGGGAGGTGGCCATCGCTGCATCTCAGCGGCACTCCCCTGATTTCGCACCACATCTCCCGGCCCCCATTGAGCGAGAGCAGCCGCCTGTCCCGCCTTTCGGCGCTGGGCTTCAGCTTCCTGCGATGCTGGATTGCCCGCAGGCTTGTCTCAGTGTGAGTAATGCATGACACCGAGCCCCTGGAGTCCCCACAGCCACGGCTCGGCTCGGCTCACCCTCCTCCCTCGGTGACGCAACTTCTGCATTTATATTTTGACAGTTTGAAGATTTTCTATTTATACAACTACATTACCTACCTCTTCTGCATCTTAGAAACAGCCACGGTGGACAAATATGCCTGAAAAAATAATGGGAATCTACATGTTTGTTTTAACTTCCCTCATTCTCTTCAGAATAAGTGGAAATTAATCTCGCAAATGCTTTCACATAAGTTACCTTATCCTGGAAGGGATACATTCACCAAGCTGAGCAAGGTCTTTGATGAGTAAGAGAGACCAAGAAAATTAAAATCCTTGCAATTAGCTGCCTTTATTTTTATCAGCAGACCAGATACTGCTCTAATTATACCACACTCGACTTTGCACCAGCATGGCCCCTTAAAAAGCCCTGCCTTTCACACATCATTAATATCGCTCATGTCACGTGCCAATGTGGGGCTACCATCACAAGATAAACAACATTAATGCAATGTAACAGCTACACTTAAAATACACATTTATTGTCAGATTAGCCCTGCTCCCTGGTTGAGTAGCATACGCTCTAATCTACTACAGCAGTTGCAGACAGTGCAAATGCCAAAGGATCTTAAGTGGAGCATGTCATGGGGCACTGACTTTTAGACTTACAGCAGGCACAAACATTGAAAAATCTGCTTGAAAAGTGGTCAGAGAGATTTGTGTGACTGACACAACGTATGGCTCCTTCGATTACATCACCAATCCCACACAGTCTGTAGTCACCGAACTAAAACTTCCCATTTTCAACTACACAAGCAAGGTCTAGCAGACTCTACAGAGTGCACAGTTGCAGTAAAGGAAAACTACAATTTCGGAGGCTCCTACCAGGAGCAGATGTCACCCTCAAGAGGTTTGCAAAAATCTTCATCAAGATACCTCAAAAAGCATCTGCAATTAGGAGAAGGGATGAAAAGAATTACTACACCCCTCCTATTAATGTCAGCTGGAGCCAGTTTAATCTCCATGCATGGTCTTCAAAAACTACTCCCGCAATTCTTACTGAGCTTATATTTTTCTGTTACTTACAGTATGCATATTTGTTTGCAAGTGATAGCAATTCTGGCTTTGTATGTGTGCTGAGGTTACAAAACACGGGACATATTCACTCAGGCAGGGATAATATCGCATCACCTTGTCTCACTTCCAAGTTACCTCGCATATGATCACAGACCTCCAAACTGAAACGATCATGTCCTAGTGCCAGGCACTCTCAGCACCTCATTTCGGCTCTGGGTAGGTTTGAAAGCAGTGTGTCACCATACCCCAAGCTCCTTTATTGCTCAGCATATCGCCTGGCGTGAACAGCTTCTCTTCTCAACCTTGTTCTCAAGCCTTCACAAACGCTTCATTATCTTTTCTGAAATAGAAATTGTTACAGCAATACAGCTGTTCACCCAGTCATCAAGCTGTGTCGACCTTCGACGGTACGTGGCCAATGCTTGCAGTGCATTGTCTGCTAATATGGCATGTAACACAACGTGATCTATGCCGGGCTGTGAATTTTACTTTAGAGCAAAAAGGCATCTTCACTGATGCTGTGGCTCAGGCATCTCCACTTCTCTTCCACACCTTTGTGCCTGTTCTCCACTTCTTCCCCCCAATCTAATCTACTTTGTTCCTGAGAGGCCCCTTCACCGACTTTCTACTCCCTTTGGTCATTACCTAGCCCTTGGCACATTCGTAAGATAACTATTGTCTTTTGAGGCAGCCTGCTCGAAGATTAGAAAACAGGTTTTGGAAGGAAGAAAACCCTGCATACCACTTAGCAAAGTACAGTAACAACCATGGACTACTGGAGAAGGAGAATAAACTCCTGCCAGATTCCCTAATACAATAGGAAACCTGCCTTCTCTTAGGTGTAAAGACAAATAACTCGTCAAAAACTGGAATTTCTGCCTGAAGTCCTATTTTGGAATTTAATTATCTAGAAATGCTGATGTTCCTTGGAAAGAAACAGAAATGAGCCCCATCCTGAAAAATTGTCAGTGTTATCTGTTAAACCCAAAGCTAAGTCTTGACACCCAAGCATTTGCGCAGGCTCCAGATGTGACACTGCTGGGTGCCCATCACCCACTGGGCTGACAGGGCATGAGGTTTGGCCTCAAGACAGCCGTCCCCTCCAGCTGCCCTCAGCAGGGACCTCTATTCCACTGGAAATCCATCAGAGCTGATGCACTGCCACAAAATGTCTGGCTTCAAAAAACTGGTGTTTCTCTAAAAAACCCAACCCAACAGTGTTTGATCAAAAAAAGTCCACATAGTGCATAGGATATGGCGCCTGAATAATAAAAGTGGGCTTCCTCACTTTGCTGCCCTAATCAGCACTGCCCAGGCTACATCTCCTTGTCAACCTTTCCTCTTCGGCATTTTTCTGAAATACAAATATGTTTATAACGGTTCACTCAAATTTCATGCTCTTTCATTAGTAGCCAGGAACTGAAAACAATTAAAATAACTATGCTATGAGTAATATTTTAAAGTTCTAAAAAGTTATTTCATTTTCCACGGAAAGTGACAGGTGAATTTCGAATTGAGAAGGATATTATGATGCCTGCAGCCACTCCACAAAACAACGGCTACCTCCAAACCTCTTACCAAAATTCACCATTTAATCAGTTAATCGCATCTGAAAATGGATGTGTGTGTCAAAATGAAACAAAACAACTGGCTCAATAGCATTTAGATAAGAAAAAAACCTTTTCAGACATGGCTGTTCGACCCTGCAATCCAATTTATGTCATTAGAAACTGTTTGTACTAGGCTCCGCTTAGAGGATGGCGCGACTACGAGAGGAAGTGACCTGCATTAGAACAACAAATACACCTGGCGTGAAAGCAATGAACTTTAAAAGCCTTTCAGAAATTCGGAGGATTATTTAGTCAATCATATACCACAGAGCTGCCCCCAGAGCTGTATGTCATTTTGATAAATTAACTTGAAAGACTTGGAGCATAATAAAGTCAAACCCAGACCCCAGACTACAGCAATCATGCTTGAATGCAGCATAAAATACTTCCCACAATAAAAGTCACACCTCCTACTGTTTAATGTTTAGGATAATTTTGAACCTGATCAAGGTCAACAGTTGCATAATGTGTTTGGGCTTCATTAGTTTTCTCTGCATTTGGGTTCTCAGAATAGGAGTGACACTAAAAACATCAACCTCTGGGGAATACCTGCCTCACCCACAAACACTGCTTAGGATTCAGCATCTCCGCAAAGTAGCTTGCCAAAAAAAAGGGATAGTATTTTTTCAGGGAGAATTCATGAAAAATATGGCATTTTTTTCCCTTGAATTTCTCCATAGACCAAAGTAGTGATGCACAACACATGAGGGGGCAAGATGCGCTGCAGAAGGATGGTACTAATTTAACATGGGAAATGAAGGAAGAGTGCTGAGAGGAGAGCACATGCCTTAAGTACAAATACCCACGGTGGTGGGAAGCCACCCACGCACAGCACCCTGTTTCTCTCCAGGAATCAGTGAGTCCAGAACTTTTTGGGAGACCACAGCTCCACAAGACCTCCAGCCCTTGCCAGAGCACCGTGCCCTTGTTCTGCCTTGATTTTTGGTAATCACACCACTTCTCTTTCAAAGAAGTCCATCAAAAAAAATCCCTATTTTGGGGCCAGTTCTGATGCCGCCCCTTCATTTTCAGCATCAGTTTAGCACAACTCACCAGATGTTGCTGGTGCCTCTTGACTTACAAAATTTTTCATCTCTGAGCAGGGTGTTAGACTTCAAAGCAGCACTGCATTGCAAACAGGGATGTGCTGCCGTTCTTCAGAGAAGTCGAGGCAGAGTGTGGAGCGGGTGACCATGCTGGGCTGGGCTTGCCTGCTGGGAAGCCTCTCCCAGAGCACAGCTGGTTTCCCAGCCTCAGGTACAGGCATCTCTATCTTTTTGGAAGAGAGTGTTGCTTCTCCTGCTGTTTCTGACTATTTCCATACCAAAATCGGTAATTAAAGCATGTTACTCAAAGTCTAACCAGAGCCTTCACAGGCAGTAGTTTCTCTTTCCATCGTTATTTCCCCACTCCACTGCTGATGGGCTCAGCAGTGGGGCGATGGGTGGCCATTGGACAGAAAAGCAGCCCCTGTCTTTCCTAGCCATTTCTGCCAGCACATTCTCATGCTCCGGGGCTAGGAGCTGCCGAAGGAGCAAGTAATGCTCATGCATTGGCCTTTGCAAAAAACATAACCTCAGGGAAGGAGAAAAAACAGCATTACTTTTCACAGGGAGTAAACGCTATGACTCAGTTCTATTTCACAGACATCCTGACTGGTTTGGTGCTGGATAAAAGAAAAAAATACTGGAAGTTTTTCCTACCAACATGTCTAAAAGAATCTAGTTATTTGATCTGCCCATTCTTCTTCTCTGACACAAGCACAGCTAATCTTATATGAGCCCCAGCAATTCTTGTGAGTAAAGGACATAGGACTCTGTCCGTCACCCTAACAAGCAGCTGAACCTCAGACACTTAAGGCACATTCAAAACAGCACAGCCACTCTGAAGTCTACAAGAAATTCACTTTTTCTGATCAGCTTTCCTTGTTGGAGGCTGCTGAGCAGACCTCACTCAGCTCCCCTCCTGAAGGCAGCCCCAACAGCTCTGCCACATGACGTGGAGCCAGGCTCCTCTTTGGTTTGGCTCAGATGTGCCTTAAACTAGAGTCCCAGTTATCTCATTTTTCCACTTGACTGTGCGGCGCAATCAAAAACAGCTCTGTTTTATTTTGCATTAGACTTTGGGCATTGCCTTCCTGCTTCTGGAATGACAAATAAAAAACAGGGAGGGAAGATAACCATGACGGCTCTCTGCAGAGCGCTTGTGGCAGACGGCTGTTAGTAGTCATTGAGTTTTATAGTGCTAACGCTCACTTCTCTTTTTACCAAACCTCCCAAATATTGAGCGTTGTTCTGCTTTCCTGAAAGCCCTTCCTAGACTGCTGCCTCCCTCCCTCCTCACTCTTCCTCCCAAATGTCCCCTTTAACCACTACTCCTTCCCAGGAAACTATGCAGGCTCTCTGGGCTGCACTGGATGGAAACGACCCTTTCCAGCCTCCAAATTTTAATCACTGTTCTGTGTTCAAGGGTCCACACCATCCTGTTTGCTGAATTTACACCAGTACTTACTCACTTGTTCTCTGGTCTGGAATGCTGTGGGTGATGAGCAATGTAAACCCCACCTTCCGGAGGTGGGCCTGTGCATCTTTTCTACTGGTGGAAGCATGGTCAAAATCTTCCTAAGATGGCAGCTCCTCTCCATCCCCCATCACCCTCAAGCAGTGAAATGAGACCCTCTCCATGGATTTAGAGAAACTGTATCCAGCCTCCAATTTACCTCTTCTTACACCAGAATTAATATCTTAGCACTGTGGCTTTGGGTTATCTACAAACTTTAGAAGGCCATCTAATATTATATCATCTTCTTTCGTAAAGATTTTCTTTTGGCCATAAAAGCCTATGCATAAAGAATATTTACTTAACATAAATATGCAACCAAAGAAAGAAAAGCTACGAATTCTGAAAAGCAACACACACATTCGATTGCTTTTCCACATCCTGCATGTCAAATCATCTAGGAAATGAGGCTGGTATATCTTCTGAAGTTTCCTGATGTTGTTTGTGATGAAAACAAACAACTACCTGGGATTATTTACCTGAAAACAACTACCCTTGGGAGATGTCTTTAGTATCTGCACACAGGGGGTGCTTTGCCCAGTTTAGGTTGTCGCAGCTACTCTTGGTCATGACTGGGGCTGCCTGAAATACCTGACACAGCATGACCACACGAAGCAGTTTCTTGCATTTTGATTTAACTTTGCTAAATACACTAGTAAGGGGTGGGGGGAGATGACAAAAAAGTGAAATTAATCTGCCCAGAGTCACAAAAAGTCCTTTCTTGCACACTTTTAAAACAAAAAAGTCCCCATACTTGGGTTTCTGTTTCCCTGCCTCTCAGCTGGGGTTTGATATAGAAATGCTTTTGAAGTGGCCCATTTTTCCCAAGGGGAAAGATACCAAGCCCGAGCACTCAGCACAATCCACAGCCGCGGGTGCAGCTAGCCAGCCCCTTCCTCGTGAATCGGCATCTGTGCCGGCTAAATCAATGGTGGTCTGTGCGCAGACAGAGCACGTGTCAGTCCAAACCCAGAGTCAGTGGCGGTGGCTCAATGCTGCACTTCACACATAAAAGGTTTTTGCTTGCTCTTGAACCCCAAGTAGGTTAAAATAAACCCTGGTTAAGGCAAGGAGGAGGGTGGAAGGCGCTATGCAAATATATGCATCACCTCGAGCATCCTTGTGCTGTGACAAGGGATGCTTGTTTCCTCATCCTGGGAGACCAGAGCTACAGGATGGTCAATTTTTCCAGGTTTTATCTCAACTAGAGAAGCTGGTTTGCAAAGGTCTCAGACAGCAGTCAGCATGCTATGCCTAGTATTACAGATTTGAATCTATGGTTATATTTAAGAAAGGTTAGTGCTATACAGCATATCACAATGAGCTTATTGTTCTTGCTGTTGAGTAGGGGCCACGTTTTAATTTTGCTACCGATGAAACAACAAAAGGGCCATTTCCATAGGAAATCACAAGAATTAATTAACCAGAACATAAGGACCTTCATATCCTGCTTTCAAGCTGGGATTTCACTTTGAATTCAAGGACGTCCTAATTCCCATACCTTGACCATAACATCTCTGAAGAAACAACCCTGCTTTGGGTTTGCATGCAGAGAAAGAGGCAGTGAGGCTTCGTATGCATATTGCTGTGCATGAACTCAGCTATTGAAGTCATGTTTATTTATTAATATGCACTCCTTCGCAAAGCACACTTGTTCAAGGTTTTCCAGCTACTCCTTGGAGTTAATAGGTCTTATCTTTCCTACCTGCCTGCTGGATTAGGCAAAAACTTTTCTGTAAGACAGAAGCCAAGTAACCATGACTACATTTAAAAACAGGTCTGCAGCCTTCAGACTTTTCCACCAATCTTGAAAAGCTGCTCTGGTTTATAACTTTTAAATTGCATTGCACTTTACCTCTCAAGTGTAATTAATTTACAGAAACATCCTTGATTTCACCTAAAAATAATTTTAAAAATGTTTCTATGGTGAATGTCACTTGAGCTTCAGGACGCAGGGATGTCTCAGCTGGTTTCCCTGGGAAAGCAGGAGTTTTCTGAAATATTTTTAAATATAACTCTCAGTTTTGCTTTCAGAGATCACATCCTCCCAATGTGATAATTATTGCCCCAAGGCTCCTCTGTCTTGAGGATGGTGAGAAGAGCAGCAGGAACAGCCAGACTCCCTCAGTGGCATGCAGAACAAGCTCTTCCTGCTCCTCAAACCAGAGGTGAAGCCTTTGCAAGGTCTGGAGGAAAAACATATTCATGCACACGAAAACAGAAATGAGATGGAGATCACTTCTGCTTGTTCCAAATAACGTAGAAGGCTGGGTGCTGCAGTGCTGGAGCTACCCACAAAACAAGGTGCATGAGTCCAGATTTGAAGGCTGACTTGGCTTAAGCTTGGCTTAAGCTACCGAGTAGAAAAATATTATCTTTAATAGGCTTTATTGAATCCCAGCCACATTATTCACCCATAGATTTTTGTTTCTGAACAGTTCACATCTCTAAACCTCTTTAAAGGCAGCAAGATCCTTGTATTTGTGTAACAGCTTTAAAAAGCCAACATTTGTTTGAGTTTACAAACATCTTTAAGTCTGTTCCTCAAACAGCAGTTGATGAAAACAGTGCTTCTCAATTAAACCAGCATATATTAACATTTATTAATTCCCTCTCACTCCTTTGGTTTAGTCTCAGGGTGACAAACGCACCACGAAGACATCGGCTGGCTCCTGCCACCACAGCCCCAGAGGAAGCCCAGTAGGTGCACGCAAGCACGTGTTTTATGCCAGCGTCATGGACACGTGTTTACAGAGAAATTCAGCCAGGACAGAAGTGACTTTCTGTGTCCCCTGGCAGCAGCAGGATGCCCTACATCTTAGCTCAGAGTAAGATGCAGCTTTGGGGAAACAGCAGCAGGTTCAGATCAGCAATTTCCTCTGCATTTGCAACATGGCCCTGATTCTGCAGCCATGCACCCTGGGAGCTGCAGTAAATGGTGCGGCTGGGGCCAGACTTGGGCAGAGCTGCCTGATCACCTGCAGTAGTGGGGCAATGCAGGCACCCGTGGCTGCAGCTCATTGCTCTTCTTCCACAAAATAACTCCCTCTGAGCTGGCAAACCCCCTCTTCTGCAGCAGTTCAGTGGTCACTGCTTTCTGTAGGGACACAGCATCTCCCACAGCAAGACATCCAATCTGTGCCATAGTTGCAGACACTATTTCTTTTATATTCAGAATAGACCCAAGCAAAATCAAAGCACAGACAGAAATATGTGTATTTTGGCAGCAAGAGCAACATCTTTGAATAATCAAATGACTTCTCCATAGCGCAGTCTGAATCTATAGCGCAGTGAGAGATAAGTAGGTGCTCCCAAACTCGGGTGTGCTGCCTGCTTGGTGGCTGCTGTGCCAGCCCACACATCTCATAACTCCTCAGGGCAGCAAAGGCAAGCCTGGGCTGACCTGTGATGCCCTGAAATCCAGAAAGGTGGTCAACACACTTGGAAAACCAGAAGTGTCACAAAAAGAGGAGCTAAGACATTCCTGGTAGATGATGAGGTGCTACAGCAAAAGCCCTCCAGATAGATGACTTGCACGTCATTTCTACTCCATCAGATCATGGGAACATGACAAAGTCAGAACGCACGATAGAAAAACAAACAAAAATCCAGTGTGTGATGTGCTTTAGATCATGACTCATGCACTAACATACAAGTGTAAAGTTTGCCCTTTCTTTTTTTCAGTGAAGGGTTTGAAATCCAGCTCCAGCGTTGCCTCTAGTTCACTGTTGTTCGCAGAACAAAGATGCTGCAGTGTGTAGTGCCAGAAACGCTTCCACAACAGCAAGCAACTGAAAGGAAAAGGTGTTTCAGGAGCAAAAGGGAGTAACGCATTTACTGTATAATGACAGTGTATATGCTGAAGAGGAAAACAGAACTGAAGTGCTCTTTTCTTTTTTTCTCTTACAGTCAAGAAGGACGGAAACCCTCTCTCCATCAAAGTAAGTAGCCTTGCTTTCTAGACAGCACCAAAAATTGCAGTCACTGAAAAACATATGGTTGTAGATGACCAGAATATACCTTGTCCTCCAGGAAAAGAGTGCCAGAGAGTTTTAAGGTCTTGTTGAGAGTCATGAGAACATGCTCTCACTTTCCTTTAAACTACCAAGAGAACTGTAAACCTGATATATAGCGTCATCTACAAAAACGAAGGCTTCCAGCCATCAAAAGCAGTGCAATGTAAACTTAAATATTTGATTCCTAGGAGCAGCCATATAACAAGATAAGGGAACATACCTATGAGTGCAGAGTAAACTCATAACCGCATCATTTACAATTCTGCCCCTGAGCTCCTGTATTTCAATATATAAAACAGAAAGATAATCTCCATATGGCTTTCTCTTCAGAACTTCAACAAAAAAATGTCAGAGCCAAATGAATGCATTTTATACCCACTCAGTATGTTACTTCCTATCTCATATTATAGTTTCTTTTGATTTCTCCCAATGGATGGAAGTGGTACTTCCCTGTACCAGCTCAATCAAGGAGGTTGCTGGCCTATAGCCGCAAAGCCTCCCTAACCATTGTAACAACAAAGAGGGCAGATTTTGGCCAACTGGTGCGACCGTCTGCCATACAAATAGGGAAACGCAAATTATTAATGATAATAAAGAAGCAACACAAAATTAGGGGGAGCAGTGCCTTGTTCCCAATTAAGTAAACAGTCATTTTATCCCTGACCATGGTGGGATGAGGACATGGGTCATTGTAATTAAATTCTTTTTTCCTTTTTGAAGTTTGGGCTGCAATATATTAATTTACTGTTCATCTGACAGGACATTCTGGCTGCACTTTATTTAATGAGGAGAATCAGAGGAAGAAACAAATGAGGCAGGACAGCAAAAGAGATTCATGGTGGGTTGAAAAGAGAAGAGGAAAGCAGAGATGTGATTATCTCCATACATGTCTGTAAGAAGAAGTGCAAACTTGAGCAAAAAGAAAGACTTTATGAAGCTGATGGAGCTGTAAGATGGGAAGCAGTTTGTTTTCCCCAAACAAAATCAAATCAGGTGGATTTAGTATGGAGGTTTTCTCACTATCTCAGAAAGTAGCAATGAGCAGAGAGGACGGCAAGCAGTAAAAGGTTCCCTCATTTGACACTCTTATACTATGCTGGATGGAAATACCCTGTGCAGGAAAAACAGAGGCAAACGGAGTCACTCTTTTTCTCCCGCTGAACATATGACATGTCCTGGATTGCACATACACCACCCAGCTCCATGCACCACCTGCGTCAGTTAATGGAGTTCAGCAATGCCAAGGGACCTGAAAAATGAAACAAACTGGCACCCAGGACCTGACACTCACAGCACATGCATTTTGGGAATTTTAACGCAGACTAGGTCCAACCCAATCCTGTAAACTAAATCCTTGTGAGCAGAGAGCCTTAACAGGGATTTGGAGCACATCATCCAGTGGAGTTTCAGCCCAAAGAAATTCAGCACAGGCACCCCAGGGCAGGTCCACAGCATGAACCCAAAGTGGGGACAGTCAGGAAACCTACTTCAAAAACACACTCCAGATGTGACCTAGAATAGTAACAAGAAAAAACTTTTCCCTAGGGAAAAATATAGATGTATCACAGGGAGGCATAACTGCTGGGTGTTGTTGCCCAAGGCTGATCTGTCCCAAGACTGAATGCAGCCACACCAAATTGGTTGTCATTTTTAATTATTATGAAGAATGCAATGCCCTATCCACAGTGATGTAAACAGGGCCAGTCTGGGCAGAGGATGGTACATACAGCTGCTCAGTAGCCATTCAACAGATTATGTGATCTCTGTGAAAGCAATTGCAGTAATTTACCAGCTTGGACACTGCAGTGGCAAGCACTTTGCATTTTGGAGGAGTCCACAATATGCCAAAATTTGTTCTTTTATACTGCAGTGTTGAGCTGTGGTTACAATAACACCAGTCAGAGCCTCTGCACCAACTCCTTTCACCCTCGGATAATGTGCACTGCTCTGTTGTACAAGAAATGGATGTGCTATTCAGCTCTTTGATTTATTCAGGTAATATCAATTCAAGCCGATTGCAACCTACTGAAATGGCAAGTACTGGACACACATTTAAATTTAACTATCTATTGTGACACAGTGATAAATTTAGACGGGCTCCAGGACCAGTGTTTGCCTCTATACATCACTTAGCAGCAAAACTCTATGCCACTAAAACCCTCCGGTATTCCTTAAATTGCTGCTATGTCACTTTTTCCCAAATTTAGTCTTTTGAAGAGCACGGGAAAATCTGACAGAGATGAGAGAAAGTGTTGCTAACATTGTCTGGACACGCACAGTCATCTCTGCCTGCTTCTCTCCCTATTAGGCACCCGCCTTGCCTGCACCGCACTGAACCATCTCTACCATTTCTCTGTAACACAAACACACACAAAGAAAAAGTAACTAAACCAGAAAAAGGTGATCTGATGCTACAAAGCCAATACCTACAATAAGCCTAGATGGTTTGCAAGGCTGCCCACTTAATAAAGTGGGGCTTGTGTAGTGCTGGGGGCTCAGAGAGCTCCTTGCTTGGGGATTTGCAAAGTGCCGCTTCTTCCCCTCCCAGCAGCACTGGGGCTGGAAATTCCCCCCACGTGCCTTCCACAGGCCCAAAATGCACAAGCACTTCCAATTTCTTCTCTGTTGTATTGCCCTTCACTCTGTTTTCTTCAAAAGGCGTGGGGAGCCTGGAGGCATCATCCAAATCTTCTGCAGCAGACAGCTGACTTCACACAGGTAGTTTTTGGGGACAGTGTACTGAACTTCCACCCTTCTGTGACTCAGGTATGAACACCACGAAAAATTAATTTATCTTTAGACATTTGTCCCCAAAGGCAAATTGTTCCCCCCACGCAGCTCACAGAGCTATCAGAACACCACTTAAACAAATGCTCTCCATTCCGAGGGCAACTAATCCCATTAAAAAAACCCCACAACACCACAAAACCTACACCTTACATTTCTTGCATGTGTTTTCACATATGCTACCGCTCTGCACATTTAAGCAGCAAATAAGTCAGTTCCTCACACAAAGGTTTCAATGTGGGAACACACTAACAGAGAATTTACTCAGTATGTGGTCTGGGCAGTCAAAGACGTGGAAGAAAAGCTCCAATTTCTCAGGCTTGCTCCTCTCAGGAATCAGCACTACACAGCAGCGAGGCACGTGGCACCCGGGAACACAAGGATGATGTTTGGCAGTGCGGTTATTGTGTTAGTAAGGTAAACACCTGCTTGGTGGCTGCTGTGTGCCCCGCTCTGCCTGTTGCTCCTGCATCAGTCTGAGCAGCTCTCTCATGTACAAAATCACATACGTATAGGAGGAAAATGAACAAACATATTAATTTTTCTATCTCATACCAACTCAAGAACAGTGGACGAAATTCAAAACATCCTCTATGAAATGTTTTGGGGGATAGATACTTGGACATTTTGGGTTTTTTGTTTGGGTCATTTTGTCTTACATACTAGAAGTTCACAGGAGAGTTTTATTATGAAGATTTCTGTATGTGATACTGCACTCCCGCATACTGCTGTTATGGGGAACCCATAAGTCAGTGCAATGCCTGCGCATCAGCAGATCACCAAATGCAACCAGACATACGAAAATTACAATAACATAAAATATAGTAAGTAAAGAAATATATTCTTTTAGGTTGCATTGAAAATGTACTTGGTAGCAGGGTATTAGATGAGAAAATCCTCTTTAGAGCAGAGTAGATCAAGGGTTTGTGTAGTAATGTATAAAAGGTAAGGATACGTATTGCCTGGTTTCCATAATAACAGAGTCCTTGTGCTGACACTATCATCTCGCCCAAGTTTTGCACCCAGCTGGTAGATCACTTAACCCCATGATGGTTCCTCACACAGAGGTCTGTACTAACATAGCCGCAGAACACTTTGTAGGAGATGCAGCTAGTAAGGGAATAGGACCAACCCGAATTCACACTTTTATCTGCTGTAATTTGTTTGTGGTCGGTAAAGAAAATGGACGAGCTATTCCCCCCGTGCTGCGCTTCCCCCAGCAGCCCCGACTGACAGCCTCTCTATGCTTTGGCTCTCCAAACCAACACAATGCATCATCCTTCGGCAGAGAGCTCAAACAAACAGCAACCTCTGTCTGTTCTGGGAACATTAGAGATGTGCTGACGCCAAAGCAAGGTAAGTTACCACTATCATTAATTCCTACTGGGTATAATATCAGAGACAATGAGGATCGAACAGGCAGCACAAGGCTTGCAAGCAAACAAACGTGGGGTTTATTATCTCAGCAGAGTTTCTCCAAACTGTGCCTGAAAAATTATCCTCAGGATAGTCTGCCCTGCCAGGATCTCCCAAACATGTTTTTCTGCCAAAATAACAATGAAGCAGGAAGAATATCCTTGGCTTGACAACTCCCCCAAAACTTTCTGGAAAAGTACGGATTTACCCTTACAGCTGAATAGCGTGCACCTTTAGTAATACCAAAAAGTAACCATCTCAGAGTACATCTTCAAAACGATCACTCAGACGAGATGAGTTACAGAAGGAAAGAGACCTCACCATAACCACTGCAGCTGCTGAGCTGCAGAAAGCTGGAACGTGAAAAGCAAGACCCATCACGCAGCAGGACCGGGATACTCGTACAGCCAAGCCCTGGGGATGAGAGTCTACAGGAACACCCTCCTAAATGTGATGTTGGCTTTCTTATGGAGCAAAGGAGGCACTTTCTTCCCCTGGCATTAGACAACAGCAGTGCCTGGGCTTTGCCCATGAGAAAAGACACCTTCAGGAAATGATGGTTCAAGGTTACCACTACCTCCACCCTGGTACTTTGCTGGAAGGACTGGAAAAGCCTTTCTGGAGCTCCCCAAGTGGACTACTCAAACACTGTGGCTTGCAAACAGCAGGCCAGCTGAGCCCAGCTAACTGGTTTCCACTTAGCTGCTCCTGTGAGCAGTTTGTCTTCAACAACTAAATATAGCAACTTTGCACAGATATGTCAACAGTTGGCTTTCTGCTCTCCAAAATTATTAAAACAGTAAAAGGGAAAAGCCAATAACTTAGGAAGAAAAATGCCCTTTATACAGCCACATAGGGAGAAAAAGAACATCTAGGAACATCTAAAAGAACATCTAGCAACACACAGCTAGGTGTCCTGCAAGATGGTGCCTTGCCAGTTTTGAGGAACCACCTGGATCTACTGCCATTGTCGTGGTCCCACCAACAGCTACCTCCACCACCACCATCCGCCTCTAGTAGCAAACAGGCTCTGGCGCAGAGGCACCTCTGATCTCCTCTCCTCCATTCATTTTCCCCCTTCTCTCTGGTTTCCCCCCATAGCTTTTCTTTGTTCTTTCCTTCTTTCTTCCCTCCACCACCACAAGCCTAGCCAATGCATTTCACTCACCCAAAAACTACTTTCTGCTCCTTAGGAACACGGGAGTAGGTCCCTGTTATGCTGTATCTACTTTAATTATATTATTCAGCAATCAGATGTTTTTGTAAGCTGAATTCTTCCATGCAGAATATATTCCTTGATAATTAAGGGAGAGAAATTTGCAAATCCAGCTGTGACTCAAGGAACTCAATTTGTTTACATTGGTAGGTGCTTATTAAACACCTCCTCACTAAAGAAGTCTCCAAATCAACGTATCAGTATATTTATTTTCATTGCTTACAGGGGCATCTCAGTGAAAATAGGATTTGGACAGCAAACTACAGCTCAAGATTTCAGTGCTGTACCAAGAGGATGCCGTGGCCAATGATGCTAACAGCTTACTGCAGTGAAGAAAGCTACTACACGTAATCAAATGCTACACTGAATACTAACATTTTTAGTCAACTAAATATTGATCACATTTTTTTATGCTATCATTAAACCACTTGAAGATATCATAATACCATCCCTCAGCTCCTAGAGAGCACCTAGTGTCAGAGAGACAACGTGCAGCAGAGATTACCCACACGACAGCATGTAATGGGTTCAGACAGATCATTGCTCACTTATCCCGTCCCGGTAGGAGCAAGAAGCCGCTGAGCGCAGTGCAGGGAAGAGCCCCTCTTCTGCTGAGTGCTAATTTGGGTAATGGATACAGGTGCTGGAGGCTAAGGAAGCAGCTTCCACCTGATGCACTCTGGAGCTTCACGCATGAGCTGACTTTTTGGATGTTCTCATTGCATTATTACTTTCAGAACAAATTATCTTATTTTTATCCAGAGGTCAGACTCTAATAGCCTTAGGTCAGTTTCTTTAATAGTTACTCCATACTTCCCAGGTTAAAAAATGAAGCCAAGTCCTAGGTTCCAGCCTCAGACACAGCCAGGAACAGCACTTCTGGTCTCCTGCCCAGGAACAGCTGGGGCAAAAGTACGCTACCCACACCAAGCACTGCAAGTGCAGTATGGTTTTGAGCGGGGGTCAGCCTACACCACAGGCAGTTGAAGGGATCAGAGAGCAAGATATCCCCCATGCGTGGGCCATGTGACAGCCACGGATGGGGCACTGCCTGGCTGGGACAGAAGCCATGCGGTGCTCAGGCAACCCTTGCTCGGCTGCAGGAACAGGCGATGCAGGACCCTAAGTCAGAACCAGACTTGGAATAAGCTGGGAAGAGAGAAGAAAGGAGCCTGACTGAAGAGATCACAAAAGGAAAAGACAGTGAAGAGGACAACAGCAGCTGCACAAGTGCACAAGTCCTCGGCAGCATCTCCCAGAGCACCTCGCTCCCAAACTGCCAAAGCCGCACCGCGCTGCACTGAACTCCGGCTCTGGCACATCAATGAAGCTATCTGCAACTGCCTCGCTGGGCCCTCCTGTCAGGAGGCTTATTTACTAAACCAGGGAATAATACATCTTGTGTAACATAATTTACTGCACAATTTCACAGCACTTCTAGAAAAACTCATCCTGGTGTCACTGTGATTACCAGCGACGATCTCTGCATCTGTCTTTTTAGCTGGATGCCGTTTTGCACTATTTCATCCATAATTGTAGCACAAGAGAAATCAGCTGTTTCATTATTTATTATCCCAAAAGATAACATCCCACTACCCTTCCCCATCATTTCATAAATCAACACACAGGGGGTTTATGTTGATTAAATTACATCACATAATGATGCATTTTTCTTTCAGTACAGAAGGAAAAAAATTATGACCTACAATTGTCCAGCAATTCTCTCCCCTACCTGGAGGTTTTCACAAGCTAGGTACCTGCACCTAGCAGCCAGGATGTGCTAACAAGCCAAAGAAATAATACACACCAAGTTGCTGAACATGGATTTCCAGGGTTACTGTTGGCTGGCACAACCCTGTTCCCCACTTCCCAGCAATTCGGTGAAGAAGAGCAGAGGGCTGGAAAGCACTGCTTTAATTATCACCATCAGTCTCCCAGACAAGGCACTTAAGAGCTTTAGCTGCTGTAAACACTCCCTTGATAGCAGATACGGAATCTGCTGAAAGAGGGTTTTGTGTGGGGAAACCTCAGGGGCATAGGGGCGAGTCTAGGGAACATACATCTCCAAAACTGGCATGGAAGGCAGTGAGAGAGCATGTGAAAAACTTCGGTTGGCTTTGCCCTGTTGTGATGACTCTGAAGTCGATGAAAGTCCACCAGGGATGCGTTTGGAGCAAGTACCATTATTCATCTCTCTGTATTTCTCAGAATCCTCCCCTGATCCCCAGCGGCTTGTGGTGAGGGACCTCCCCAGCCACAGGTTGTTTCTCTGCATTTAATAACCCTCTACAGATTTTTTTTTTCTATGAATGTATTCCTCACTGTATTTCAAAACACGTCATCGATTTGAGTGGTGTTTAAATGCACTCGGGCTTAAAGCTGTCACTACCATAAATAAGTGATTGATACCAGTGATGAGTTGTCTCTGCTCCTTTTACAGATTAATTTGGCCCCCGCCATTCACTGCAGAAAGACAAGCTGGCTTTCCTGAAAAAGGTGGCTGGACTTTGTGTCTTCCCACGTTTGCGGCCAATTCATGCTTTTGGCAAAAGCACCGCGGCAGAGTCCAACCTCCTCCTGCTCCTTTCTCACAGCTATTCACCCTGGGAAAGTCATGGGGAGATGGCTTTCCCAGGGGGAGATGGGGAAGGAGCTCCATCCCCTGAGCCTGCTGCAAAAGTGCCCCACTAAAAAGCCGTTTTCTCAGAGAGACCTGGACGTGCATGTCCATGCACCTCTATACATGGCTGATGCAAACAACCATTTGATTACAAGATGGGGAAAAATGTTTGAACATCGCTTTGTACATAGCGGTGTCCCACCTTTACTGGTTTCGGAACGACATGAAGACCACAGCACAAAACTCAAGAGCAAGCCAACAGGCTGAAGAAAACTGTCTCTAAATCTCTACTTCTCTGTCCACTCCCCTTGCATTGCACCTTTGTTTGAATAATTTATTAACTTCCCTGCTTAAAAAGTTAAGAAAGAGAAACACTCAAGCATCAACACCAAGGACATTTTACACAGACGTAAATGTGTTTTTAACCACAACCTCTAGCCTGCCAGTTTCTGTGTGCCAACTATGAAGCAGCATTTTACTGGGTGAACACCACAGTGATGAAGAGCTTCAAAATATTCCCGATCTACCACCAGCTTTCAAGCACTGTAATTTTTATGCTGGTGAATCCTGCACAGAAGCCGTGTCATCATATGTGTATTTTTACTCCTCCCGCAGCACAGTGGTACATGTCTGCGTGCCCATACACAGCACGTTTCAGTAAAACAGCAATAACAGTTCAGAGGGTTAACTCTGAGCCCTGTATTTTGAAGGCAAGCAGGTGAAGATGAACGATGATAAACAGAAAAGGGGGAGTCACTAGTTCATGCTGCTGCCAAAATTCCCAGACATGTTTTTAACGACAAGAGCGTCACGCACAGAGCTTGACTTTTTACGTACAAAATGCTTAAAACAGTAAAACCATGGAGCCAGACTCTAAAGCAAAAGAGACAAAGAAATATCATGGAGTATCTTGAAGGAAGGCTGAGAAACCAGTGCCTGAGCTGGAGTTGCCATATTCTCAGCCGTCCCCTGAGGCCATCCCTGGCACTGATGCCTCTGCCCTCTTCCCAGCAGGTACTGCCCCACCGCTATTTTGCCCAAGAATTTTTGTAAGTGCACGAAATGCTCTTTCCCAGCTGTTTCCAACTAGAGGTCCTACTTTTATTTATTAAAAACAAAAACATGCATTTCTGTCTCAAGCATCTCAACTCCTGCTACTAAAGCAGCCTCAGTCAGCATCCTCGCAGGCTGGGACAGGGGGTGGGGTGGTTGGAGAAACACTGCAGAGAGGAACCCTGGTGTCTGCTGGGAAGGCTACACAGCTAGGCATGTACAGTCCAGGAGGTTCCTCCAGTGTCTTGATGACAACTTTTTAACTCAGGTGGTGGAGGAGCCAACAAGGAAAGGTGTACTACTGCACCTAGTACTGACCAACAAAGAGGGACTGGTGGAGGACATTAAGGTTGGGGGCAGCCTCAGCTGCAGTGATCATGAGAAGAT
>VYXH01012637.1:97012-109613 GCA_013397275.1 Burhinus bistriatus | reverse complement strand
GGGCACAAACTTGACCATAGGAAGTTCCATCTAAACATGAGGAGGAACTTATTTCCTTTGAGGGTGGCAGAGCACTGGAACAGGCTGCCCAGAGAGGTGGACATTCAAAACCCGCCTGGACGCCATCCTGTGCAACCTGCTCTAGGTGTCCCTGCTCTGGCAGGGGGGTTGGACTAGATGATCCCCAGAGGTCCCTTCCAACCCCTGTGATTCTGTAAAAAGTCTGAGAATACACGTTCTCCCTTGAGATTTCTATTTTGTTTTTCCGTTAAAAACAGAAGAAAACCAACAAAACCAATTACTTTTTTTTTTTCCTACAAAGCCAGCTGAATCAGCTCCTCCAGCACTAGTGCATCATCCCAGTTTATTACAGTAAAATATGCCATAGCTATTTAACAGTCGTCCAAGAGAGTTGTGTGGCTTCTTCCAGGGTGGAAACAGGGCCAAGACCACAAACGCAAGGCTGGGAGCAGACAGTACAACCAGGACACATCAGTCTAGGAAGCCAGGGAGAGGCCAGTCCTCCTGGGGCAGTTCAGCAACTATCATCCTGGTTTCACACCTATATAGCTTCAGAAAACATAACTATGACACTCAGATTCAGAACACAGCACCCCGCCTCCCCCTTACGTTCCCTACCACACATATCAGATACAACACCCAACAGACTGAAGGGAATTGACTCCAAAAAACAACCACCTTATTCTTACCCCCTTCAACCCCACCTGCCCCCAGTTTAATAATCTCTGATTATTAGCTGGCAAGAGCAAGAACATCCTCCAGGTGGGGGGATAAATATCGGATAAAATCATCTTAGTGGTGACCTGGCCCATGAAAAACACTCCCAACTCCTGCAGAAGGCATCAGAAACAAAAAGACATTTTCCTCTCTCCTTCAGCCCGAGACCCTCTGAGCAGCCGGGTGATTTCTGTACATTCTGTAGTTGCTCTCACTTTGCTTAAAATGTTCCCATCTGCTTCGGGGGAACAGTTTTCACAGGCACAGGTTACTCCATAAAACCACCATCACGAGCGTCCTAAATCCCAGCCTCCTGCCTACAGCTTTGTCCCGGGCACCAGCATGCTGCCAGGCATGCAGCTTTGCCATAAACCTTTGAGAAAAGCAATTATTTAATCTCTGATGTAAAACATCTCTGCTTTCTCTGATAATCTGATCCTGTATCACCACACGAAAGCATCTTAATATTTTATACAGCAGTGTAAAAAGTTACGAGTGAACGTGCCCCGTGGTAGCAGAGAGAGACCTCCAGTTCACTGACTGTTTTAACATTTCCATGCTTCTCTACCACACTGCATCACCTTTTCTATTGTTTAAATGCACCCAACATTTCATGCTCTAAGCACTATCACAAGGTGCAGAGCTCACCCCTTTCACAAGCGCCTTGACAGGCCATCGCCGCTTAGGGTGAGCAAGGCTGCTGGTGTTACTTGCAGGAGTAATTTAATTGATTTTGTAAAGGTTAGGACAAAATTAAGATTAAACTGTCATGTTCTCGACACCTTTTTTTTTTTAAAAGGTATTTTGTAGAAATTATTGCTGCAATAAAGGAAAGGACAAATACATGTCAGTAATAGAAAACAAATTTATATTCCTGCTGTGACAAATGGGCCGTAGTGCGCTGCATCCCTGGTCAGAGGGGATGCCCTGGCCCAGCCTCACTTAATGGGAACTTCTCATCCTCTTCTGCCAGGCCAAGTTTCCACCTGGAGATTTGATATTTGCCTTCATGGCTGGTTCTTAATCAAATGGGGTACTTTTAGAATGAAATTACCGTGGCTATATTACAGACATAAGACATCTTGCTTCAAGGGCATAAGCCAACCATTAAATGATGGACATTAGAAAGAAACTTTCTTTGTGAGCAAGTTATTACGTCCCGATGGTGCTGCTTGCGTTTCTGCACTGAGAACACCACCTTTGCAAGGCATTGCCCACCTCTGCCCATGTACCTGCATCCTATCTGGCATGCTGGACTTGGTCTTTCTACTTCATCCCTTCCCCTGGGGATGGACCTGCGAGCCCTGAGCACCCAACCCCCCTGCACACCTTTCCCCTTGCAGAAAAGCAAGTAGGGGTCACAGCAAGGACCATGGCAGAGGACTGGACTATTTATATTTAGCAGCTGACACTCCACCACCCGAAGAGGCTGTCGTTCCCCAACCGTGTAACAAGGAAGCCCCAAGAGCATCGCCATTGCCTTCAGCCACATCAGCTTTACATTCATTTCTGGCCCTCAAGAGGCACCTGATTGCCATTCTCAGGGATGTGCTCTGATTTGGTAGGGCTCCCCTCCCTGGAGAACACTACTGTAGCTACGTGCCACAGCCCTTCTTTGTTATAACCACTTTTTAGGGACGTGAAACCACCTAAAACTTGCACCAGCCCACATGCCCACTGCAGGCTGGCTCTGCTGCACAGATCCTGCAGTTGCTGTTTCTCAGGAAGATCTGCTGAGACCAGAGTAAGAAGGAGAGTCCCCTTCCACCACGCTAACTTAACTCAAACTACCTTTAAACCTCCAAATTGTGGCAGGCTACAGCCAAATATGGGGGTCCCATTGTGTGCACACATAAAACCAACTGTTTGGCTGAGAAGGCAGAGACCGAGCTACACAAGATAAAGTTATGGATCATCATTTTAAGTGGCATTTCTGTGTAGTTACTTTCAAATTATCCATTATCCTAAGTCTTCTTTTTTCTCCCAGCTTGAAGATAATTCAAAAATAACTTGATTACACACACTTCCCATCAGGGGCAACAGTACCGAGGAAAAAAAAAGTTTTCCTTGTTACTGTCTAGTGCTCAATTATCTGATTTGATTTTTTCACACAGTTAATATAGCTTGTTAATTAGTAATATAATGAAGAACGGCAAGTACGGAGACCAGTTTTACAGCGATTACATAATCCCTAAAGAAACTAGCAACAAGAGTCAGCAAGAAAATCTGATCCTGCTGGAAATCCATTCGTTTTAAAAAGGACCAACTTGCTAGAAAGAGCACTCATTAAATCAGCTAAGGCACTGTATAAAATAATTAGGTGGGGGGAAAGGGCCAGTTAATTATTATGCTATAAACATGATTATTGTGAACATAAGCATTTGCACAGCTTAGAGTTGGGTGTGTGATTTTCCAGTGATGAATCTGTAAGATTTCTGTCTGGAATGACAGCTGTATATTATATATAGATGTACAGTATATACATTATACACACATGCTGTATATAACATACAGTAATTAAAAAAAGATGCAAACTCATCCAAGACTAATGCCTCCCAGCAGTTATTGCCATGAAGATGGATGCAATGCTTACAGAAAACAAGCTCTTGCTGCATGCACATGATATCCCAGGACACAGAGTAAAGCCCATGCTGGGGAGCAGGTTGGCACAGTCTTCCTTCTCCGACACTTTCCCCCTGCCATGGGGGAGCCATGGGCTGAGGACACAGGTATATCTTCTTCCTGGTGAACCTCCTGGAGATCCATGAATAAGGAACCACACCTGAGCCACCAGCACCTGCAGGACTACTGGTATTCTTTCCTCCACCCACATAATCATTTCTAATTAATAACAGTTGGAGTATCTCTGCATTATAAATGCAAGTGGAAAGGATAATTGCATTATTTGTATAAAAATATTACTTTCTAAAGGTTTTAAAAGTAGACATCCTGGAGTTAGGCAAGTAAATGCTTAATATGTATAAAGTTCTTAAATATTGCAAAATTCAGACTCTTACAACCCATCTCTTGTATTACCTTTCACTTTTTTGAGTATTTTACCATAATGTTTTAATTTTTTTATTATAAATACTGCCTACACACCATTGCTAGGCAGCATTCCAAATGACAGAGGTTAATCTGTGCACATGTCCCCTTTGAAACAGCCCAAGATCCACTGCCACATGCCAGCAACCAAAGTCACATAGTTGATTCCTTCATTTAAAAGAGTGAACTCAACTGCACGTGGTTTTAGAGGTAGGTGGCACTCCTCAGGCAAGTCAAAGCTTTGGGATTCTCCTGCATTACATTAGATTATACCAGAGCAATCAGATCTTCATTATTCTTTAAATATTCATGTTAACACCAACCACAGAGAGCCAGCAGCAGCCAAACCGACTGATACAGAGAGCATCTGTTCAGCAACAGATGTGTTGGGAAACTATTTTGACTGGGCAGATTATATGTGTACTTATATTTATACATAGATAAATGCATACATACACACACATATATATATTTAGGCACACAGACACTGAATCATTGCATTAATTTTAGAGATGTTAAAAGAAAAGAAAATATACAAGGATGCAGACTTGGAAAATCATAGGTGTCACAGAAAAGGCTTACAAGAGAGGGGTGGCATCCTTTCCCATGTTTTGCTTGGAACTACCAGTTCCGCAATCCCATATCTAATGGTGCTGTTTTTGGCAAGGGGAGAGGAAAAGTTAGGAAGCGGGGAGGAGGAAAAACCTGTCCCAGTACAAAACGCAGCAAACAGGGCAAGAAAAAACATTTAAAATAAAAGAGAATAAGAGGAGGATTGGAGAAGCACTGAAAGGTTTCCCATGGTTCCCAAAGCTTCCTACAGCCGCTCTTCTTTCTGGAATTTCTCTATAGAACATGTAACTTGTTTACATAATATTAGCATCGCTTTCACAGCATTGCATCCTATCTTGGTTTTCTGTACTGCAACAACCTTTCCCAAACAGAGGGGTTCCCAGAGGCATGCTAGGACATTCACAACCTAGAAGCTGAAGAGAGAGGCCAATGCACCAGGAGGTGCTACTCTGAAGCTGCGAGATGGTCGCTCACCTGCAGTGGATGGCCATGGGTTTGCTGTTTCCATTAAACATATGGAAAATTGCAACAGCGATAGCAAAACGTTCACTTCTTTAGTAAAATACAAATATATATATGTCCCCAAGTACGTACAGTCCAGGGCCGCCCATACACCAGTGAGTCCCTGTCCAGAGGTGCAGGGACCACGTTGGCCCTCAGCATCCCTCCACGGGGCCGTGCAGGGATGCTCCCCTGCTGGGGGCATACTCAGCCTGTGGATCAGAGCTGCCTTCGACAAGTTGTCATTAGCACCCCACTCCTGCTTCCCTCTGGCTTCTGTCTAGGTCATTAGCTTCAAAAATACTGCATGGAGAATGGGAAAAGGGCTTATAAGAAAAATAAACACATCTTTGTTTGCTCTGAAAATGGAAACTATAGGATTAAAGGTATCTGTATAAAAACTAATATCACAGATGAGCTGGAAGCTGTTTCGTTTTTTAAATGAATAGAGTGAAGACCCAAAGGTACGCACTGTACCCTGTTAATCCACCAGATATTTGAATACCCTAATCCTTTACTTTGTTCACCCCCTTTCTTTTATTTTCTTACCCTGACTACTTACTGTCTCTTCATAAGCAGCAATCTTTACCAATAGCACAGATGTCCTTTCCCATTGTCGGAAATATTTACCTTGCAACTTCATGCTGCTCCTGGTTAGCTGCAAAGATGCTTCTTAGCCTAAAATCTGGATAATTGCAGAAGATCAAAGTGAATGAGCAAACACTGTCTTGGATTTCATGGACTGACTTATCCTCAGACATACTGAAATCCAACAGTGACCAGGAGCCTTAGGCAAAATTACTTGAGTCCCAGTCACAATTTGACCAGCATAATGTTGCCTTCAAGGGCATTAAGACCTGCTACCCATCCAGGGAAAGGAGGAAAAAAAAAAAAGTGTCACAGGTTCAAAGGTACTATGCTACAAAGGTGTTATTCCAATTTGGTGACTGCTGCCTTCTTTCCCCCTCCTTGTTATTTTGGTTATTCCCCCTTCAGTCATGTCACAGTGAGATGCTAACAGGCTGCCAAATAAACCCTTTGGAGAACATAAGGACATTACATGCTTCATGATTCCTAAAGAAAACATCTAGTACTGTATTAAGGATTTTACATAGTTCAGTTTAACTCTTGTATACTTGCGTTAGGCTTCCACGAACAAAGACTCCCTGCAAAGCTGTGCCCTCTGCTTGCTTTCTGCATCCTCCACTCATCCTCCCCTTCTCCTTCCCTGCCTGGGCGGCTGCAGGAGCATGGAGGCAAAGGGCATCTCGGGATGCCCACGGCAGACAGGCAGAGGGGTGCGGGGCTCACCCTGCTCCCTCCTGCCAGACTCTGCCTGACCCTCTGAGGACGTTCAGATTTCTGCCTCGATGGCAGGACGTTGCTTCGGGAGCCATGTGCATAAAAACCACGAAAAAGGCCTTTCCCTGAACTCAGAAATGATGCTTTTGAACTACTGTTATTTTTTTTTTAATAAACTACACTTGTCCAAAATGGCAGGGTATTTAAGAGAAAATGACACTAATGTATGCAAAAGTAAATTATATAATTGCAATATTCATTTCTACCTCAAGTCAATTTTCAAGGTGGTAATGGAAACCAATATGGCTTGAATGGGAAACATCTGGCAGGCAAATCCAAGGAGAGGCTCAGCACTCAGAAAACACAATGACTGTGAAAGGACTGGGCCAACTCTGCTGCAGAGGCAAAGGCACACACCGTCACTACCCAGCCACACTCCTGTTCATAGGCTGTCCAGAAAGCAAGTTTTGCTTTCCCCATCCAAATTCAACCCAAAGAGGAGAGAAACTCAGAGTGCCTCTGATGTGGCACAGTCCAGGAGAGATGCATGACTTGGTAAGTACAACTCGTGACAGTGGCAGAAGAAACAACCTTCCTGCAAGACATTTTGCAACCTATAACATTAACCACCATTGCGTTCGCCCCCTCTTCCCAATCCCTTTCTGACACTGAAAGGCATCCTGGTGCCCTGAATAAAATCTCCTACCACAGAGCTGGCAATCAACTAAAAGTTTACTCGAAGCACATACCAATTACTCATTTGGAGCAGAGAAACAGAACAAATCACAGTTTACGTGTTTCTGCTGCAAAAAAACCACAATTCCTTCAATCAATAATGAAAAGCTGTCTGGAACTGTAGAACATTTTTGACCTAAAAATGTCTACTCGGTAACCTCTTTTTGCACCACCACATCTAAAGCTGAGAGCACACCTTGCATGAGAAAGAATGCGGTACCAGCCTAAGACCTGGAAGAGGGGAATTCCTATGCTGCTTCAGGAAAAAAAACCTGATTTTTCACTGTATCACTGCACTTGTCTTGTTATGTCAGAGCATAAATAAAACTCACAAAAACATCCTATGACGATGCTCTTCTCAGGAGCAATGAATGAAAATAACTCTTTCTTCTATATATAAAAAAATTAAATGATAGCAAAGTCACATAATAGCTGCTATTGTTGAGAAGAATGATAACAAAAAGCTACATTAGTGTACCAGATTATTTTTTTCCCCTAAGAATCAACCTCCAAGGACTCCAGATAACCAAATAAACAGGACTATACAGACCAGGGGCACAGAAAGGACCTTAAGCCTGGCCACAACGAAGGAGTGGCCTACTCCTTCATTAGAGAAGTACTACATTCACCTCTCTTTAATAAAAAAGGTTGCTGGAAAGAGAAATCCTGATGCCTTTTGTTGAAAAAAAGCCAGATTGTGATTAGTACGTTGCAGAAAAGCTTCAAGAACACTTTGTCCATTTGAAATTCTGGACTCTGAAGTATTTTATTACCCAAGCTTGGATGAATCAATATTCTTTGTGCATTCACTGCACAGTTCAAAGCAGCCTGTCTGCTCATTTCATGGCTGCACACATGTCTGTCAGGAACTCTAAAAACTGTACGGGGAAAATAAAATAAAAAGTTTTAAGTCTGCATCACTTTGTCATTTCTTTCTTCCTCCCTTTTATTTCTCCATTTCCTTGACCATCCTGAACATCCCTACAGCACTCTCTCCATTAACCTAATGTTTTGGTTCCTTATAAACAGAACATTTAGCATCTCATTTAAGGCAGCATAATCTATTTACTCTCTAACAGACATTGCCTGAGAGTCACCAAGAGTCCCATGAAGTCCTTCACAGAGCTCCTCTACATTAACAGCAGCGAAAAGGTCTTTGCTGGCAGATTCCTTTGAATCATCAATAACTATTATGCCTACGTATTACTTGATCTTGATCTGGAGCATCACCTCAAAGCCCTCTGATAGTAGGCCTGTTCTACATTACCTTCCCCAGGTTAAAAACTATTGAGGCATGGAGTTCATACAGGTATGGAAATTTAAGGTGAAGAATGACTGTACCTAACATAACATAAAAAATGTGAACTTTTGAGATTCCCTGCTATCTGAGAGCAGAAAGCAAACCTTAAGGATGACACAAGATGGTGACATTAAGACACTTGCAGCAGTAACAAAATGGGCAATTCAATGAGCTTTATCCTTCCAAGATAACTTAGTAGGATCTGTGGAAATGTCACACTGGAATTCAGCTCAGCAACTACGCCAGAAAACATGTTTTTGATTAATTATGGGAATGAGTTAATCAATCCAGTGTTGTTCACAGGGAGAAAATGGACATGGAAACACTGAAGTATACTCTGACCTGGAGCATAACCAGGATGGCTCAAATCCACACCAGGCTCTTACCTTGCAAGCAAAGTCAATGTTAGCACAGCATCTCTTAAAAAGAGCTTCCTTTTCCCACTCCTGAAGTACATGGCAAAACTCTCAACAACTTCCACATCTTGAAAATCATGACAGTTATGAACTTGCATCACAAAAAAAAGTATCAATATTCAGAGTTTCTGACCTTCCCGTTTCCTTGGGAAAAGTCTGCACCTCATACTCAGCCTTTCACCCAAACTGGACTTAATTGTATTAAAAAAACAAAGCAGAAAAAAACCTCACTCTGCTTTACCCCGTTTTCCTTAGCAAAGCACAGGAACTAATGATTGTGCTTACAATACACTAAAAAGAAGCTGAATTGTTTAGGTAAAGACAAGACCGAACCATGGAGAGTTTAGAAAGGACACGATCAGCAGTTCATCATCACAGGCTGTTAGGAAAGTGCAATACTGATCACGGGGATATTACAGCAGAGACGAGTTAGCAATACAGGATTTCTGCCTTCAGCTAGTTTTCAATTGCATGAATAGACACTGTAAAAATTTCACTGCCTGAGCATGTCCTTGGTGAGCTGCGCTGGAGCTGGTGATGTGCCCTTGCTTATTAACACCACCAATGCATGGTCTGGGACCAACCCAATGGTCCCCACTGCACAGCTCGGCCAACAACCCTAAAGCCATCAATCAGTTATGACGGAGCACAAAAAACAGACTAATTTTTATCAGGAAACCACCCAGCACTACAACATAGTAATAATGTTCATGTTATGGTTTCCAAGGAGTCATTTTGATCTGGACACATCCCCAGGCCTGCCTGCATCGCAGTTACCCAGTGATCAGCAGGACCCTGAGCAACTTGATGTGACGTCTATGTTGGCTCCGCTTTGGCTGGGGTTGGATCAGATGACCTCCTGTGGTCCTGCCCAACCTAAGTTGGCCATCTTGTTGGTGCAAGACTAGAGGGGAGGAAGGATGGCGGTGATCCCTGGTTGAAGACCTACAGGCAGCCCAGGGAGAAGACACAGCCCAGATGGCCATGACTTGAATACTCAGGCTACTCTCCGCATTTCACGGCACTTGTGCTAACTGCAGCCTCAATCAAGTGCTGTTTTGACAGCTTAAAACGAGGGAGACTATCCTTCATGAAGGAATTCAAGCTGTACCTATTGAATCGAAAACTATCTCGCTCACACTCTGCGGCTGCCAATCTTACTAGTCTACCTAGACCTTGGAAATAAAGGAGAAAATTAAGGTAGTGTGACATGATAGGATATTTCTGAATATTAAATTCATGCCACATTGTTGATTCAATTATAATTCATTACAAATTGCATTGCAAATATTTGACTAAAGTACTATGATGTTGGGAAAGACAACTTTTTTTTTGTTTTTATTTAAACAACCTGAGGCCAGAAATAACACATCACACTTACTCCGAGAATGAGTCCGGCTCAGGGCAGACATGAAGGACAGCCAACTCCCAAATCCTGTGGACTTGGGCTAAGAACTAGAGGGCAAGAAACTCTACCATGTGGGGAGCGTTCCTTCAGAAAATACATGTAACTGGTGCACGTCATTACAAACTGGTAAACGCCTTCACGCATTCATGCATGCTATTAGAGCAGAAGAATTAATTCACTGGAATATCCTAGGAAACTGCTACATGGCTAAACAAGGCAAAAAACACAGTCAGGTCAAATAAATATTTTTACCTTTCGATATTAATTCCCACCCCCCACTATTTAATTTCCTCAAGTAAGTCATCCAGTCATTTAGGCAGGCAGTTTACCAGGAAGCTCAGGCTTGAATGAAGAGGGAAGGCTTGTATGGAGTGTCGCTAAAAGCCATTTTCCGGACTACAGAAGCTCAAAGGTGGGCTGAGAGAGTTTGCTTTCTGTCTTGAGAGATCAACACCTGCCAGTGAAATTTGTGATATTATTATCTGCAGCCTACAGAGACTTCCAGCAACACTGACTACTACCAAGCTGAAACAGAACTAGTTATAATCCCTTGTCCCCTAGGGAATGGTATCCTTTGGTTTCTAAACTCCTGCAAGTTAGATTTTGTTTAATTATGATTATTATCACTCTCTGTATGCTTTGGTTCTGTTGAGGTGATGTAAAGAAACAACAGGTGTGACTTGAAAAACATGTAACACCTAAGGTCTGTCTTAGAGGTCTAGTGGTTTACTTGCAGGTCCAATTGTACTGGGTGGGAAAACACATGGGACAAAGCACAAGGCAAAGATATATATTTTTTTTTCTTATAAAAAGAAATAAAAACTTCTGTATACACCACTCTTATCCTGAAGCAGTTGTAACAGCCTAAAAGTCTTAAGGCTGAGACAGAGAAGATATTTAGGGATGTGTCTGTTATTAAGTGTTTGAGGAAATTACTAAGAAATCACGACACATCACTGACTTGCACTAAATTCTTACTTATAAGTGTCTAATGGGAACTGTCCCTCCATCAACAGGCTAAAGCAGATTCAGGCAGCATTAGCAAGTGACAGCTACAGCTCAGATTTCACCTGTGTGCCTTGAGACTGCAAGGGTGAATTTATGGTCAACATAGAAAAGCAGAGACCTGAAACCGTCTGGGTTGAATGTGGCCATAGGAACTGCCATTCAAATCACTTCTGGGCATCAGTGCGGTTGTGTCACTGAAACTTTGCCTACAGGAGGAGGCTTCTCCAGCTGGTGGGAAACGACAGCAGGAGACAGCAAGAGGGGAGCCCTCACTGATTTTCAAAGCCTTTCCCAGGTGCTCCAGCTCCCCCTGACAGGCATTGCCCAGAAGAGTTTACACCAGCTGTAACCACTGCGAAAAACCAAGAAGCAGCCATCCTAGTTTTGCTCCTGGCTGTAAAATCACAATTTATTTTACCATGCATAGTTAAACAAACAAACAAACCCCTATTCTCTTCCTTCAACAAAATCGGTTTCAGATACTAAGGAAATACTCTTCTACCAACTATTAAATATAAGGGATGAAAACTCCACTGATCTCACTGGAATGTAGCGGGGCCAGGATTTCCCCCCACATATGAAACATTACTGTAGTACTGTGGTGTGCAGAATGGATTACACCAGCCTTGCTAATCTGGGCAAGCTCTGAATAGCAGCGAAGCCGGCTGACAAGCCAGTGCCTTTTATTATTCTCCCATCGCCGCTTCCTTATTATGCGACCAAGCACGTGTGGCAGAAAACATTGGCCTTTTCTTCACGCTTCCGTGTGGGGACGCGCTGTTGTGGTAACCTCAGCAGTATCACTCCCAAAGTGAAGGCTGCCTTCATTCAGAGGGGCACGCAGGTGTCCTCCCTCCCCGCCAGCAATGGCAGCAGCTGTACCAACGCTGGCCAAAAACCCACGGTCCCAAATTGGGCATCCTTGTCCCCTCAGGGGCTGCTCAGCACAGCCAGAACTCCACACCTTGCCAAACCCCAAAACTGCATCCAGCACTCGGGGATGCTCGGGTGAGGAGGGTCAGGAGAGACCTGGCACCAGCTGGATGCTCATGGAGGACAATAATTGTGTATATGCATGCACCTGTCATCCAGCTAATGCACCCCTTGGATATGGGAGAGGCACTCCATGCTGATTTTGGTCGTCTTGAGGACAGAGATACTTAGTCTAACCCAACCCATTCCATGGGTTCTCTGCCAAATCACTTATCATATCATATAGACTTACTGGTAGTTTCCTCAGGATGGACCAACAAACCAAAAATAACTGGATTCCTCTCATTTATTCTCTATCCCAACTACATTTTATTTTCATAAGCATTTTAGCTGGTGGAGCAAAGTATCTCGTATTTCCTGAGTGCTCTTCAATGGTTTAGTCCTATGCATGGTCAAAGTCCACTTCTGGAAAATAAATGTATGTGCTGGCACACACATGCTTAGACATGCTCAGGCAGTGCCAGTGCCACTTTGCAGAATATCTCTGCTAAGAAGATAAAGCATTTAGTAGGTAATGGCCCAACAGCTCAGATACCTCCTGCAGAAACTACAGAGCATAAACCTTGTGCCATGTATTTGCTC
>VYXH01012637.1:54165-97005 GCA_013397275.1 Burhinus bistriatus | reverse complement strand
CAAAAAACTTGTGGCCTGTTTTTGCTAAAAAAAAAAAAAAAAAAAAAAAAAAAGCAGGGTCATATTTTACATATATATAAATATATATTTTTATATATATAAAAAATACACTTCTAGCTGTATGAATATTACTCTCATTTTTAAACTAAAGCTCAAATAAGGAATATTTGCTTTTGCCTACATTATTTGGGGGTTTTGTTTTTTCCTACAGAATGACAGATGATACTGTCTTTTCAAACTGACAGAGCAAAAGAGATTATAGTGATAATCAGGTTACCTTAGATAGAAAGAAAAGAGAAATTCAGAGATACTCTTCTACCTAACAATCCCCAGACTTAATATTTTCATCTGCTGGGTGAGCACTATCTCTGTACGGTTTATTTGAACATATCACTTTCCCACTAAAGCATTTTCTGGCTTCTTAGACTTTCTCTAAGGATTTTCAGCTAAAAATAGGTTATAGTTTAAAAAGCAGTCCTAACAGAAATTGGAGAAGATATATCATGGTAATTTTGTTTACCTTATAATAAAAGAAAATTCGGAGTATTCCACCTACTTGAACTGGAATTAAAAAAAAAAAACAAAAACCAAACACTAAAAGGGAATAAAACAACATCTGTCCATCCCCAACAAGTCTATAACCAATCACTGATTAATTACCTAGACACAAAGCCTGCAGCAGAGATTTGCGTTCCTGGGGTACACACAGAGTCCGTAGACCTTCAAGCCATGGCAAAGGGAAGCTCTGAAGCCCAAAATAAATACACTGCGTAACCCACCTCCAGTCCCATGGCCACGATCACAGTTCAGTTTTCCTTTCCCATGTTGCATGTGATGTCCTCCAAGCTCAGGCTTCCAAGTTTCACACGGTTGGGCTTTTTTCCCCATCTTTTTAATGTTCAGCATAGAAGACAAACCATGACGGGTGCCACAAGTTCCTCTTTAATACGCATTTGAAAATAAGAAGGGGATGGTGTCGGAGCAGCACCTACAGTCCTCTGGGATTGGGTTAAGTCCCAAAGCACAGAGGGCTAAAATAAATGCACGTACCCCCCGCAGTCCACAAATCTTTCAGTCAGCCTGCCTGACAAAGTGCTTTCACAGATCCCAAAGAAAATGTAAAGCAATTAGAAGATCCAGTTTTCATTTCATTTCATTTTTCCAGGCTCAGCAACTCACATCTGGATTTATCACCAAACCAACATCAATTTCAGCCTGGGGAGGATCTGGCTCTTTCAGATTTGATTTCTTCATCAGCTCAGCCACAATGCTCAGCAGTTAGCAAATGCATTTCTACAATGAAAGCCCTTTGCTATCATCCAATTAAAAATGCAATTAGGCAACAGGGGAGCCATCCGTCTGCATCTTCAGCTGTGACAGTCTGCAAAACCTTAACTCCATTCCCAAGGAACACTGATAGACCCGATGAGGCTTGCTCACCCACATGATATACCTTTGACTTGAAAAAGGACCTGTCCTCACAGGTGAATTCCTAAGATGTGTCAGATCATTTGCAGCATTAGGGGCAATAACAGGTCTTTGCAAAGTCAGGATCCAAGTTAAGTTTAGATCTCAAGAGTACTTTGATCTGCAACACCAAAATTCACAAAAAGAAAAGGCTTTCCAGATATAACACCAGTGTGGGTTCATAAACACGTAATGTTTATAAGTGATACATATGCAAATCTCAGTATTGCATATATTTAATTGTACATTAAAAAATAATTTAAAAGTGAATAAGTATTGAGTTTGAAGTCTTTGAAATGGGGTGGAAGGTATTTGATGGCAAAATACCAAGCCAGCGTCTTAATCCTACATTAAAACACATGTAAGTAAACCTCAGAGCATCTTCCCTTTGCCCTTTAGACAACAGCTACCAGGGAAGGGGCTTTCCACTGCAGGTGCTGGGAAAGCCGTGGAAATGGGCATAAGGAGACATGCAGCTCAGAGCTGGAGGAAAACCAGGTCTTCACCTTTTATTTTCCTTTTTCTTTCTAAAAGACATACGACAGGCTCATCAGCTTCCATTTTTTTGCTTCCCTTTTGTTGAATGTATGCGCACGTTATTTCTACTCATAAAGGTTTCAGGAATGTCTGCATTAGAAACCTGACTCTAAGTATTTATGTAAGGGACTAAACTAAAAAACAACTCCAAGGAAAATGTCCCAGGACTGCCCGGCTTAAGTCTGCAGCTCCAAACTAGACCAACTCAGGAACCTTTTTTGACAAAACATTTTCTTTTTCCTTTGCTGAAAATGCTGATGCCTCAAAACACAACCACGCTGGTTTTGGGGAAAACTTCATTAGAGAAAGCCCAGAATTTCAATACCACAAAACCTGGTCAAAACCAGAGCAAAGATGAAAAGGCAACTGAAAGCCAAAAATCGTTGTGGGATAAAGAAAGCATTGCCTGCTGCAGAGGAAACTGAGTCCAGGCTATAGGCACAAGTGACAGTCCCAGCCACTGGCTCCCCGCACCGTTGGGTGGTCATTCCCAAACCCTGGCCCCATGAGCGGTGCACAGGCAGGAGACCATTAACATCTCAATTTAATGAATCATTACAAGCCCTGGAATTACAACTGCTCTCCTGGTTCCAGAGAATGAACTTTCCATCCTAATAAAACCTCTCCTCTTCACACAGCAGGCACTTTTGAAGCCTTTGGTGAGTGACGGGAAGAAATATTCTAAAGGAGACGCAATGATTTCCAAACGAAACATGCAACTGACACCAACGCCATGATCTAGTTGGAGATGTCCCTGCTCATTGCAGGGGGGGATTAGACTAGATGACCTTTAAAGGTCCCTTCCAACCCAAACTATTCTATGATTGCATGGATCTATGATCTGAAAAACACTGCATCAGATGAAGCCAAACGACCAAAAAATTATTTCTTATTAAATTTCATTTTACATTACTTCACATGGTAATTAAAAAGCTTATGGCCAAAGATATAGGAAGCACTAAAAATGATGCATACAAAAAGACCTTACTGAAATTAATGCAGCATGAAATTATTCAACAGGCCAGTTTAAATACTTTGCTGTAAAAATACACAGTATAAAAGCATGTTTCACTGCTCTCTGTTTAATAGATGAGATAATTCTTAAAAAAAGACAGTATTTCCAAATATTAAAAAAAAATAGAAATAATCAAGCATTTATGTTCTCAGAGAGTTCCTAAAAGTACAGCTCACTGACCGCAACAGCACTAGACACAAATGTAAAAGGCCAGGGACTCACTTCTCTTTTTCAATTCTCTAAAACTGTCCTTTTCAAAACAATGTAAAATACCACAGAAATAACATTTCTAGTCTGATTGACTTTTCATTTTATCAGGCTCAACGTGTTTAAACCACTATCTTGCTGCGACCTGAAATATTTCAGGGTTGTGGGTTTTTTTTTTACAAATGATTGTCAAGAGCAAATTTACAAATTAATCCTAAAGTAGCAAAAAAATGACTGCTGAATAATTTCAGCAGCACTCCCCAATGTTTGCACAATTCTTTGCTTAATTCCCACTAGCCAAATGCCTCTCCTGGCAGGCAGAGCTGGAGATGTAGCGCAGGCTGTGTCTACACTGCATATTCTGGCCAAATAGAGAGTTGTAATTTTAATTTAAAAAAAAAAATAATAATAAAAAAANCCACCAAAAACCACCAAACCTAACCTTGTTAACTCTTCCAGTGCTGACATGAAAACATATATTCTCATTAAACTCTCCCTTTGAACGGTTAACGGGATCTTCTTTGAACAACCCACTGGAGGCCCACTGGTAACCTCCTGCATTCAGGGAAGGACTAGCAGAACCCACCGACGTGGGACCGTGTGTATTTTGACAGTAACAATTGTAATTCATTTTCTGCCTCACACCGTGTCAGATGGCTGGTGCAGCCGCATGCTAACACTCACTCCCTGCCATTTGAAATGCATCCCCTCCTCCTGACATGATCGGCCACAAAAGCATTTAAGATGAAGAACATTTCTAAAATCCAGCAGGAGAGAAGTGGATGTAAAATAATTATTAAGAAACCAAATTAAGGAAGCAGACTGCAAGTTTTGCCCACGAAGCTTTTCAGCAGCAACTTTAAATGTGGTAAAAGCTGTCAAATAATACGTTAGTCTTAATTTCTTTTAAAAATCTTGCAGTTGATATTATACTAAAAAGTGAACTTGTTAAATGTTGTCGGTATCATTCCCACTCCACTGTATGCACAAGCCACCTGCTTTTTATTTCTTTTAAAGTATGCTTCAATGTGCTTTTCTATTGTGCTCTTCTCTCCCCCCGCCCCGCCCCTGGACAGGGAGAGAAAATAATGCTGAGGATACTTATTTTCCAAAATACTCTAATGAAGTCAGTGGAGACTCCAGGAGCTCGATATCATAAAGAGAAAAAAGAAACGGAACATATCAATCAAACCAACCTGGCGTGAATTGCATCTATAACAAAAATAAGGAAGGAAACAACAACCTATTCAGCAGGGGAATAGCAGAGAAAATATTGACTTGTTAAAGAGAAGCTACGGACATATTTTGAGCTCTGAGGTGGCTGTAATCATTTCTAAATAAAGCTAAAAGTCCAACCGTATGGTCAACCTACTCGTGAAAGGATTGGTACTGCTGAACTACAAACAACAGGTGGGATTTTTACCATCGTTTCTCCTCTGATTTTTTTTCTTGGAACAAAAATGCCAGTACCCGCTAATTTTCAAAAGCAAAGGTGTGCACGCTGGTACTCTTTTATTGGTCGCTGAAATAAGTCTGTATTTATACTGCACTTCATTTCTGCTTTTATTGATCTTTTGGGTGGCCTTAAATGAGTCTGAAGTATAGCTACAGTTGTGGCACAACCCCCCAAGGGTTTCCAATGCCCCAAGGTCATCCCTCCAAGCCATGCATCCGTAGGAGCTCAGGTAGAGGAGTACCATGAAGACCCACAGGGACCATCCCCAGGCAGCCTCGCACCGCTGGGGAAGACAGACGCTCACTGCTATAGCAATGTTTTCACAGTACTTGCACATGAAATGTTCACAACCGCCTCTCTAAATGAATCTGGTTTTGGCAGAGACTATATTAATTACTTGCAGGACAACTGCTGTGGCCCTTCCTCCCCTCCCTGATGCCATCCCTCCTGCTCAACACCAGGCTCCATCAGCCACGTGCCAGCTGAGAGGCAAAAAAACCTCTCCTTTTTCAAGTGGTAATTATAATTCTCCTTGTTACAATAAAATCCTTTCTGTGATTAAATTTCAATCTGAGCAGGCTCGTTTTCTCATTTGCAGAGATTTTATTAGTTTGTGAGAATGTCTGCTTTCCCTCCTTTGAATTTATTCTTAAATTACTCTTTTCCCTTTTTACTTTTTTTCCCCTCCAAAATCCCTCTCTTTCAAGTGACATTTGCCAACATTAGTCTGATTTAAGACCTTTTATCCAACCCATTGCCTTTTACTTAACTATATTGCTTCCAAGAGCACTGGGATCTCCAGACATTAATCATTAGCATTTGCGCTGAAGCTGGCTTTAGGCTACAAGTTACCATTTCTTTAGGGAACACCATGCACCATCAGCTGAAATGCTCTGAACTGTTGGCTCTAGTAAATTAATTCTAAAAGCTAACTCTCCCCATGCCCGTCAAGGCCCATCTTCTTAAAACGCCTGTTCTGCAGCACCGCAGACCAACTCCACGGCTGAGTTTGGCATACCCCATAGCCAAACCTTATCTCATCCTTTAATTTAGGCTGAACTTCCCTACCTACCCTTGGTCAAGGGAAGCGAGGACCACGGTCTAAGCTCAACACTGTGTCTTGCAGGAACACGCCAACCCCATCTGCTTGGCCAAATTGGTTTCGCATCCACCAGCAGACATAAAGCTGGATCATCTTTGTTGGAGGCAACCCTGAAGTCAACAAAACGTGAAAGCCCAGACACCTGCAGCTAGGAAGGGCAACATGCTACTGATGTCTGATAAATTTGTAAAATGATGTTACAAGCTCAACAAGGCCTCTCAGCCTGGCAGCAAAGGGACAGGGATCAGCATTGCCGAATGAGCATGAGGCAGACAGCGCAGCAGCTCTGAGTGCAAAATAAACTCCAGCCAGTGCTGAGCACCTTGTATGAACAAAAAACCCCACACCACACAAAAGCCACCTTGCATTTGATGTTAGGGTGTTACTGCAGCATGACCTCTATGTAGCAGGGAGCAGAGCCCAGGGCTCTTGCCATTACCAAATCCTCTGCCCACTCTGCCACGCTGCATCTGAAGCCATTGCTTACATCAGAACAGTTGCTACATTCCTGTAAAATCTATAAACTACTACCATCCAGAAACTGCAAAAGCATCAGAGGTGTACCCTTCATTTGGTCTGAGCTCAAACCCATAATCAATCACTGTGGCCATTTAAATCAAGCAGGTTTTTTGCATTTTGCAGAACTGCCTCAACTCTGTCCCCTTGTACAACTCAGGGTGCACCCAGCCAGCTATGGACACCACTTATTAAAATACTGCATCACTGGTTTTTCTAATCACTCGAAAATTTCCTAGCTCCTTCGCTTTATTTTGGGTGGCACTGGGAAATAAAATGGGAATAATGCTCATCGACATAAGCTTCACTTAAATCAAATGATGTCCCCCCACAGTAGTTATGTCCTTGCTTTCAGTTTTAAGCTGCGTTTTGCATAAATCCCAACCACGGGGGCTGTGTAAGCCTACTTTGTTTTCAGGGTGTCCAGAAACACCCCAGGAGATTTCCAAGGTTCCCAAGGATGCATTACTCCCAAAGATGTCCTCTGATCACAAAGGGCTTGCATGAGAAGTTAGACTTTGTTCTTCTGAAGGTACATGAGACGTCTTGCATTGTTTTTATTTGTTCTCTTAGTGTGTATTATTGGAGACCTGAGGTCACAGTCTCAGTCAGAAAAAATCAGCGGCAGCACACACACATTTACATGAGGCAAGCACCTAAGGTCATGTTTCCAAAGGCATCAGGTACAGGGGGGGTGCTGGCAGCCACCCAGCAAGGTTTTCCAAATGGCATAAGGGGGTCCAGTGCCTGACCCCCATCAGCTCTTACTGAGATGAAGCGTTGGTCTACACGGTGAAATTAGTGCCGAGTAAGTCAGAGAGTGAATTTAACATGCGTTCATAATTCCCCACAAATTCCCCATGTGAACAGATGTAATCTGCATTACAAATGTCTTTTCATGGCTGAAGTCAACATAGAGCTCTTCTTTCATGGGTAGGGCAAAGCTGAGGCTCTGTTGTTATACATTTCAGCTTGAGTTTCTGGCATATTTTTCTTGCTCTAGGAATGTGGACTTAAAAATATACTCCTGATTTCTGCAAGTCTAAGCCAATGCATAACTAACATTCTTAAGCATCTAATAATGCAACTCAGACACGCTACCTATAGGACTATTTTTTCAAAATACCATTAGCAGGCTTTGAACTTCATAGCTATCTCTGTTAAGTTTCTGTGTCTTTTCCCTATGATTATAGCATAAGGTTCAAAGCAGCTCTCTGCAAATTCAGCTAATTCAATAAAATCATCTGTACAGGCCAAATAGCCAGACATACACACACACACAATTAAAATCAAATGCCTAAACGATCATTTCAGTTTTAATTAGATTTTACCAGGACCATGAGTTAAGTCAAGGCTGCAGGCTGAGATGTTGATTTAAAGCTGTAGCTAATGTGTTTTATTGCCAGATTTGCTCATAGTCAAAGCTAATTATCCCTATTATGCTTACATGATTTTTCAAACAACAACAACAAAAAAGCATTTAAAAGGCAAGCGTGTAGAAAGCAGATTGGCATGCTAGTATCTGTGTGTGCGTACACGTGCGTGCGTGTATTTATCAACTATTTAAAACGTAGTCATACAGGAAAAAACCCAAGCAATTAGCAAATGCAGGAAGTGTAGTATAAGTTAAACAAACATCTCGTTTCCAAGACCCACCAGGAAACATTTAATGCAATGAGAAGATCCTACACTGTTCCTAAATACAGTGATATTGTGGAAAGTATGATCATTGGGGGCAGGGGGAGAGGGGGGACACGGAGCCAAAGAAATGCTGAGTAGTTTTCCACAATCTTATCTTGGAAAGTAAGCGGGGGTTAAAGAGAATTTTCTGTGGTTTTCTACATGGAAAATCAAATACTGTTTTGTTTTTTGTTTTCTTTAATGCTTCTCACTAACATTTCTTTCTTAATTTTACCTCTGGGAAAATGAAGAATGGGAAATGTTAAAAAAAGAACAAGTGTAAATTTGAAACTTTTCACATTTTTAGTTTTCAAAAATTCCAAGAAATTTCAAAATAAACAGGAAAAAAAAAAGCGACCACTCACTTCTCAATCTGATGTAAAGCCTTGCCTCTTTTTCTCCGAAACAGTTCAGATATGTCTTGAAGAAGCCTTCACTGTTGCTCTTCCCTCCTCCTTGAGCAAGGACCCAAGAGCGTTCCATCTTGGTTTCATCTCTCTGTCCATTGCCTCCACCCTGAACAGGTGCTCACGGTCTGCCATGCACTTTCTCTTTTACCAGGGAGCCTCCTATGATGCACAGGTCTTCTAAGGAGACTCCCAGAAAATCATCTTCCATGAGTTAAACCAAAAATAGCACGTATACAGTCAGCCAATACATTTTTTTCCCCCTCCTGTCAAAACAGATTTCTTTTTGCTTCTGTTTTGATTGTAAAAGGAAAACATTCTGGAGAGAAAAAAGTATGCTCCCCCACTGGAAAATGTCGGTTTTCTTTGAAAAAAAAAGAACAAAAACGCCCCAAAACCCAACTGTTGAGATCTTGACATAGAGCTGTAATGCCTCATCAGTTTTCGCCTCCTCAGGGAGAGTCCTCCAACATGGGCAGGGCCACCAGGGAGGACCAGCCTGGATGACCGCGGGACACTGGCACTTTTGAGTCAAAAAGTATTCAATTTTCAAGTCTTTTATCTGACTGTTGGAGCTGCCAGTCAGTTCTACAGAACTGAAATTGTTTTCCTTGATGTTTTTGCAGGAATGCAATGGGGCTCTCCAAGATGCTGGAGGCACCTGCAATGACTGTGAAGCTGGAGCACACCATGGTGGAAAGCCCACATAAACAGCATGCTCTAGGGCAAAAAGCCAGAAAGAGAAGATGTTTCATCTTTTCTGAACATAACGCTGTATCGTTAAATATGCAGATGGATTGTCACTACCTGCTTGCAGCCAGGATGTCTTCTATTTATAACTTTTGCTTACTAGTAGTTACTCTCTTACCGCATACAGGGAAATTATTCTTTCTGTTGAAGGGACTGCTATCCCAGCTAATACCCAGCGATGCCACAGAGCTCACAGCACAGCCTAGAAACATCAATCCCAAGACAGGCAGATCCATGGAAGGACTTCTTCAAGTAAGCAAATGGGCTGACTGCTCACCCCCGAACCAAGCAGGGATGACCCTGTCCCTTCAATGCCGCTAAAGTAGCGGTTTGCTGTCATTAGGGAAGCAAACCACTTTCTCAACATCATTAATGGAATAGCAAAGTATAAACTGCCTGTATCTCCCGCCAGTACCTCACATACACAGCACTAAAGGACATGCAGCAAATATGACAGCAGGGGACGATGTAAAACCTTGCTGAAAGGTTAAAGAAAAAAAAAAAATACAAGAGAAAGCTGGCTTTAGTATTTTAGGCTTTGGCTAGAAAGAGGACTCAACACACATTTCTTCTATTAATTGCTTGTGCATTTACAGTTATAAGCCTCTTGAAACAATTTTTATAAGCCCTACTCTTAAACACTTCCAGATTTTCTAACATCCTTAGCCTTGTTTAAAAAACAAACAAACAAAAAAAAGAGGGTAGAAAAGCACTCAAAAACTGTACATGTTTTGCTAAAACCAACTCCTACGTTTTTTCAGGTCAGCCACACTGCTGTTTCAGACCCAACACCAAAACTGAGTCCAGCCCCGTTGCCAGAGCACATCTAATGTTAATGAACATGTGAGTACCCCTGCTTGAACACAGAGGCACAGCCTGTCTGGCTTCGGGGCATGCCCAGAAAATTATTTCTATTTCTTTCCCCAAGGGGTTAAAAGCCTGCCCTACGCTCTCAGCAGATTTTGGGACCATCTGACCATCACCAGGAGGCCACACAGGCACATTCACAGGTGTGTGCTCATACTTGCATGCTGCAGACCACCGGTTAGTTTTATTTTATCTTTGCTGGGGCAGCTGATTTTACTATTACTTGCTTTAAGGAAACAGATGGGCTTGCTTATTTTGTGTGCGTATTTCCAAGTAAATCAGCCAAGAGTGGCCCGTGAATACAGCAAAGACAGACCCCTCTTGGAGAGCCTTTCCTTGGGCATCCAACAAAAGAGAAAACGAAGAGCTAATACTGGACAAGACCCAAGAGCTCTTCATATGAATAACTCCTAATGGGAAAAAGATGCCCCTGAGAGACAGAGTTGGAGGCAAGTTGTGACAATGCTTAATAACTCCTGAGGCTGTCAGGGCTGGGGATTATTTAACAGCCCAGCATGCGCGTAGCATTGGACGGACACCATCGCCTACCGAAATCCTGAAGGATTTTGTTCAGTCTGCTTATAAATTACACCTGAGGACATAGACAGAGCTTTTTTTTTTTCTAGCATCAAACAAAATGTCCTTTTAGCAACACCTGGCCAGGGTTTCTGCTTCTGTCTCACTTTCCTGGTACCTTCTCAGTCAAACTGAATCCCGCAATCATTTTAGCTTTCAATCCACAATGGGAAGTCGGACCCTGTGAACAGAGGCCAAAGCCTTTGTTTGCAGCCCCAAATAGGACTGCATTAGTTAAGCCTTAGCTGCCGTTCTCAATTTTCTTCATTCACACTACACACTGGCAGCCGATTTGGTTGAAAGAAACTTGGCAAGCGTTCTTGGACCTTCATCCTCCACTGTTCCTTTTTCCCCCCAGTTAAACCAACTATTTTCCTTTGCTATTAATGACATACTAAAGCATCTCACTAGTGCCTAAGCAGAGCAAACAAATTTGTGCCTATTCAGGAACAACTTGGTTCAAACCATGAGGATCTGATAGCAATTAATGCCTATGTACAAAGACTTTCTTCTTTTTATTTAAGCATTTTCACATATATGACAAAGCACACCACCATCCAGCATGCAAAAAGCAACAAGGTGCACAGGATTATGTATCTATTAAACTAAACAAAACAGGAATTCAATCCCCAGTGGGGTGTGGAGGGATGACAACAGGAGGGCATAATGATCAGGGGACTGCAAAAATCTTTAGTCCCCTGACTGCACGCATAGTGGATTTTCTCTACTGATCAAGATGGTATTAAACCTGTGGTTTTTTATGCTATGGTTTCAAGCATGCAGCATTATCAGTAATATTTGGGAAGGACTAAGACCATCTAGACCTTAACACTTCAAAAGCAGCCTTGAAATACTGTTTTTCATGTAACACAGACAACAGGACCTTTTCTAATACTAATCAGGATAAATCTGAACTCCAACATCACCAGATCTCCTGAACTAGGGAAGAAAGCACTGCTCTGAATATGTACCACAGGTATTTATGGCACACTTCCCTTGCAGTTACAGGTGCCTTTGTACTGGCAGAAAGCAGGTCTGTATCACAGCCTCCATGGCAGCGAGCTCAAGGAATGCTAATAAAGGGCTTTAGAGGTGGGTATAATTCAATACAATTGCAGGAGCACAATTTCATAGAATCATCGAATCATTTAGGTTGGAAAAGACCTTTAAGATCATACAGTTCAACCAGTGACCCTGCTCTACCAGGGCTGCCACTAAACCATGTCTCCAAGCACCACATTTACACAACTTCTAAA
Organism: Burhinus bistriatus; assembly: GCA_013397275.1. Lineage (NCBI taxonomy): Eukaryota > Metazoa > Chordata > Aves > Charadriiformes > Burhinidae > Burhinus > Burhinus bistriatus. The sequence goes on along the minus strand of VYXH01012637.1, from coordinate 85,169 downwards.
CACCTCTAGGGATGGTGACTCAACTACCTCCCTGGGCAGCCTGTTCCAATGTTTGGTAACTCTTTCAGTGAAAAACTTTTTCCTAATGTCCAGCCTAAACCTCCCCTGGCACAACTTGAACCCATTTCCTCTTGTCCTATCGCTAGTTACTTGAGAGAAGAGACCAGTGCCCATCTCACTACAACCTTCTTTCAGGTAGTTGTAGAGAGAAATAAGGTCTCCCCTCAACCTTCTCTTCTCCAGACTAAACAATCCTAATTCCTTCAGCCGCTTCTCGTAAGACATTCTCCAAACCCCTCACCAGCTTTCTTGCCCTTCTCTGGACACGCTCCAGCACCTCAATGTCCTTCCTAGACTGTGGCGCCCAAAACTGAACACAGTACTCAAGCTGGGGCCTCACCAGTGCTGAGTACAGGGACATGATCACTTCCCTACTCCTGCTGGCCACACTATTCTCGATACAGGCCAAGATGCCGTTGGCCTTCTTGGCTACCTGGGCGCACTGCTGGCTCATGTTCAGCCAGCTGTGCACCAGGATCCCCAGATCCTTTTCTGCCAGGCAGCTTTCCAGCCACTCCTCCCCAAGCCTGTAGCGTTGCCTGGGGTTGTTGTGACCCAAGTGCAGGACCCGGCACTTGGCCTTGTTAAACCTCATGCAATTGGCTTCAGCCCATCGATCCAGTCTGTCCAGATCCCTCTGCAGAGCCTTCCTACTCTCAAGCAGACCAACACTGCCGCTTAATTTGGTGTCATCTGCAAACTTACAGAGGGTGCACTCAATCCCCTCATCCAGATCATCAATAAAGATACTAAACAAGGCTGGCCCCAAAACTGAGCCCTGAGGAACAGCGCTTGAGACCTGCCACCAGCTGGATTTAATGCCATTCACCACAACTCTCTGGGCTCGGCCGTCCAGCCAGTTTTTAACCCAGTGAAGAGTACACCTGTCTAAGCCACGGGCTGACAACTTCTCTAGCAGAATGCTGTGGGAGGCTGTGTCAAAGGCCTTAAAGGCTGCAGTGTGAAAATACACAGGTAAGATCCCCTTAAGGACACTTTACACTGGAGCAGACCCTTCCTCTCCGAGAGGAAGGTTATCAGTCTCCTACTGACTATGGCCTCGCTGTTTCTACAGGACGAATGCCCTACAACATCAGCGGAGTGCCTTGACTGAGCCCACCTAACCGCTCTCCCTCCAGACCTCAGGTCATACAGCAGAGGAAGCATTCACAGGCAATAAATTTCTGAGACTATAATAAAGAGCTTGTCTCCCTGGCAGGTCACACCTTTCCCTGGATAGATTTCACTCAATGTCATATGCCAGCACCATACCTTGCAATGACTTGCAAGATGCAAGAGACAATGGATGCGTCATCTCCTGGACTGCACCACCAGCATGCATGCATTCATTACTAATATTTGTTTCTACTGAGTAAAACAGAACCTGTACAAATTGGCATACACACTTAACTTGTGTAGGTGGCAATCCCATGGAAATCAGCAGCATGAAAGGTGCACACACACAAACACCTCCTCGTGTCGGAGTCCTCTGATTGTTCTTTCCAGAAATGAGTGGCCACGAAAGACAAATGGCATTGAATGTAATCAGAAGTTTAATTTATTATATTCCGTTCAAAAGCTGCCTTGAGTTGTGTTAATCAAACCCACTCTGTCTGCATCATTTTGTACGTTCCCAGTGTTTTATTTATACTTCTTTCATGTTAGGAGAAAAAGATACTGGGTTATCCATGGGTCCCAGCTGCCAATAAATGTCAGGACTGGAAGTTGTGTTGTTTGCCCAGCCCAGTAATAAGAGGTTTGTAACAAAATCATTCAATGCTGGCACCTTTTATTGACTGTAAAACAACCAGTTTTCGAACTCGCTATGATTAGTTGATCCCATGAAAGTCAAGCTTAAAAGAAAGTCACATCGTATTAGCATAGCAAGGTTTCTCACTGGTAGGTCAATAAGGGACTGTCAGTCAGATTATTTCCAGGTTTAACCCCTGGAGCTCAGAAATCCTTTTGTACCCCAGAACTCATGGGGAAGGTGAGCTGAAACATCTTGCTATCTGCTGTCCTTTCCCAGAGCTCAACCAGCACCAGCTGTCCTGGGTGAGAATGCGCCAGCACCACGTGGACTTGGAAATTTAAAACGTGACCTACTTTATTCAGTTCAAAAATTTGTTTTAAGAATCAGGTATGAACACTGGATCACATGAAGTTCAGATCTAACACAAAATATGCCCAGTATCAGTGAGAGTCGGGAAAGCGTCCCTTCGTCCATTTACAAGGACTAGATATTAAAAACATTGAGATGCCCAAGGGTGCAGATACACCTAGAGCAAGATAATCACTGTGCTTCTGCAAACCCCGCAAAGTACCTAACCACATCTTTAGGTAGCTAAGGCAGACGTTGAATGTCTCATTACATTGCTTACTCAGAAAGGGCTGGACTTCACACCACACTTAATCTTCTTCTGCAATTAAGGGCATTATTAAAGAGACAGGTGAAAATCTTTATCTGTATCCAGATGTTTTCAAAACAAATGTTTGGCCAAGTCTTAATTTAGGTCCAACACTTGTTGCTACCTGAGAAGATACTGATGGTACAATGATAACTGTATTTCATGTTTTACAATAGCAGACACTCACTGGTTATCCTGCACAGGTTTATTATACTTTAACATGCCAAAAATCCCACTAGTGTTCTTGAAACTTTTTTCAACAAGTACTATATCCACTGCAAAAAATCCACCTTCACCAAAATAGAAAAATTTCAATGGAATGTGTAATTTTCAACAAAAAACATAATGGGTAAAATTCCAAGATAATTTTTTCTGCTTTTCCATTTCAATACTGTCAAAACATGTCTGTTCAGTAAGAACAGAATAGCTTTGTTTCAACTTTTGTCATTTTATTTAAACATGTACATCTACTGAATTATGTTTCTATTTATTTTACTCAACACTACTCTGTTAATACATACTCAATTATTTCCAAATTATTTTTTCAATCCTAGCTATTCTGTACATTTTAAAATACTGCATTTCCTTTCCAATTTTGAAGCTTTGTTTAATGTTTAAAGACATCTCACAGAGCAGAAACAACATCCCTCCGTCAGACCTAAATCCAACACTTTATATGCTACTCTTTTTTTTTTTTGTTAGAATAAATATAACCGACTGGGGGTTTGAGTCAGGAAAAACTAGTCCTGTTCTGTATTTGACAAGCACTGAAGATACAGGCTACTAGAAGGAAGAAACAAGTAAGGAAAAACAACAACAAAGGCTCTAAAGATCTTTTAAGGGTTTAAATAGCGTGAAATGGTGCAATGCTCTCCAGGTAGTGTCCTGCATCAGACATACTTTGGCTGATGGGCAGCCTCACTCCGTATCTGAAGGCACATCCTAACAGGTTGCCCAAACCAGCAGTGCAACTGCAGCCTCATGCAAAAGGACTTCAAATTTATTCCTGTAATGTTTCCCAGCACCAGGCCAGGATCAAAAGCCCCAGCCCAAGGGTGTTTGCTCATTTTAAATGACTGCACTGTGTTCCTTCCCCTCCCTACCCCAAAAGCTGGACATGAGATTTATGTTGAAGGAGGAGCCGAGCTAATGCACAAATGAGTTAGAAGGTCCTTAGAGATTAAACTTGACACGGGCTAAATTCCACTGAAATAAGTAGAGGTGTAGGAAGGGGTTTGGGCCAATACTGGGACCTCCTGGACAAAATCAACAGATAAATCAGGGGAGGAAGAGTCAGAAAAGTCTCTGAAAACTACAGAACCTTGAGCAGCAGTGGGTCACTTCCAAACATTGTCATGTGGAAGAAGAAGGAATTTTCCTCACTTGATTACCCATCACCAAAAAATTTGTGCCTCTACTCCAAACAAGTCAGGTGGGCTCCTCTATAGTCAGCACCTTATATAGGTGCCTGATCCCATGTCAACATAGATATCCTAAAGCATGTAGGATGGCTTGGTTTCAGGAGAGAGTTGTTCATGCCCACAGATGGAGCCTTCCTGATGGGTTTAAGATCAGAGCCAGAATATTAGACTATGAAATAAGATAAATCTCATTTGAGACAAGTGATCTGAGCTAATTTGACCAGACTGTACCACAGCAGCTCACACAAGCAACAAACAGACTGTACTTAACATACACTTCTGCCGTTCCCACCGATACCTTGCCAGGACCCTCCACAGAATCAGGCAGCTTCACCAGCTGGTTTGCTCATTTTAAACGGTTTTCCCAGGGAATCCACCCTCAGTTTGGAAGACACAACAGATGCATGCTGGAATCCACCAAAACCTTGAAAGGGGGACTTTTTAACCTTTACAACACCAGAAAAACATCATTCTGATTACAAGGAGACATAGGCTTCTGACCCTCGAGGGACACGTATCTTAGGATTCAAAATCTGACATATACAGCTTGGTTATTTTTCTTGAGGAGAGGGAGGGTCAGAGTCAAGTATATTTTTCTTCTCAAAAAAAAAAAAAAAGGCTTTACAAGTTCCTGAAGTCACTTGTACTATAGAAATATATTCCTACCATTTTCCTGTGACCACCAAAGCAAACGCTGCATATAAAAGAAAAAGAGATGCACATAACAACAAACCACAGCGCCGATATGAAATAAAATACTTCAGAAATATTATGATGTGGTGAGGCACCTTCCTGACTACTCTTGAAGATGTCAAGTGTAATTCAGGCTCAACTTCCTCCGCTACGGGTATCCCAGCCACCAGAAATTTTCATCAATAAAAAAATTTAAACCACATGGCTTAAAACTCCCCATATATAAACACTAAGAGGATGTGTAAACTTGATCATAAATCTAGAGCTCTCAAATTCCAGTGCTGCAGCCAGCCAGACACAGGGCGTATATCCTGGATCAAGACAGCAATGTCAACTTACCCTAATTATTTTCTTGGAACAAAAATTCTTAAGAGTTTTGGCTATGAAATGTTGATACATTTCATTTCCCTTCGACAGCTCATTGGCCCAATGCTGCCTGGGAGAGAGAGAAGGCTCTTCCAGATAAAACCTTGCCCAGTTCTAAATGCTTTGCTATATTTATCTTCATAATAATGGCCCAAAATTTGAACAGCACATATGGGGAGACACTTTTGCCTTATAAAACAGAGATGAGGCATGACACATGCTGGGCTTTTTTTTTTTCCCCCTCCCCCTCTTCTTTTTACTGTGCTATACATACAGCGTGGCAAGGAAGCACAACAACCAGAAATTATTAAGAGCAACTTGGACAATAGAGGCTATGCATACACGTGAAAATAATTTGGTGCCACAAGAGGAGCAGATCAGTAGGTCAAAACCATCAAACACCACAACTGTGTAAAGTTTTAGGGGAAGGGTGCAGGGTGGTCCATGAGCCCATCAGCCTGACTCCCTGTGTGGAAGTACCTGCAGCACTGGTTCAGATTCTTTGGTCTCTCAGGGAGTGCATTTGGTGCACGCCTGAAGTGGAGCACCAGACTGTTTCCTGCACAGGAAATTTAGGATACCTGCTCCAAAGACACACTGTGATCCAAACCAGCATGCTGTAAGTGAGGGTGCTGGAAGGATCTGCCCTAAAACCATGCTACTGCTCTGAACCAAAACGCTCCCCAATGCGTTACTGGAATATGAACTATGGGGAAGGTGTAACAGCACATTTGCCAAAAGTTATGGCATAGCAGGAAATCCAAGCCTGCTAATGGAGTACATTGAGGAGACAGATTTATAGCTGCACATAGGCTTGCAAAATCATTAGAGACCTAAATGCATTTACAAAACAGAAAGAGTCAAAATCTTTGGGTTGAGAGGGTATCTTTGCTTTTTTGCTTTATTAAAAATATATTTCAGCTGCTGATTCTTTCTCTCGGATTTGATTTTTGGCTTTCCCACCCTATAGAGAAAAAAATTCCCTCTGGATACAAATACACCTGCTGTAGGGAGCTCACACCCGAGCCTGGGTCTTCACCACATTTATTTGCTGTTCTGCTCCCCATGAAGCCCAAGAAAAGGATGCGACTGATAAGTTTGATTCATCTGTTTTCTGTCAACAGAGCCTTGGTTTCATGGGGGGGTTGTCAATTTACGAAGACCTTAAATTATTGAAAAAATATAAGTGACAGCTGAACATGAAGGTTTTGCTCTGTGTTTACCCGAAGACATTAAGACATTCTTCGGTGCCGAGATCTGCCCTGGTACCTCTCAGGGAGCTGATGTCAATTCTAGTCCTGAGCCTGAGTTTCACCCTGTGGTGCTGAGTGGGGTACCCAAGTCAGGAGAAATTATTAGCACGTTATAGTTTTCCATCACGAAAAAAATAAAAAGAAATCAGCAGTTAAAGGTAATATCCATAAAAGAATCATGAAGTGGTAACTTCCAGGGTGGGAAGAGGAGAAGAACGAACATCCAGCTCCTCATGCCCTGCTTTCCTGCACTACATACCTAAGTAATAAGAGAGGAAGATAGAAGGGGAAAAATGCCAACAGTATCCGTGAAATTCAGTTCCATGTAGAACATGGTGAGAGTTTTCCGCGAGCCACCAGCAGCCAAGTTCGCTAATGATATCTGCTCTCATAAAATGTCACCAATGCGACTCCTTTTCTTAAGGGGATGTTTTGTAAAACTTCACAAGCGACAGGTTCATAGTCCTGTTCGCAAAAGGTCATAAAAACCTGTATTCTCATTTTCCGCTGCTCTAGCTGATAGCTGTGATTTAGAGCCCACAGTTTGGCGGAATGATTGCTGTCGCACCACGGAAGAGGCTCTGCGCATACCGATACTATGGCTCCAATTTGGCAGGCTAAAAGTCTCCTAAAATTGTGAAGTGCCGCCGTAACTTTATATGACTTCATTCCAAGACCTCAGCTATTTCTAAAATAAAGTGCTTAAAGAAATTTCAGTGCTCCAATTATAGTATTTAAAAGGTAATGTACTGCTGGAAACCTTGCAGCGCTCATCCTCGGATCCTCCTGCAAATCTGCACTCAAATGCTTCCAAATTGGTTCCTGCAGAGTAAAGTTACTAGAAATCAGGGCAGCATTTTTACTTCATTTTCCAAGGACTTTATGTGGCTGGGAAGCAAGAAGCATATTGAATGGATTTAATTTGATGCCCAGGGATGCTGTGATGCCACTGCAAACAGCCACAATACAGGTTTTTATGTCCACGTGGCCATCCTGCTGCAGGTAAGCCTTCCCAATGCCTGGCCAATTCTGCCACATGCCTGTTTTGTTCCATTTTAGAAAAATGAGTTAGAAAAAAAACAAACAACCAAGAAGCTATGGGCAACAAAGGAGGCTCCACAAGCTGGGAGTAACCCCCGTCTCTGCCTCAACACAGTCAACTTTTCTGAGCAAAACCATCTGCTGAGGGTCAGGCTCCTGATGGACCCTCTGCCAGTATAAAACTCTTCAGCCTCAACCTCACAGTGAATTTCACATATCTATTTTAATCCCCGAGCAGAAATATCTACGTGCACAAAGCTCAAAGGAGGAAAAATAGCCCAAATCCTTTGTTGACAGAGATTATATAAATACCTACCAGGAACATACACAGGTATTAATTTACCATAAAATGCAAGTAGTTGATTGAGCAGAAAATTTCCAGGATGAAAGGTTCAATGGAAGAGAGCTCTCCTAACAAAACAGAGGACAAAAAAATAGTTCTGTTTTTGTTGAAAATGCTTAGTTCCTAGAAAGGGAGCATAACAAGCCCTAAACCAAAAGGCACTGAAAGGTTTGACATGGAAAAAAAAGCAAAAAATAGGAAAATATGTGTTAGGGAGGAGGCTCAACAGATTTTCAATCTTTATAAGGGAATATTCCCTGTCAAATATTTGGGTTTCCAACTTACTGCCTCTCAGATGTGGTCAGCACTTTTAACATTAGCTGTTAACATTGACAAATACAAACCCATGTAACGCTAGGAAAACACCTGCAGAATGCAATACGCAATGGGTTTCAAAATATCCCGCTAAACCCATTACCACGCTGTTTTCCAGAGCTGGGCAAGCACAAACTTGTGTCCAAAGGCAAAGTGCCCATCAGCCCACCTCTATATTAGCACCTGAATTGAAATCGCAAAGTTTGGATAAATGCAACTCCTAAACGATGGCTGGAGAAAACTGCTTTCTAGCAGCATTTCCCAGTTTCTTTAATGCACAAGATAAAAATCGGCATATTGGCATTCTGCACTTCGCTGACTCCAAACCAGAAACGATAAGCTGGATTTGTTTCAGGTTCCTTTGGTCCACAGAGTGCTTGGAATAGTCCCGATAAGATTTTATCGCAGATTATTTTTCCTGCAGGGAAAGCAAGGCTGCAGGAGAAAAATATAGCATTGTTTGTGCTAACAGGGAAATTAAAAGAACTTGTAATTCTCAAATGATAATGTCGAAGGGACATACTCGGAGTTACAAAGAGCTGCTGATCACACTGGGAGCTCCGCATTTGTGGCTTAAAGGTTATCTAGACCCATAGTAACTCCAACTGCATCTCCTTCTCTCCTTTCCTCTATAGCTCTGCAAAGGCAGATGCAGGAGTTGTAAATGGCTCGGTTTGCTGGCGCGCCTCTGAATTCATGAGCCTGCCCCACGCACGTCCCACGGCACAGCGTCCAGCCTCACCACGCTTCCCTTTCCTACAGCGCCAACATCCAACCAGCCACTGCAAACATCACGGCAAGCAAGGCACTTGGCCATTATGACTAATCACTATGACAATTTAAAGATTATTAAAGATAATTTAGTCTCTTCTTGAATATCTGACAGGACTGAGTACACAATATCAATTCCTAATGTCTGCAGAAAAGTTACAAAAGTAAAGGCTAATAATTTATACTAAACACACTTTTTTAAGCTGTTCCTACAAAACCCCATTAGGTGAGCACAGAAACATGCAAGTCAGCCCATAATAAGCTCCACGGGGTTCATCTGTTGCAAGTGCCGGATCACCCAGGTTGAAATCAAGGTGTTTTTGCAGAGCATGGCATTTGGCTACTGCAGAAAATGGTGGGGAAAATACACATGAAATGAGTGAGTTCTTACTGCCAGGCTGCTCCTAAGGTGTGGGCTGAGAGAAGGTAAAGAAATACGTTGGTTTTATATATACAGATCGTATTTTTCCATTGAGATGCAGATTTTTTTATTGCACTTTTTCCACCATATAATCTGCATGTCTCAAGAATGGAGACATTCAGAGTAACAGGTTGTTTGAAACTTCTTCTCTTTAAATTATTTATAATCGGCTACTTTTTACAGGGAGCTGTAGCTAAGAGTTTTTCCTAGAAAGGCAAGTTAAGTTTAGTGGTAACTACGGGAAAGCTTTTTGCAGCAGAGTTGAGACAGGGATGAAGGTGAAGTGCAAACCGTCAGAGTAAATCCGAGGTGAGATACTTTAGTGCATGTTCATGCTGTAAGTTAGCACTGGTTCTGTATGGCAGCCTGTACCTGTTCATGCTTTCATTTTGATTTTTTTCATCATTTGTCTTCATTTACATTAAATGGTGCAATTTGCCTTTTGTTTTTTGGTGCAATAGTTAATCTCTCTCCACCATACCACCTACCACAGAAGTGCAACCCCAATGTTCCTAGAACAAAATTTTCATCTGTCTTTCTACTAAAAACAATATACTAATGGGTAGGAAAAATACTTCTTCAACTATCCTAGCTCTTCCTGACTAGCAAGACTTTTATTTATTTAGTAACTCGTTTTAAAGAATCTATTTACTTCCCCCCCTCTGCTTTAGACCTCAAATTTACGGTGCAAGGCAGCAGCATTTGCAGGTTGGATGTTTACCTAATTAGCTGTAGTTAATGGAACCTTTTATATAAAGCCCTTTCCCAGTTCTGGTACTTCCCCAACAACTGCTTTCAAATTCACCTGTTTAAGAGGTGATAAAACAGGAGACACAGAAGCTACAATGCTTCACTCAGCACCACATCGCCTTGCTAGAGCAATGCTGGTACCCTATCCACCAAACCTTAACCTTCACCACAGACTACACTACAAAGATCAGTTTTACCCAACTCGTTCAGCCTGATACATTTCAGTCCAGACATAACAGCTCCTCAACGGGTATCCTCCAAAACCAAAACAGGAGTCCAAAAAAATTGTGTTATGCACTTCTGTACCTCAAGCTAAGTCTTCCATGAGCTCCACAAAAGACCAGATAGTCTACTACGGAAAATTCACTGATGTATGCTGCATGCCTTTGAGTGCTTAACAAAATAAAACCTGCTCCTGCATTTGCAATGCCAAAGAGCATTTCTGCACGTCTTCAAAAGTACACCCCTGTGTCATTATACCACAGGACAAATTGTTATTGATATTTCAACTGTACTCTATTGGGTTTTTTAATAACAAAGTGTCTTTATTCCATTCACCGTAATATTCAGTCATCGTCTCCTAGTCCTGAAAAAGGCTGTGAAGCCAAATGGGAAAGAAAAGGAAAAACCTCCACACAGCACGTTACAGTAATTGTAATAGTTGTCCTGTAATACCTATTTGTTCTGTATTATTTCTCTTCTAGATCATTTTAATTTCAAAATATAATGCTCCCATCACATCTGGAATATACATGTGTAATTTCTATATTTTGCATAAAAAGTATGTAACAAATATTAACCCGTAGTAAAGGCAGCCCTGGGATCTTCAGGAATCTAAATGTACTAGGAAGCTGCAGCAACAACCTGTCTCTTTTGTACCTTACCAATCTCCATCTTCTGCCAAGCCAAAGGTATGCCTATCATCTCTGGTTGAACACCGAGTTGCATGTTCAGTTTGTGGTTTGGGGCACCCATTTTGTCACTGTTTGCTTCTTTATTTCATTTGGAACGGACTGCTATTAAATAATCGTGTATTCTTCTGCACCACTACCAGCTTCACTGACTGAGACGCAAGTAGTTTTCTGCCCAGCACCTCTTGCACAAACAAGCACATGGTGTCCCATGCACAAAGTGCTGCAAAGCTCCACGTGGCTGCTTGCTCAGAGAAAATGCAGGACATGTGCCACTCCCTGGCTCTATTCCTCTTTCATTACCACTAATGTTGGGATCCCTTCCTTGGTCTGTTACCAGCTCACCCCCTTTAGTCAGTTCTCTTACCTCTTCTCATCTGCAAGAAGCATTTGGATTTCTCTACAATAGAGTGCAATTGTAATACCACAGTCCTGGAAACCTCTCTGTTCCCATGTCAATCCCTAACTCCTTAAAGATAAATGGTCACATTTCATTGCATTGTTCCCTTCCAAGCCTAAACTAACAGGAACACGTAGAATAATTTAAGATAGACCTGGAAAGGACACCAAGACAATGTCTACTTCAACTGCCCCACGCTACAAAGGAGGAGTACCTAAAAGTTTCATGTAAAATACCTGAAGGACCTATGCGTCACTACTCCTTCCGATAGAATGTATTTCCTAGCATCTAACTTGCTGGTCCCTTGCTAATGTTTCAGGCTGTCTCACCTTATCCTGCCTACTCTGGATGTGGGTATCTCCTCCTCTCTGCAGCAACCTCAAAGCTGTCACCAGGGTTATCTTCTCCTCCGTATGCTAAACAACCAGCCTTCACCAAATACCTTGTCCCCCAGGACCCTGATCATTTTTGCTGCTCCCATTCACACTTTTCTCAGCTGCTCCTTCCATTGGGACATTCAATGTCCATCTGAGAGCAGTGCTCACGCTGACACTTGCCACATGTTGATCAGGTCAGAAGAAAAAAAACCCACAAAAACAAACAAACAAAAAACAACCAAAGAGTCTCACACGCAGTACATCAGATGGCAATGTGGAGTCCAACTGTTTATATTCAACAGCAGTCTTGGTGCATCTCCGTCGGCAGACTATGCCCTGTAGTCCCATATATCACTGTCATTCTGATATGCGTCTGACTAATTCATGGGCTCAACACCTTTACTAACTCCACATATCAAGGTGTTCAAGAAGGGAAAGGGTTGGATGGACTAATGTTGTCAATTGACAGCTGACGTTGACCTCTCTGAAGCACCTACTCTGACAATCTCTGTTCTGACAGCTTCAACTCAGATAGCAGCATCAAGTGCTATCTTCACAAGCCACCTAATCACTGCCAACTTCAGGTCCAGAACTCCTGCAATGGGCATAAACCACCTATCGTTCAACCCTTTAAAAAAAAAAAAGAAAAAAAGCCATTTCTGTTTTGATGACAAACTCCTGTTGACTACCAAGCACAGCAGGAAGATCTCAGCTGCTCCTAGTATGGCTACAATACAAATAATTCATGGAAGTTGTTTACTCAACTGCTATGAATCACTGCTGCTCCAGGGAAGTCCGCTCCAGGGAAGTCAAGAGGCCAAAACCCCTGTTAATATAAAAAAAAAATATAGATCCCCAGAGTCCCCTGCCGACTTTTATCTGCTAGTGATCTAGAACAGTATTTTCTGACTAATCCTTCAAAGTCATTGTTTTTTTCAGCCTCCTCAAATTCCCCACATCCATTGTGCCTGCTGGGACTTTGTAACTCATCCTAAGTCTTCGCTCCTTATATACATGAATCGTCTGTAACCACCTTTTCTCCCTTTGTCTGGTTAGCCAACAATTCAAAGTAGTACCCAAGATCAACACAATGCTTTTCCATTAACCGGTTTGGGTAAGTACCGTCCTGCCATTAAGTTTTTTATTTTCAGGCACTGGTCTAGCCAGACCAATTGATATGGAAATGAGTGTAATTACCAGCGTAAACAATCTGTTATTTTCCATACAAGTTAGAACGCTAAATCACCAATGGTGCACTATATTACCATCTGAATAGGAGGAGGTAGCTAATGGGCCATATGTTAAAAAGCAGGTTACTTGCATCTTCATTTGCAAATGAAAAGCAAGAATGACAGCTGGATAGTAAAGATATGACCATTGATCATATTGCCACTCCTAGGACCCCCATGCAGAAATACCCCGTGTATCAAACAACCACAAAAGTTTCTCAGCTCTGAACGCTGTCTGCTTCATGACAAGGTTCCAAAAATTACTGATGATACACCAAGAGTGTCACCCAGCCCACCTCCAGGCTCAACTAAGTTTCACGTACCACAAGAAAATATTTGAGAAACTACACTACAAAATTTACACATTTGCCTTCCCAAGTTGTGATACATACTAATGGACCAAAGTTTCCCAACAAAGCTGTGGAGAAACAGCAAAACAAGCACTGTGCATCAGCAGAGGCTCGTACGAGCCATCAATTACAAGACAGATATGCCCAACACTGCCCCATCTCCAGTTCTCAGTCCCAATCCCTATCCATGAGCTACGTGATGCCTTCATAAGACTGGCTGGGCACAGCTGATGGGCTGAAAGAAGCACTGGGGGCAGCAACTATGTACACTGACTTTGAACCTGGAAAAACACTGTGGAACCCTTTTTTAAACAGGAATTAACCACCAAGTTCAGCTGTAACAGGTAAGGTGGGAAGAAAAGTCTTTATCTGCATGACAGGAGGCATTTAATGGCAAAGCTGAATTAAGGAGTTATCCCTCCCTACCCTGAGCTGCTTCCTCACAATAACGGTGGCCAAAAAAAGAAGGGAAAAAAGTATTATTGTTAAGCCCAATTAGTTCACCCACCAAGTTCCCAGAGCAGTGTCATGGACACAATGACAAAGACACGCAAGTGATAACTGAAGACCCAAAACGCAACCAAACCAAACCATCAACCCTAAAATGTGAACCCTTATCTTCTGATACCACATCAAGTGAGATGTCAGTTTTTTCTGCATTTCTGCAACACAAACACCAGGTAGGACCAGGAGGCCAGTCCCCAGCTCTGACCGGAGCAGCACACCTCGCCTGTGAATTAGCATTGCAACAAGGCTGTTTGCTTAAGGCACGTCCCCCTCCAGCAAGGAGAAATGGCAGTGCATGCGATGGGGATGACGGGACAGTCAAACTCCCCAGCTGATGTCCAGCGAGAGTGATAATAGCACTGTGTTCTGCCTCAATAGTGCAGCTGCTATTAACGGTGCTTAATATATCCTTGCAAAGATACTGCTTTGTTCTTCAGGAACAAGACTTTCTGCCTCAGTGTCCTGGCTTTCCCCTGTCCTCCAACATATAGTCGACTCAGTGGTTTGGGGGAAAAAAAAAAAAAAAAAAAAAGAAAAAAAAACGAAAAGTAAGTTGAGAGGTCAAGCCACTTTTAAATGCATATGCATTAGAGCTCCCAGAAAGCAAACTAATTACACTGAAAATGATGAGCTAAACAGAACCAGTGTGACACCAAAAATGACCGTTCAAGATGTGCTAATATGCTCCAGTACATACATTATTTCTCAGTCAAAATAAGACTGGGAAGCATTAAAAATCAGCTTTCATTTTACAAAAATAATCTTGTCAGTGATGGCATTTATAACGGAATGTGTATGTGAAGCTCTGGCAGCTCTGGCTTGGCTTGGCTCCCCTGCACCTCCATTGTCCCTATGGGAAATGGCATCTCTCCTCTCCACGGGATGCACACACAGCACCGTGCTCAGGGTGATGCCCCAGAGACCCACTAGTCCCTCCCCAGAGGGAAACTTAATTGATAATGCTGGGAGAAAACTAAAACTACTTACATATTCGATGATATTTTTTTTTCCTACAAGAAGTTCTTCCTCATTCTTTACTGACTTCAAACATTATCTAACACATCCTCCTTCAGTAAGGAAGAATGAGGCAGACAAATCACAACATCCTGGCATTTGTAGCAACTAATGAATATAAACAGCATTTTCAAATCTGTCAAAATAATTTACAGTATCTCCCAAAGTTTCCTTGCAGTACATACAGCTGCCGAGTTAAATGGTTTTCCAATTGCAAATCATTTTTGGAAACAGCCTAAAGAATGAGAATATTCATCAATGGGTTTATTAATATGGGTAGAAAGAGTAATGGATGCAGTATCTGCTAAGGGGACATCACATTATGGTACACACTTCAACTAAATTGCAATCAAAAAAAAAAAAAAAAAATTGAATACCAGGGAGGCTCTTACCATTTCCAACTGCTCTCTCTTTAGGCACTTTTAGCACCTGATTAATTAATAATTGTTGCTTGGGTTATGCTGCTTGGCAACTTCTGTACCCTAGCTGTGAATCATAATCTGGAGTAAAAATTTAATAGGTATGCTGCAATGCTATCTGAGATGCACCCTGTTGAGTGTTAAATAACTTACTTTTTGTAAATATAGTATTTTTTTTTTAACCTGAAAGCAGCATTATGCTTCGATAACTCTACCTGTCACCAATAGCAGTAATTAGCACTTGTGTTGCTTCACTGAGAGATTACCTGATAGAATCCAATTAGGGAATTTTTTTTTTCCCCCGTTGTTTTTCTAAAGCCATCACCACACTTGGGTGAGCTGCATTTTCATGCTGTGCAACCGAGTTCATTATACATAAGTGGTCAGCTGGGGGGTGGTTTTTTGGTGCCATTTGTAAAGGCTAAACCTTGGGAGGCCGGTGGCAGCAGCACTGCAGATGAGGCCAGACAAGAAAGCTTCAAAGCTCTTCCCCAAAAGAACAATATGAAAAATGAGTTTCTGGGACAAACAACAACAGAGAGAGGGAGACCTGCTGTATTGCCACTACAAGTAAATAAGAATAGCAGCAATAAAAGCAAAGCATCCATCCTTCCAACACCAACCCCCCAGCAATCGCAGGGATCAAAATAACAGGATGAACAGGTTATTTTGGTACCAAAACCTGCCCCCTGGCCAAGCTCTTCATCAAGAAAGACAGAGTGAGAGTCAGACTAAGATGAGATGAGTGAGGGAGGGCCAGCATACATCATTAACACGAGCAAAGACAAATGCAGCAGCCCATTTTGGGATGAACACCCAAGGCTACCCACCCAGCAGAATTATCTGTAGCCCACCAGGACAGCATCTCGGGATGGGTCTATCCCATCACCAGGACTGTGTAACAAGACTAAGTGGAACCAGTTAATGAACATGCTTCATTTCAGAGGAGGACAGAGGTGACAAACAAGGTAAATCTTGACCTCGCAGCAGCTCTTCCAAAGAGACCAGAAGCTTTCCGGTGGCTACACAAGGGCATTGGACAGCATCTGCCAGTTAACCCAAAAATAGTGTAAAACCTCAAGGCAAGCTGGAAATCTTGGCTAGTAGGGAGGGAGAGCTAAGGGCCACAGCAGGCTCAGAAAAGTAATTTAAAACTGCATGTTGGTCTCTGTCCTCTGGAAAAAGCATCTGTGATGCCCTCCAGCAACCAGCACCAGCTCCTGGGCACAGCTGTGGTCCCTGCCCTGCAGTTCAGCAGCAGTGGCAGGAGCACCAGCTATCTGCAGCACTGAGTAGATGCCACAAAGCTCCAGGAAAAGGGGCGAGTGCTGGGAAGCACCTTACCAGAGGGGGTTTCTAAAGGCCAGCTCTCCAGACCCATTCCACTGACCGGCACAGATCACCATGTCCTGCAACTTAAAAAATAATTTGCTTTCTGAATTTACGCCCTATTTTTCTAGTATATGCAAATTAATTTCTGCATAAAATAACAGCAACAGAAAATTTAAGGAGGATGCCCCACACAAAGGATGATTTTCAACTCTGACCTCATGGAAGTAGATGGAGAGGAGCAAGTGGCTGCGCTCCTCAGTAGTGGCCAAAGGGTTTGCAATCCCCTACCCATCTCCATCAACACAGCTTACGGCAGCTGGAAGAGCACCAAAAATCTGCCTGTGTGCCATAGAACAGGCAGTGGTTACTCTTACTTTGGGTTTGTTTGTTTGTTTTGGTTTTGTTTTTTCTTTTAATTTCTTCATTTTTGGATAAGAACAACTTCAAAGTCCTACAGATAAGAGATATCCACCTAGACTTGTGAAAAGCATTTGACACTGTCCTGCATGACATCCTGGTCTCTAAATTGGAAAGACATGGATTTGATGGATGAACCACTTGGCAGATAAGGAATTGGCTGGATGGTTGCACTCAAAGAGTTGTGGTCAACAGCTCCATGTCCAAGTGGTGCCCAGTGACAAATGGAGCNTCTCCTCTGAAAACAAGCTGAGAGAGTTGGGGTTGTTCAGCCTGGAGAAGAGAAGGCTCCGGAGAGACCTTATAGCAGCCTTCCAGTATCTGAAAGGGGGCCTACAAGAAATCTGGAGAGGGACTTTTTACAAGGGCATGTAGTGATAGGACAAGGGGTAATGGCTTCAAACTGGAAGAGGGTAGATTTAGATTAGATATCAACAAGAAATTCTTTACTGTGAGGATGGTGAGACACTGGAACAGCTTGCCCAGGGAAGCTGTGGAGGCCCCATCCCTGGAAGTGTTCAAGGTCAGGTTGGACAGGGCTTTGAGTAACCTGGTCAAGTGGCAGGCGTCCCTGTCTATGATTCTATACTGCTGATACCCATGTAACCAGGTTCTTGGTGGGGGAGGAACTCCCACCCACTAAAATAACCATAAGAACAATTCTTTACTAACCTCAACCCACTCCCTCCACTGCCTGGCATGGATACCCTTTACGACAGCTTTTCCGGGCAGAGCTGAGCACTTCAGAAGTACAGGCTTTTGGGATCACAAAGAATTTTGGAGATGTTGACAAGCTGTGCCAGGAGGTCTGAAAAACAGCACCCTCTTACAGCACCCAGGATCACAAACATTTGCCTTGCTAACGCTTTCATGGAAAGAGAATAGGAGAGAATAATAAAGCTTTCAGCAGAACTAATTAAAATTAAATTACTCACAATTTACAACCTGCTCTTTCTATATCCCTAAAAATAACACCAATAAGACGACAGATATTCTGAACCCTCTATTAAATAAAAAAAAAGTTTTGGCTTTCCCTTGCTTTTATATGTCAGCCAAAAAAATAAAATACTGCCGTTATGCCTACATCTTCACCAGCAATAACTCTGGACAAAACCATTAATCATGAAAAATTTATTCAACGCATTTGGCCTTTTTTACTACATGTGAATAATCCACAAGTTAAAAGGAGACCAAGGAGGGTTACCACCACAATGATTAAAAGCTTTGAAAGAAATACGAATGCTTTTGCTTCAGGGCACATGCTGACCTCTAGTTAAGAGCAGCTGGGAAGAGTTGAACCAAAACTGCAGCAAGTGTAACCAGAAGTGCCTTCAGGAAGAAGGCTTCCCCAAACAGCCAGCTCTGCCCCTTGCAAGAGACAGACCACAGCTTCTGAGCTATCTGGGCAAACCTGAAAACCCCTTATGTATTATTTGTTGTTTAATACACTATGTTTCCCTAATCCCTAAGCAGCTCCCTGGCTCAGGCTGGTGAGTGGTGGGAAGCTTCACTGCTAGCAAGTTTAGGAGGTATCAAGAGGTTTCCAGACAGGCTTTTGCACAGGATCCCCACAAAACTGCACATGCATACATCCACCTATTTTGTATGTATACACCCATACACAACCACAACTTGTATACACACACGTGAGCATTGGATCCTTTTGATATGTCGGAGCTCAGACCACCCACGGGGTTCTTCCCAGCCCAGGCAATTCCCCACCCCAGCTTTGGTGTAGACCAGCCTGTCACACAGCAGGCTTGCACCAGGCACTGGAGGTGCCTTGTCTACAGGTGACAAGGTAAGTGTGAATTTTGGGTAATTGCCATTTTTCTAAGCCAGAAGAGAGTGGGAAGATAGAATCAGCTACTCAACAAAAATGCTTCTTGCTGCATTTGGGGGACAAGCAAATTGGTGAAAAAGTGAACTCTCATCATCCCCAGGAACATTTTTCTGACTTACAGCCAAAAAAACATAGTCTGTGATACGCAGAACACATAATTCAAAGAACAGTATGAAGCCAGAAAAATCCTCATGATCTTGGGAGTGCTTTTCAAATCAGCAACAGATCAAGTAACAAGTACATGAAATGAGACAGAGCTAAAATGAACTTATGAAAATTGTTAAATATTGATGTAGCAATCGAGGACCAAAGCAAAAGCAGGAGAAAAAAGGGCCCATGAGTAAGAGTCCTACATTTCCTACTCAGATAGACAATCCCATTAATGCTGCAAACATTGTCCTGTCCCTTGCGGAGAATTAATAGAGAGACCATCTTTCTCAGGAAAGGCACAACCTCCCTTACGCAGGCACATCAGCAGCACAGAAATTTGGGTTACATTTTCAAGAGGACTTTAGCTTTACTCCCAAATGTTTCCTGGGTGCAGTCAGGTACCTCCTCAATCCTCACTGCAGCTTTTTATAGACAGGCTCTAAAAGCACATTTCACGAAGAAGCCTTTATAATTTTACAGATGGGGAAACTGAGGCACTCCTACTTGCAACAGTAGAACCCCAGATATCAAGCCTTTTCTTTAAGTGTTTCGCCTTCATGGAAAAGATGAATATCCACTCCTGTAATTGCCAAGGGATGTTACATCTCTCCTCCTCCCATGTGTCAGTTCTGCAGCTCGTATATGCTCTGTGCTGCATCCTGGGACAAACCAAGGACCCCAAATCACAGTTTCAGAAAATAAGGGATTGTTTGTCACAGCTTTTAAAGCAGATACTGGCTGACCTCTTCAGCAGCGCTGGAGTATTTTTCTTTTCTGTTGTATTTGCTGCACTGTTTATTATCTTCCCATTTATTTTAAGTCCTGCTAAGCCCAGTGGAGAGTGCTTGCAGTTTATACTGCACTACACTGATCCTCCTCCTGCTTTTTTTTTTTGTAGCATATGGCCATTGAGGTTATAGCCTCTCTTTCACTTCTGTGTCTAGCTTTATTACCTTAAATTTTTTTTAATACCAAAATCTATATGGCACTTCTCTCTGCAGGCATCTCTTCTGTCCAAATTGTGATTTGATCTCCACTTTTTTTCCCCTTAACTACCCTGAATATCCGCAACATACCAGCGCAAAGCCTGCAACACCACTGGATGAGTCAGGTGCAAGGAGGAAAAATCAGTGCTCGTGCTCAGATTTTTATTTGTTACTTAGTAGCAAGTAACTAGCAATAACATTAGCCCTATTTGTTAAGTGCTAATAGTTAGCTACTGCTAAACCTTAGTAATAATAGCAGTCGTCTTCTTGTACCTCCACTCCATATCTTGTCACCAAAAAAAATTCCCACACGATTTTCCATTTTCCTTTCCTGTTCCAGGCAATTTTCCTGTTGGTTTCTCCACAAATTGTTCATGACAGTCCTTACTGGTGCATCACATACTTGGTTTTCTCACGGACCACACAGTCCTCCTTGGACAAAACCAACGTCTTCATGGAAATGAGAATAACCACGAGTTTCATCAGGAACTGAGGCAGTTTTTGTTTAAATGCAACCAAGTGCCCTGCTATTTTTGCAAATGTGTCCCTGCCATTTTCACGGCTTGCCCCAAACCATTATGATCTGAGCGGTCCTTTGTGGCATACAGCCAGCAGCATGCCTTGGACCTCAAGACAGCAATGGCTGGGTGATGGATTGAACACTAACATTAAAGCCAGTGGAGCACTCTTTGGAGACTCACCACACAACAGGATATACCACTTTTATTTAAATTTCTGCAATAACAACTCAACACTTTCCATCTGTGTTCATGCATTAATTCCTTTCTCTTCCATCATTTACATTTGATAAACACGTTCCTTGTTCAATTACAATTACCCAACTGAAAATCCATCCTATTTATCATCTTACCCACTATAAACTAAGGAGATCATTTTGATACTCCTCCTGAGAAGCTGCCTCATACAGACTCGCTCATCTGAATGGGTCTGCCAACCCTCCCAAAGCCATATATTGAATATAAAAGTCAAAACCCAGTCCTTACAGGTGAGGAAGAGGCAAAGTGTTCTCAGGGCACTACCTGCAAGGCCAAGCACAGCTCCTTTTGTTTCTTTTCCCATATAAGACAGAAAGTTGAAGACAAAAGTTCTAACCCCACTAAAAGAAGTAAGGAATGATGTAGCTTCAAACCAGGAAAAAAAACCCCTCTTCCTGTCTACAAAATGTCAAAGGTGGAAAGATGATGTCCTTTTCATTTCCTTTCTTCTCTCTTATAATGAGTGGGAATTTATCACTGAGTGCTATTTTTTTAACAGAAGTACCGGAGTTAAACAAACAGTTAAGGCTTCATCTTCAGGTAATGTAAATCAGCGCAGCTCCATCAAAGTAAAATCTATTTATACCAGCTGTGGTC
Organism: Burhinus bistriatus; assembly: GCA_013397275.1. Lineage (NCBI taxonomy): Eukaryota > Metazoa > Chordata > Aves > Charadriiformes > Burhinidae > Burhinus > Burhinus bistriatus. Next base: position 64,019 of record VYXH01012637.1, on the reverse strand, counting down.
CTTGTAATGTAATTTCAAAGCATTCTTGTTGTCTGCTACTGGCTTTATGAGGGGCAGAAGGCAGAAAATTTACCAGAAGTCAAAGGAAAAAAGATAGTAATAGAGATCTCTTAGTGATGATTGCAGAATCGATACAATGATGACTGAGGCTAAACGGCTATGAATCATCTTGGTAAGCCTACCTGGTCTGCAGGACTGCCCCAAAACAACAAAAAAAACTCCGAAACAGACCAAGTGATTCATCAAAGTCGCACAGCTACTAAACCTGTGCAGAGGACACAATGCCATCCCAAGTGCCACGTCACCGAGATGCTGAGGGACATGTCAGCCTTCACAAGGCCCCAGCCAGCACGGCATGCTGTGCCCTCATGCCTGCCCTGCGTCCCCAGGACGGAGCCGGGTTTCCAGGGCCAGGCGAGCTGCGGATGCCTAAGAGGAAGAGTGGGACAAGGGCGACATTGTTTTCCATGCCCCCACCACGCATTGCCTGGGTCGCTGGAGTTCACATCTCTCTTTTTCCCAAAACTTGTTTATAGGAGGCAGTTACCACCATTCATTTCGACATTAAAAAAAATAATAGTAATAATACCACGGGAGGAGCGAGGGGGAGTGCTCAATGATGACATGAGCACAAAGGCATGCAGGGAATGAGGAGGAGCAGCAGGAGGAGGAAGAAAGTGCCCCAGCCGCCCAGGGCCCATAAATCACACTGGCTGGACGATGACCTTTCATGTGCTGCCCACTGCTAAAGGTTTCTGACATGCAAAGTCCTCCTCTCTGCTTTGTGGGGACAACAGGGGCTCATGAGTTATTAAAACAGGGCCTGATCGCTAGTCAGAATGAATAAAGCCATTTGGAAAAGAGGGAGACAAAAGGTATGAAAGCTTTACATAAGCAAGAACGCAGGTCAAAAATCTCCTGAAGGGATAGGAGTTTTGGGGTATGTCTATTTTTGTCTTCATGGCTGATGCTGCTGCAATGGAGGGCTGTTAACACCAGTTACAATGCTCACACGAAGACCTGGAGAGGGCAACAGCTCTTGGCTGGCTGGATATCGATTTGCAAAAACAAAAACTCAAACAAAACCAAAAATAACCCCAAACAAACAAAACAAAAAAGCAACGGGAATATCATTGTCACTTTATAGGACAGCGTTTCCAATCAGAAAGAGAGCTGAGGTGGTGACTTTATTCTCCTCGTCTTTTGCCACCATCACCCCCAATTGTTTTACCCACTGTTTTGAAGAATATGAAACTCTCAGACCACTGGACCATAAAGTCAATTGTGCTCTTTATCTGCGTAATCAAGCATCTTTGGTGCCAAACTGGTGTAACTCCAACTAGAAAAAACAAAGTTTCCTGTGCACTCTAGAAGTTATATATAGTTAATACACATATGCAAATACAGTCACAGTATATATAGTTATAATCCAAAAGGGTACATTTTCATTTCATTTCAGAGCAAACCACAAGTTTCCTTGTTTATTAATTTTATTTTTCCAGAAGGGAAGTTTTCTGCAGAGACTTACATCTGGCCGATGACTTCTTGTAGGAAGAAGCTAAGCTTCTCAACAGGAAGGGCTGGCGGGGCTGGGTCCCTGCGTAACAAACAGATGGGCAAAATTTTCTGGTTGGACATTATTTTTAAACGTGACGGGATCATCAAGACATTATATAGTAATTGTCACACCATGACTTCTTTGCCTGACACAGATCAGGAATTGTAAATAAACTCCCAAGGCAACAGATATCCTAGTGCGAGCTTTAATCTATCAAATATGGTAATTGTTAGCACAATATAACAACTCACTGGCTTGCAAATTAATCGCTCAGTCTTAGCAGCAAGGTACATCTTTTTATAACTAATGCCTGGCATATGAAGTATGGCTAATAAGATGGCTCTAATTTAAGAGTCTCACAACTTCCTCCTTAAGGAGATAATTGCTCACATTGAAGGCCTCAATCCTGAGAAGGCTGCAGAGAGTAACACTCACCAACTGCTCCCTATCACTGGAGGGGAGGTTGGAGCGGACCACCTCTGGCTGGAGTGCCAAGAAAGACATCACAGGCTACGAAAAAAACAGTACGGGATCACAAGTCATCAATATATATGGCCTACTGGACCAGAAAGGTTATATAGATCCTGATGCAGAAATATGCACCTGATTATTCAAGATTTTTTTAACACTTTTGACCTAATTAATTTGAACAATATAGGTCCAAAGCTCACAGGTTTTGAACAATGCTTACAGTTCCTTCCTTCTAGCATCACGTCACTCCTCTTGCTGTCCAGACCTAATGATATATCAAAGCCTTTTTCTCCAACACAGTCTTCTTCTTCCCCTACTCAGTGTTTAGCTCTGCCCAATTGTTCCCAACTAGCATCTCCAGCTGGTGCCCGCCCATCTGCTTCTCAAGGAGGTGGCCAAGTTCTCATGAGCTTCAGCCTCAGGGCTCCTCCCCAGAGCTTTACTTGCATTATCGATCAGACTGACTGCCCCTTCCTGGTCCCTCCTTGTGACCCCTTCTCAGACATGAATTTGTTTAAAAGACAACAAGCTGTAGCCAGGGAAGTCCTCCTCCTGACTGAAGGTGAAAAAGTCAGCCGTGCTCCAGGGCACCACAATGTCACAAATGCCAACAGTAGGGTTTATGTCTTTTCTACATAATTTCTTCATAGTCTGCACTGATTTCAAATAGGGTAGTGAGAACTTTGATGAAAACAGAGGAGCTGACTCATTACAGAATACTAATGCAAAAGATAGTTCCTGATAGACTTAGAGCCTTTCCCAAAGAAAGCTGGGGAGACTTGAAATTTATTGCATAACTCAAAAATAGTAATTGGCTAGTAAATACACCATCTCAGTTAATGTGATAATCAATTGCATACTTGCATGAGTTCATTTTGATGACAAAATGAATGTATTTTTGTTAAGAATGAATCCTCCCAGGGATGTGACACCACACAAAGCATGCTGAGACCCCCAAAGCACAACATGGATTTCTGAACAGTTCAGAGATCCCATCGACCAACCACTTTTATCACTAAAGATAGCAAAGACCACAAACACTCACTGCCTCTCCATTATTTCTTAAGAACTGGATGTGACGGCCGCCAAGACTACCACAAAGCTCAGGCTGGGTTCTGGATAAAACCCTGAGCACCTGTGAAATCTGGAAGGAGGGCAAAATGAGCCCTTTTGCTCCTGATTTACCCTGCCCGGCAACAAAACAAACCTCACTCTCCACTTCCTTGAATTTTTGTGAATGCAGAGGAATCCAAACCCCAGCAGGGGGATGGCACATTCCTCCTACTCTCAGGTCACACAAGTGGCAAGAATCTGATGAACAACTTTGAGAGAAGTCTGCTGCAGGTAAAAGACAAAAATGTAAGGAAGTAAGAGGGATACCTGAGGTTATGGTGCGTATCCAAAACTCTTCCCCAGAGCAGCTTGAGCACTTTTGAGAACTGCACTGTAGACCAAATTATACAGTAGTGACCAGTAACACTAAAAATTCCCCATACAGCACTGATTTTTTTGTTGGTTTTTTTTTTTGTTTGTTTGTTTTTTTGTTTTCACTGGAAGTCATCAAAATATCTAGTTTGAGCATGACAGCAGATCATTGCGGATCTGGTGAGACTGAGCTACTTCTAAATTGGGAACTGTGACAGGAGAGTAGCACAGCATTAAAGCTTACCTAGGGAAACGAATCAAATGAATTAGAGAAGCAGCTATAAAATTTAACAGAAGAAACTGGTATCAACCAGTTAGGGCTTACGATTACTATTATCAGAGGTTTTATGGAATTATAACCTAGATATCACTATATAAGGTTGAATATCTGATATACAGAATTAAACCCCACTATACTTCCTTCATCTGCTATATAACTGCTTGTCTAAGAAAAGACTAGTGGACTGATTAATCAATTAAAAGTTCAAAGGACCAGCATATTATCAGAAGGCTGACACTTCATCTAGTGAGCTGGCACTTGCATTTTTAATTTAGTATTCCATTTCTTAGTTAAACTTCATTGGCTACCTTATTTATATAAGCCTTGTATCTTCTTGAAAAGCAGGAGGTACCCCTTCAGTAAGATTTACTGTTAGAATGACATCACCCTCGCTTTTTCCTCACATCCTTCTTTCTGACACCAATGGCGTCCAAACCTCTGTCCCTGCTGCAGCTGCTGAGCAGTAGCATAAAAAAGGCATGTGACTGTTCAGTATATGCTCTCCCCATACATTAAAAAGTGGAAAGGAGACCTGGCTGCTCCCCTATGACAAATTCGCTTTGCTCTTTTCAACCCCAGCATTACAAGGAGAGGAGTGCAGCAGTTTCTCCTCTACAGCTCCAAGTCTCACGGCTCAGCACAGCAGCAGAGTAAATAAGCTTAGAAGTAGTATGTTCAGAAATTGCAACGTCTGGGTAAAAACAGCCAGACAAAATCTGCTTCAGGTCCTCGCTTCTGCGAATGCACAAGTTCACACGGGTCTCCTCTGCATATCCTTCTGCAAATATTTAAGTGAATGAGTTTCGCTCTCACCAGTTTAAAAAATTCACACCTGTGTCTCTTTACCAGGAGTTACCTTTTAATAGGCTCTGGGAGCAAGGGAAAAGAAGAGAGCAGGCACAGTTTATGAGCCGAAGGATGATGGCGAGCTTGGCTTTACGTCCTCAGCAGTGGAGAAGCTGGGAAACTGTCTCCGTGGAGGCCACGCACAAATGACACATCAAACTGGAGGCAACAGCAACATGCCCCATAAGAGACAATTTCCAAACTGTTGACAAAGTGGGTGAGACAGCACACAACTCTCCCCCAGGATGAGCACAGCCCCACACCGCTTACTGGTACTGACAGGACCAGGCAGCATGCCACCCAAATGCCACACACAGCCAAGACGCCTTATCTGACCTCCTTGTTCCAGAAACGTTGCTCCAGGTAAATGTGAAAAAGAAAAGAGCTGTAGTTTCTGCAAGGGCAGGATCCCACCAAGTCAGTGACCTTTCCAGAAGAAGTGTGGAGAAAAAAAGCACATCCCTCTCCTGCTTGCAGCCCAATCCCATAAAGCTTTTTACACACACTTAAGCTCATCCTTCCATATTAAAGTGCTTATGATGAACTTTAAGCACCATCTTATGTACCATGGAAGCTTCACAAGGTGACTCTGGAGAACCTGGTCCGTGACTGCTCGCTGAACTGAGTTGGTTTGGCATCCCCAGAAGGATTGCCACAAACTGAACCATCAATAACAGCCTGAACACTCGGAGCTGATCAAAATTTTTCCCAAAATGAACTCCTTAAGTCCCATCCCAATCCTTTCAGCCACCTTCTAGCATGACTGTAACTCCACACGGACTACTCCTAACCTCGCGCATCCCAATTCCGTGGACAGTGATGCAAAGTCCATCCACTGGAGAGGGTAGGACCATAGAGCAATCAACTGAAGACACTCTAATGCGGGTTTTCCCACAGGTATGTGCTCATCTCACACTCCAAAGTCAGGTTCTCCCTCTCCACATGAGGTTGTGGCACACCACTTCTATATGAAAAGGCGATATGTAGTCACTAATTGGTCTCATTTATTACTGTTGCATCATCTGATTCAAAACATCATTCAGACCCAAGTTAGGAACTAGATTGCTACATATGCTTTAATCATAATATTCTTTAAAGAACGAAAGGCAGGCAGACAGCAGCCATTTTGCCTTCATCTGTCTTCTCTTGTTGCCAAAGTCCTTTCAGACGCTCACCCATTTATCACTTAGATAGCAATCATTAGCTCTTTTCATAACAACTCCTACAGAGTGATGAAGGTTGTTAGATTTTTTTTTTTATTTACTTTTTTCCTAACTACACACAGAGTTAGTGCTGTAGTAACTCCTGTCCTTTATAAAAGTTCTCATTTGAAACGGGGCACTGAAAATCATATACAACCCTACGCAGTCTGTATGGATACATGCCCCTGAATAATGAACAAACAAGGAAATTTTAAAGCAAAAGGTAAGCAGTCAAATACTGCAAAGTCCACACTGTTGACAAAATCTGGATTTTACTCTCGAGGCATTTCAATAATCTTATAAAATATACACCTCAAAACAAGTCATTCTGGGTTAGAACTGTAGTTGTTTGCTTATGAGGCAATTAAATTTAAGCTCCAAAGAATATATGAAATGTATAATCTGGACCACAAACTACATTGGCTACCCTCACTCATCATGGGAGCTGATGTAGCTGTATTCACCCTTTCACCCCAGACTTCATGGGACCAGCACCAGGTCCAGGCAGACCACAAGTGGGACATCGCCAGAAGAGCCACCAGTAGTATGGCCACAGCACTGTCTGCTGGAGAGGCACTTCATAAAAGAGGACTTTGCTCCCCAAAATGAAATTGCCTCAATTTGCCTTAAAGGAGGAAGCACTGTCATCACCTCACCTTTTTCTGCCTGGGGAGGCACAAGGGGCAGAACAGAATAATCTCCTCTGCACCTTTCAGTGGTGCCATGGATGCAATCCTGCTCATTTATTCCCCTTACTGCCAAACACAAACCAGCCAGAGGTATTTGGGATTTTTTTGCAGACTATTACCATACACAAAAAGCAGAGGAAGAAGAAAGGATCCTTTGCCAAAGTTTGATTTTCCACAAGGAATTTCCTTTTAGAAGCACAGATTTTTTTTTTCTCCTCCCTTTTGAAAAGATGCCTTCCTAGTTTCAGTTTACTTTCAAACCCCACTTGTTTTCCAATTTTGCAAAACATTTGGGTGTCCATTTAGGGATGTTAAGATGTTTTATTTCCGTTTCCTTTAAGAAGAAAGATACAAAGAAGTTGACTGAGAACAGGGGAAATTAAGTTTCTTTACAGTTATTAAGCTAAGGCAGACTGAAAACTCAACTATTAGGGGAAAAAATAAATACAAACAAACCCAAGAAGAGTACTTTTCTATCAATATTCAACCAGGTATTATTAGTGGGGAAGTTACTGATGTGAAAAAAGTTCGACCAGCTCTAGAACTAACTGAAATACTCTAACAGGCCACTAAAGTGAATGAAGAAGGCAGCCAGTGTTCAGATTTGCGGGCACAAATTTATTCAAGGCCACGACAACAGGAGCTGAATACTTGTCACCTTTAGCATCCAACCCACCACCTCTCACCCCAGTTCCCACATTCACTCAACAGCAAGCGGCTTTTCTTGGGTATGCCAGGGAACCCTGTGCCTCACTTCTCACAGCTCTTCATCTATAGCACCAGTTCTCCTATCCCACCACATGCGGCTTAGAGCCCCACAGTGCAGAGACTCATTTGGGCATTTAACGGGAACAGCAGGTACCTGCAGAGAGCCCTTTTCTGGGGGCATGACAACAGAAAGCAGATCAGAGGAAATTACTGAAGTCCCTCTACCAAAAAGCATCACATCTGTTAAAAAAAAAAGTGTTCTATAGGCTGAAAACTGCTGACTTACTTTGTTCAACTAATGTCCAATTATTATTACATGAAACTCTACATAGAAAAAAGGAGTCTAATAAGAAAGCTAATGAAAATTAAGTATTTTACAAGAAAGTTACCTAAGCATAAAGTGAACTAAGATATCACACTGGTTTTCAAATCCAGGGGCACCAAAGCTGGCATTCGCACAGGAATGAGTTCTCGGATGTGGCGGAAACAGTGTGAGCCAAAATCTTCCAGAAGTCCAGTCTCAGCATGGTATCTTTATTTTTTTTTCCTTAAGAATACATTTTAATACAACACAGGACACTCAATACAATGCCTGAAAACAGATCTCTGTGCAACATTTTGAACTGAAATTTTTGCAAATAAATGTTTGTGAAAGGAAATAGAAAAGGAAAGGAAAAGGGAAAGGAAAGGGTTGGGGGAGTCCAAAGGGAGAACAAGCCGAAGCCCTCTCCCTTGCAGCCCCAAATCGCTGAGCATTAGAGATGCATGACAAGAGACAGGGTTCAACCCTTCTGCAGCCCGCCGTCCTGCAAAAATGAAACGGGTAGCAAATTGTTACATTGCTTGCAATTCATTACTTTTTTCGTTTTGATTTCTTCCTCGATTATAAGCTTAATAAAAGCCTCTGCTGCACTTCAGCGCAGACAGATTTCACTGCTGTGCTCTTCATCGACTTCAACCATAAAGGCATGCTAATTACTCTGAAAAGCTAATGGAAGGAAAAAAGAAAGAGATACACACAAACACACACATATTCCTAGTGAGCCGTCATGGGTGAAAGAGGGCTACAGCCCCCCAGCTTGGCCAGCCCTATTGATAGAACAAAGGAGCTTCTGGCCTGGCAGCGGAGAGTAAAACTGTGGATGCAGAAAGCAGAACGGAGAGAGGGGAAAAAAAGGAAGAAAGAAAAGGAAGTAACACTCATTCTTGTGTTGTGAGGTCCTTACTATGCAAAGCTTTCACACTGCAAAGAAAAGTGCTATTGAGAGAAGGCAGGAGGGGACCAAAACACTGGGAGGCAAACAAGCAAACACGCCGAAGTGCCTGCTGAGAGGGGACCAGGACCCTGCAGCAGCACCGGCGTTGCCTGTGGACACAGAAATCATTTAGGAAGCCAGATGATATGATAGGCTCCTATTTTCAAATGAATGAAACAACTACTTTCTTGACAGATTTGCTGCTAACAACCTGCAGGTGCACACCACCTCTGAGCATCTTGCACAGCGCAAATACATATTGAACGCCACTACAACATGGATCACGTATTCACCTTTCCTGTGTGCATGTGTAATGTTCCAGATAGTCACCTAAATTAGATCTACTTTTCTGTAAAAAGAGGAGAGAAATGGAATTATGAGCAAACGCACTTCACTCGGATGGGAAGAAATGCCAGGACAGCCTCAAGTTGTCAGGACAGTCCCAGCTGCAGCCAGCTCCAGCTTAGTGCCCTGGGGCTTGTGAGGAGAGGATTTACCCCCTCTCCCCGGCTCACAGACAGAAACCTGTCTCTTGCCATAGTCCTGTGAAATTGCAAACTCCAAACACTGCAATTTACAACTGGTATTGATAATAACTACAGTGTATCTCACTTGCGTGGAATACATCGCCAGTAAGTTAAAAACCTCTTTCTCCTCGATCTTTCTCTTAAAAAGAAAAGTCCTCTGAAATTGCGTTTACAGCCCCACAAGATGAAAGCGTTTCACGTGCTGAATTTCAGAACATGCTGGGGTGCTTTGCTCACTGAAGTCTTCCCCTGCAGCAGTGAGCACTGGGACAGGATCTGTATGTAGCAGGTGCTCCCACCCAGTTAAGAAAAAATGCCATTTTAAAGGTTTTCCACATTTTTTCTATTGGATAAAACACTGGGAAACACAAGCCACAAATAGCATCACACAGTCTTTGCTTTGGTCCAGCTCCCAGCAAATCCAGGGGATTTTATTCAAGTAAGGACCACAAGGCTTATACCTCAGATCACATTTCATAACAATTACTACTCTGTTCAGGATGATTTTCACCCACAATTCTCAAACACATTGCAAACACGAGGAAACCTCATTTTTATCACTTTCCCCATTTGGCAGAAAACAGGAGATGCAGGAAACCCCTCACCAATGGCCAAGAAATGGGACAAAAGTGTAACCCAGCTGCCCTCCCCCCCCATCTTGCCACACTTTCCCCCGAGCCTCACCACCTTCCTAACACCTTGAGAAACCCCATGTTTGGATCGCTTTGGAAATGTGTTTGTGAAGTCCTCCATGAAACATGAGGTATTTATCTCCCCATTCCCGAAATCTTGATATCTTGACAAGTCATAACTAGCCATTTTCAGCACAAAGAAAGAAAACATTTTCTGGCTATGTTAATTATACTTTAAAAATATGTAAACTGTAGTCATG
>VYXH01012637.1:34231-53751 GCA_013397275.1 Burhinus bistriatus | reverse complement strand
CAATAAGATGACTGACCCAGTGGCACAGCACACACATAAATACTTGTCTATCAGCACTCCAAACCTAAGGTACGAGAGCATCAAAACAGCTTGATGATGTACTGACATCTCAGCGGCCAGTCCAGCCCAAACCATGACAGCCAGTAACATGTAGAAGCCCTGGGATGGTCACAACTGCACCCAAAAGCTAATCCTTTTGGCCATGCTTTAAAATTACTGATATTTTTTTTTTTCAGACTAACAGCTTTTTTCCTGCCTTTAATGCTTTTTCCATTATTTTGTTATGTTATTAAGCAACTTCTTAATCTTCTTCCTTTGTTCATCCATCCTGATTGGAGGGGGGGGGAAGGGCGGGGGGACACACACATACACCTGGGTGCTGTTCAACAAATAATTTGCTTAGAATGCTCAGGGCACTCCTTCATCCTGGGATAAGGAGCAGGAGGACAAAAGAGAAACATAAAACAAACTTAAAGAATGATAATCCTGATCTTTTCACTGACCCCTTACAGGAGGTTTGCTCTGCCTGCCCACTCAGCTCCAGCTGTGCACCAGCACCTGCTTCCAGCATCGCCCCAGGATCTCGAACTCTTTGCTTGCATCAGGACAGGTTTCCAAGGACTGAGGAACTAGACAGTTTCAAGGGCTCCTTTGGTCTGAAATTCCACCCAGGGTCCCGCCTCCCCCCTCCCCTCCCATTTTTGCAGATTTCTAAAGAACCACCTTTCCCAGTAGTATCAAGATGGATTTAGCTGTTAGCACTGGCAACAGCAGCCAACCCGGCAAAAGAATGAAAACAACGACAGAAAAAACCCAAACAAAAACAACAATGCTGGCAATAATCTTGAAAAAGACAGGAACAGAGTAAGTTTTCAAGTCTCAGGCTTTCCAGACCTTCCAGGTAATGCTCGGTGCCTGTATCTCCCCAGCACCTTCCAGACTTTCTTTGACCAACAAAATCCAGACCCATGGCCACATTCAGACCCATCACAGAACACCTCTCAGATACAAGACCCCTCATTGCCAAGAGGGCCAGTCCCACAGTAATGCTCAAGGTCCTGCTCCAACTTACAGCAGGCAGCTGAAGCCTCACTTCAACTGAGAAGAGCACATCTCCTCAGCTGAAACTTGGTAGGAGCTTTATAGATTTCTTTACGCAAGATGAGCAAAGAAGCCCCTTTAAACTTTCAATGACTTTTGTGTATTATTGAATTGCCCATGCCACACGGACCACACAGATCCTGTGGTTTTCAAGTTGGCACTGCAATCACACCTGGAGACCAACAGCGCAAACTATCCACTGAAAACCTAAACAACCCAGCCTGTTCAGTTTAGAAGGGGACATCTGTGTTTTGCAACTTGCCGTATGTTTATCCATAAACGCTCATGGCTGTGGGATGGTACTGAGACCATGCAACACCACGCAGACCAAGGAACTTTTTGGTCAACCCTCCTGCTGAAGCTCTTTCATCACACAGGCATGACATCACACCACAGGCTGCCCTAAACATCACCCTTCAGCATGGGCATGCATGGCCTCTCCTCTGCTATATACATGACCCCAACACAGGGGCCTTGAGTCTTTGCACAACACAGCCACTTAAAAAAAAAAAATCACCTAAAATAACCTATACTAGCAGGGGTGAGATTTACTTTCATTGACTGTTATCTTGATTTTCTCACAAGAATGCACGGCAAGCACACAGGTATATAACATACCAACCCTATTTCAAACGGCCTCTGATTCAGAATACGTAACTACTGCTACAAACTGCAGGAGTATTGCTCCAACAAATTATTTAAAATCCAAACAGCTCATAAAAAAGCTAACAGTCTGACTCAATGACAGATCCATTTTTCATTCATTCATTTCTGTTAAAGCACATGCAATGTTAAAAGCAACAGATAATTAAATAGATGAGAGTAATATGATGCTAAGTAAAAAGGTGCCACTTACTATATCAGTAATCAGTGATCTTTCTATTACTCTTGTTTTACAGATAACATTGTCTTTGCCCTTGTAAAATACGTAGTTTCTGCCTTCTGTAGCTTAATAACTCTTCGTTTCTACTTTCTTTGCTAAAAGCCACCAGTATATCTGGGCTGTACTTCGACAATTGTGTGCTGTTCAGGTATAAGAAGTTCAGCATCATATAATCAGACGAAAAAATAGCTTGGAAAATATATTTGCAAGAATGATGCTTACAGACGATCTGACTCTACTACCTGAGCCCACTTCTTTCTCCCTGGATGGTTTATGCTCAAGTAAAATGGAGTAAGTATATCTAATGTTTTATTAGAAAAAGTATTCATTATCCCAGATTAAAAAAAAAAAAATCACCAAGATAACAGACGTGTTAGGATTCTTATCATGGCAAATCTAGCATGCGTAATTCACATTGCATCCAAAATAGTCCTTCTAATTATGTCAACCCTCATCTTTTAGAGTATGATTTACTTTGATTAGGGAATTAGCACAGCGCATTCAGGCTGGTGCATGCTCGAGAGCTTTTCTGATTGAACTGGCCCCACTTCAGTCCAAAAGGTTTCTTCCATGCTTGCACTTTATAAACCAGAGGAAAATAATAAAACGAAACTCAGAAGCAACAAGAAAAGGGTCTTAAAAAAACCATCCCAAACCAACAGCAATAGCCATCTATTGAATAGGTATTTGCAACAAATGCAGAAGGTGGAAGGCTTAGGAAAAGGGGAAGAAGCAGAAGAGATGCAGGGTAAGGCAAAGTCCACTGAGTAAGTCAGTACTGCTTGAACACATTTCAGTCATCTTACAGGCATAAATATGAAATTTTAGTAATTTAGAGAAACTTTAATATTTCTAAATTGCTAGGTGTCAAAAACTAAACAATCCCTCCTCTGAAAATTGCAAGCTGGCATGAATAATACTCATTTGTGTCCTGATAGTATGCAACAGGGTACTATTACTACGCAAATCTCTGAGCAGCCCCTGTACATGCATTTAAAACACCTCAAAGAAGTTAAATGGAAATGGAAGCAGACTTAGTGACAGGTTTTACTGTAGCACAGCAGAGACAAATCAATGGGACGTACATTATATGCTTCCCAATCACAGGGAAAGGACAACTTAGGTCAGAGGAAGAGCAGAAGAAACATTTGCACCTTAAAAAAACCCTTAGGATCTGCCAAGACACAGTCTCCCAACGAAGGGGATGGCCACCACGATGGCTGTACGGAAACAGTTTTCTTTCTGCAGAGCATTCACTGCAGAGAGTTGAGGGAGAAACCACCTCTTGAAGGATTAAGGAGGCACCATGAAAGAAGTCTGGCCACAACGAGCCGTTGCATTCAAGGAGTGACCATTCATCTCGACCAGATGACTTTCACCCTGGGGACTCAAGAAGCAGCTGCAGGCATGAACACACACAGGTTATAAAATAAAGACAAATTTCTTCTCAGGCTTCAAGGCTGGACTGCATTGTGCCAGATGCGTCCTCTTTGTCCACGTAGGAATTTTGGGAAGGTGCAATGTGCATCTTTATTGAGAGCTTCCCAGTGACCTCAAGAGCTGCAAGAAGGTGGCAGGACACAGCACCTACACTGATGCCAGGGTGCACAAAACAAACCAAAACAGAAAAGCTAGCAGAGAATATATACATATATTTTATATAAGTGTAGGAAAAATTGACTAGAGAGAACAGGGACAGCAGAGAAGCCCTGCAGCATGGCCAGTGCTCTGGCAGGAGCAGAGACAGGAGCTCAGGGATGTGGGAGCAAGCCATTTCAGCTGCCAATATGTACAGCATGCCACGCTGCACAGAAAAGGAACTGTAAAGAAATATTGGTGCAGTTAAGTATGCAAATATTTTGTTGTTGACAAAGGAAGTAATAGGGTATTTTTTCATTGTTCTTCCTTGGGGTATGAAGAGGCTCAGTGCCTCTCTTTAAAGGCATCAAATAGCAACACCACGAGCCTCACCATCACCCTCACATTTGACACTTTAAATCCATAAGCACACAGGCAAATGCATGTATACACACTCCCAACATACTTTCTTCCCTTTTCAGAAATGAAGTGCCACTTTTAAATATTTCCACTTTACTTGGTTTGAATTGCCGGAGATCAAATGAGTCAATTAAGTGCTGTGTCTTTTTTGTTCAGAGGCAAGATGAAGGTAATTTGCTGCTCAGTGCATCTGTTTCCTCATCAGCACAGTAAGGACCGGGCTAATTAGGGGAGGAAAACAATATGGTCATATGGATAGGCCAGATTGCCTGTCACTCAGCTATTCAGCGGGCAGGTTGTGTTATGAGTACAGCAAACAGATAAGGAGTCTTTATCTCCTTCCTCTGGAAAAAAAAGAAAAAAAAAGAAAAAAAAAAAGACTTCAGGCACTCAGATGGTTCCCTGAATATTTTTAGCATTAATCTCAAAAGGTTCCCCCCCCAATTCCTGTCATCACTTATGTGCCTGTGATGAACATTGCAGCTTTTTGCTCCAGCAAGGAACCAAGGTGGCACATGCCAAGGTTTCTCTTTGTGTGGCTCACCGGCACCAAGGTCGAGCACGTGGCACCACTTGCTCACCCAGGTGGGCAAGGGGTGACCCCAGCTCACGCTGTGGGAAGCACAGGCAACCTGGAGCACTGGCACATGGAATTTATTAGCAATTAAATGCACGATGCTAATGAACTCACTCCAATTCCTTCTTCTGTTGACTTTAATCTACACTGCAAGGCATCGCTCCACTTTCTGGCGGACTCACTGCAAGTGAACACGGGGCTCTCCCTGCTCCAAGACCTCCCCACGCAGCAAATGGGAAGGCACCCATCTGGAAGATGACTCTTGTTGTAATGCATCAAAATCTTCACAATCTCTGCCTCCCTAATGCCTCCCACACCGTGATCTTTTTAAAAACACAAGTTTTGAAAATAAAACTTCTATGCAGAAGCGCATGATCAAGACCCATCTAAAAAGCTGTTGTTGCTAATGCCTTCGCTATCTGACACTGAAAATTCCTAATTATTTTTCATCATTTTTAGTTTCAATAGGGTCAGTTAGGCATATGATTTCATTTTCAAATGCCTCTGACTTTGCAGCATTGCAGAATCACAGACCCTGACTCAACAATCCCACGGGTGAGTGCCCTGATTCAGCTTTAAATCACCGATCCTAAATCTAATGTCAAAAATTATTTTCTTGGTAAACTACAAACATGCAAGTGCATGAGAAAAGCAACTTTAAGGAGACGAGCCAGAGATAAGTAATTTCCAGTCACTCGCACACAATCCCACTGCAGCATTTCTGTTTATTAGGAGATGATATGGAATATCAGAAGAAGTTCATTTATTCACTGGCCTGTAAAATCAAGCAGCAGTAGACATTACATTTACTACATCTAAGCTTTATTTGCTACTACAAAATGAAACTGTATAAGGTACAGAAAACAAGTTAACTCATATCGAGTATATCATGAAGGTAATCAACCTAACCAAGGGCTTTCACATCTCCCCGTCAGCGAGCACAAGACAGACAGTGCTCGATACTGCAAATACAGCTTTTTTTTTTTTAAATTATTTTAATACAGTATTCCCAGCAGATCTCTGCTTTTACATTAATCAGAAACATACCAATGAAGTCTTCTCCTCAAGCAGAGAATAGTTTTAGAGGGCTTGCTAAAAACCCACGAAACCCAGAACAGACTTGTAATGGAGCCCACCCTTCCTTGCACAGTGGGGAGGACAGGTTCACTCAAAAGGCATTTAAAAGTCTACCAGAGAGCATCTTAATGCCTCAGCCCAAAGTAAGACAACTTTCATCCCAGATTTCAGGACACATCCTACACTGGCCTTGACCCAACAGCTTTGCTTAAACCAGAGCAGCTTTTTGCTCCCATTCTGAGGGCTGCAAAGTCTGGGATGAGTCACCAGCTATTCTAGATCCATAAACAAACATCCAAAAACATGGATCAGACTGCAAAGCCCCCCCTGAACTTCAAGTCTTTACCCTTGCACTCTCACCAGTTCTCACAGAAATTGCGTTTCTGCCTTACCAACTCTTCACATCATTATTTACTGAAAGCCTACAACACATCCAACCCCTCAAACAGGTGAATGTTATCCAATAATACACATCAAGGGACAGGGGCCAATATTTCAGAGCAGCTATGATTATATACGGTAGCATAGGTGAAAATAAATAATAAGTCAGTATGCCATGTATTCAGTAGGAGTACATAAACTCATTTAATCACAGCTTTACTGCACCAGTATCCCACAAAATTAAGGACAGAAACTACTATTTGTATCTTCTTAAAGCCATTTAAATTGATTTGTCTAAGAGCATGCAAATATCAAAACTTGCCCAAATGGCATAATCAAATTTAGCAAACTGTGCAGAAAATGTCAGTGGCTGGAATGGCAAACCAGGCAAATCCAGACAATAAACCGCACCCTCCCCAAGAGCAAACACTTGATGGAGCAGCTGCGAGTCAGACTAAAGGGGAACATGGGGAGATGTGAAGGTCTGGCTCGTGAGCAGCAGGGACCCGTGCTCTGCTCAGGTGCCCCACCGAAGGTTTGCAAAAAAACACAGTACGAGTTGCAGAAATCTATGGTTTGTGTAGTATGCAAGCTATACTGGCAACTATATGCTGGCAAGTTTATGGCCACTGTAAACACCAACGCTTTAACAGCAATGGGATAAGCTGCAACAGGTCTCAGAGGGCTCTGCAAAACCCCTCTAAAAAGGTCTTAAACTATCAGAGCAAGAGGGAGCATAGGACAATCACACACAAAGCACAATGCACGTGTAATGCCAGCTTGCAGGGTGCTGCAGATGCCAAAGTTTGCATGGGTTCAAAAAAGCAAGCAAATTCTCATCTGAAAAGTCACCTTTGAGTGCAACTCAGTGCAGGTCTCCACCTCCTGCTCAGGGGTCTGAACCAAAAATCAGTGGGAGCCTGGTAAAGTCTCCTGGGGAGAATTTCAGATGTGGGTCTTGCTCTTATCTCCTCCAAAGGATAAGCAGTGTCCACTCTCAGAGCCAGGTTACTGGACAAGGAGGACCATAGTTTGACCCAGCCAAGTTGTATGTTCTCATAAGGACCATTACATCTTGCTTTGTGCTCTGCATCCACACAGACTGATCCCACTCTATCACTGAACACCTCGTGAAGTCAAAGCAAACAAAAAAAGCAGCCTACCCACTGCAAAGGAACAGACAGTCTTCCCAGTAATAAGTGTTGAAGGGAGGTTAAACTGGGGGCTGGCACTTCAGCTTCATTAGGGTAATTACAACAGACTGCAAGCACCTAGACTGAGCAGAGCTAGCCACAAAGTCGCTAGGCTGAGGTTTGGGCTAGAAAATTAGAAAGAAAGTCACCTCTGCAGTAAGTACAAAGAAATACCCAGCTCCAACCTGGTAAACCATTGAAAAATCAGAGATGGACACAGTGCTTCATTTTGGCAAATAAAACAGAGGGGTCTAAAAGACTGACTGTAAGCCTCAGAAATTTAGCAATAATGTGCATTAATAAAAAAATCAAATTAATCAAAAAAATAAACCAAAAATAGCAACCAACCAAAAGGAGCGTTTGAGTTAAGAGATGCCTTAAGTCCAGCCAACACTGAAAGCATTTACATTCTGGCAGCTTCAGAAGTGCCAGCATGAATTTAGATACTTGGGTACATTCAAAGTCTTCCAGTTGCAGTTTCACTAGAAAATAATGAAACTGTACACAATCAAATCATTATAAATAAAGTTTTTTGAGCTTGGTGGAAGACAACACTGATAGATTCATGATCTGTGCTGGTGTAATAGAGCTAGTAATAATTTTGATTTATTGATTTATTTTTTTCTTTAAAAGAAGTAATCTGGATTTCTGTAAGGAATGCCTGCTCAGGAATTTCAGCCGAGCTGAACACTGTATGTTGCTGACATTGTCACTATGCTTTAAGTCAATTAGGGAGACCGGAGCCAGATGGCTGAAAACGACCAAAATTACACAGTACATTCTGTTTATTAGTTAGGATTATTATTCAGGCCATAATTGCTTTTAACAGATTATTTATCATTATTAAGATTACAATGATGTGCAAGAAAATGACAAAATTATGAAAAACATGATTTTTCAATTGCGTCTTTCCCCACTCCGTTCAAGACTTTTCTTAAATATCTGAATTAATGAATTAAAAAAAAGAAAAGAAAATAAAAAGAAACCCATTTCACTAGCCAGGCACACCAGTTTTGGGACATGACTAGAGACTGCAGAAGGATGCCAGCAACAGGGAGTTTCCCAAGACAGCTTTCACATTGCTGCTCACCCAAGCTGCTGGGAGCCTCCTGCAGAGACAGGAGGATGAATGCTCAATGCCTGCAACTCCTCCAAGACCGCCTGAACCCCATCATAAACTCAAACTCATTTGAAAAGGGCACCTTGAAGTCCTGCCCCTAAAACACTCATTCCTCCTGAACTCCAGCCAAACACAAAAATATAGGAAAGGTAGGTTTCACAAGGACTACTAACAGAAAAATCAATTGGGAGAGGCATCCCAGACTTAATTTCAAAGCAGTGGTGAGTACACTGCTCCAGCAAAGGCCAGGGATTGCCCAAGGGAGTACTCAGTTGTTTACGTCACAGGTACCAACATATCTATCTCCCTCCTTCAGCAGCTGAGATGGTCTCTCTGATGGGTTTTCCTACAGGTCCCATATATATTTTTTTAATCACTCACTCATACAAACCTTCATGTTGAGATCAAGATGGTCAAACACTTCAACCCATGAGACATCCATCACTCAGGAAAAGGCTCCTCCAATATCACCAATTTTGGAAATTCTGGTTCCATAACTCTGAACCCTCAAAGTATAAACCCAGGTGTCAGCAGCTGGAGATCAGTGATTGGAGATTGGGACTCAGAAAAAAAGGCAAGTACTCACATTAGACCCTACCCTGGAAGGGAACAGCATACAGAAAACTCACTGGTGGACAACAGATTCACACAGCCACAAGCCCTACTCCTTTGATGCTGGGAATATTAAGTTAAAGAAAAAACCTGTTCAATATAGGTTTCTTTCTCTGCCAGAGATCCTAAGATCGTAATTGAAGTCAAGCAACAATTGTGACAAATCAAGTCATCTGAACCCAAGTCTCTTAAGCTTTTAACTTTATATATACACAGCAATTATCTGAAGATTTATCTTTATCCTACAGCCTTTGGGGAACAGTTAGGTTTAGCTGTCCACCAAAATCCCCAAAGGCAGTATGCTACATTGCAACTACAGTTCAGCTTTGAAATATGTTCCTTTTGCTACAGAAACAGGTGCTTTGACACAGTATTTGTGGTTAATACTGAATTAACATTTGGCCAGTCTGCGGGTTTTTCAACAGCACCGCTCTTCTCCCTCCTGTTCATACAGTAAACTTAGCGTCTCTTCCCACTGAGCCATGATATTCTCAATGCTTTTGGTTGCTGCTAGGTTGGGCTTTTAAGGCTTCTCCTAAAAGGAAAAAAAAAAAAACCACGCCATTAGTAATATGCATAAAGTGTCCTCTAAGGTGGACAAAATATGAGGCACCATTAAGAAAAAGGGCACCAGATGAGAAAAGCATCATCCTTGCTCACCCTGATCCTGGCCATTAACCTTTGGACAGAACCGTGAGGAATGGAGGGAAGAAGCAGACTGGCTAATCAACAGGTATGTCATGCAGATAGCCATTAAAACCATACTACATTTTCTCGAAATCCATATACTTCTCATGTTACTTCATCTCCCCCCACACCTACCTCCTCATTGCCCTCAACTTCTAATAGCAGCAATGACCTTGGCACATGGCATTTTCATAGAATTAATAGTTGGCTGGTGTTAATGGCCCTTGGCTACACCTTGGGCCATCAACTCCTCCCCGACAGTCATTAATCCCAGGGAAATACCCTGCACCTCAATCGTTATTACTTAATTAGCTCCACATATAATCCGTGGAGCTGTAACACCACACCAAAGGGTTGACTTGTAAATTATGAGTGAGAAAACTTTCAAGTCAGAAGATTCAAGATACTGCACCAAAACCTAATTAAAGGCATTTTAACTTGCTAATAAATAAAGGATAATTATTTTGGGGCTGAATCAGCTACCTGAGTAAGCAAAGCAACCGCTTTTGACTCAGAGGGGCTCCTTTATTTTGCAACGCTATGGTGCACGCTACAGTAGTCAGCAAAAGCACAAACCCAAGCTTGCACTTAAAATGCTACTTTTTTTATTTGCCGTAAACAGCACACCAAGTAACAGGTTTTCGCTCCACTGGGGGAGACTTTGAGGAAGATGCACACAGAAGGGCTGTACACAACAACAGAGGACTTAGGACACATTTGCAACATGCCAGGGCTTCGCACACAGCTTAAAAAAGAAAAAGAAAAAAAACTGAAGAAAAAAGTCTGTGAGTGTTTTAGCAGTCTCATAGGCTGTCTGAACGGTAAATACACTTTCGGTGCTATTCTCCGATGAGTGGGCTCATTACAAAGGCACATTCACTGCAGCAGAGATTCTCTGTCTCTTCCTCGTGCCCCAGCTCGAGCACATCTGTGATTACGGTCCTTGCCCAGGAAACACGAACGTGGCCACCTGCGCATATGCTTCACAGTGAAGCGCCTCAATGGGGAAGGCTACACAGGAACGCAGGGGTAGCATACCCTTCCCAGAAAGGTTACAGAGCCCTTGTTTTCCCTGCTTTATCCCTGGTGCGCGTGCAGCTGCCCAACCATTATTCTCCATCTTACCGAAAGCTAAAATACCTTTATTGAGCACACTATGTGAAAAGACAAAATCAAACCACAACAAAATCCTGTCAATTAAAGGCTCCCCCAAGCGCTACTGAATACTCTTCCTACAGAAGTAGCCTGGGCTGCTGCAGCTCCTCTTTCCATTTCATTGCTCCTCTCACGTACTCCCGCCACTCTTAGGGCAGGTGTTTTTCCCAGATTACATATCCTCTGGAGAACCAAATATGATTAATTATGTTCTTTCATTATCAGAGTCACCCAAAGTGAAGACAGATCTCATATTTCATGATGCTGCATTAATATCTCCATCCCAAAGGAGACCCAACTTCATCACTGGCTAATTCAAGCCCAAAGCCTCCTCCATCTCCTTACCTGCTCCTCGAGGACAATGGGGGAATAGGTTTTGGTAGCAGCAGAACCGAGGGAAGATGAATGGTCTCATCAAAATAAAATACAATAAAAGACGGATCCGCAGAGGAAGATAAGCTTGAGGAAACAATTCAGACAAAGAGGACATCTGATGATTTAAATGTGGGGCTCAAATGGAAAATGAGATGTCTATAATTATGAAAAGAAGTAGCTTTTCATTGCCTGGACTGTTATTAGCTGGGATAGGAAACAAGATGACAACCAGAGACTCCATAAATCAGCCAATGTCACATGTTGCCACTCCTTGGCGTTAAGCAAACACCTGCCCGGGTATGGGGAGTCAGCAGGATCCTGCTGTTTGCTTGGGGTCTGCCTTTCCTTCACAGCTTGTCAACTCCATCAAGCTAAAAATAAGGGCACAGCCAGCAGACCACCAAACCAGGGCACCTTCCAGACTTCACCTTACCTATGTGCCACAACCTGACAGATGGGCATTTTAAAGCTATTTATCAATGCTCATACCAACAGAAAGAGGGCTTATGCATCGTGCTGCCCTGTTGTGCATCTCCTCCTCTTTCCTGTCATATGGCTTTTCCTTTTTTTTTTTTTTTAAATGGGTTTTACTAATAAGGATTCACCCATGCCACTGAGCTCTCTCCTCCTCCCTCCAGGCTGGCTACCTACCTGCCCCAATAGCTGCATAATTAAAACGAAAACCACTCCAGGTAATTGGCAGGCTTTGCTAATTGAAAACTGGGGAGGTAATCATTTGGCCCAGGGAAAAGCCCTGCTCATAAGCCGTAATATGGACCACCATCTGTTTGCTAAATTAGCTGCAGTGAAATATTAACATAGAAATGACTGACACCAATTATTTTTTAAGGAGTTTGCCTTAACACAGAGGACATTTCACCACCTCACTGAAGCTCTCCCTATGACAGGAGGCAATTTCTTTTCTAAGGGGCTAAAATACAGATGCAGCCAAACTTTCTTGAGCATAAAGCCAGCGGCTTACCAGTGATGGACTTTCCCAGTACTGTCAATTTAATGGGACCACCACCCTTGGCTCTCACTGCCTGGAGCAAGTGTTCACCCCTCCCGCGGGGACACATGGGTCCTCCTCTCCAGGGAAGAGATGCACAGCCCTGTACATGACAAGGACAGCCTGACACCTACGGTCACTTCTTAATTCACTGTGATTAACCAAACTTTGAGAGATTAAGGAGCTCTCACAAGCTCTGGCTGACCAGCACACACAGAACATGAGATACAAATACCACCCCTGCTTTATCTCAGATCACAGGGCTGGATCAGGGATGATCATCTGCTTCTCTTTGCAATTCCCACTCAAGCCAAATTCTCCCCACCTGGGGTAGGAACTTGGCCACTTCAGCAGCTAGCAGTCATACCCCAGGTTTCCATAACCTGCCTCTGGAAGCAAACACAGACAAGGAGCACCTGATGTCAGGACCACCTTGGGCCACACACAGCATTACCCAGTAGAAAACAGCAGCAAAACTTCTCACCACAACATCCAGAGAACATAGCAGTCAAGCTCCTCAATTCCACTTTTGTGACATTTATCTTTATATTACCACTGTGGCAACTGTCTCCCTAATGCTCCCACCAAGAGCCAAAACCCAGGAGCCACTGTACACAGCAACATAGGATAAAACAGCCCTTGCACCCTAAAACCTTACCAGAATAAAATAGAGAAAGGAGCAGGAATCAAGGCAGGGGAGAAGTGGCCAGCACCAAGGGATGCCAGGAAACCCCTGAGACCCTAAGCCCCTGGGCCAGCTCCCGAGCATTGTTGCAAAGCCCTGTTCAGCCACCCTGTCCAGAGCCCCAGCAACAAATGGCACCCAAAGACGAGTGGGACCCTTCTTCCTCTCCAACCTGCAGGCACCAAGTGGAAGGCACACCACAGTAAATTAAAACAAGGATACTATTCAAGCAAGGAACCTAATTTTGCCAATTAAAATTGTAACAATGGCTATAAAACAACATTAAAGCATGCAATGCATTTGCCATTCACAAGTTCCCACTGTATAGAGGCAGCCTTCCTTCCTCAGCACTGCTTATTCACCTAGGGAAAGGAAAACCTACAAATACGCTTATTTTTCCTTCTAGATTTTTATTTTTCCAATGAATGCGTAACCTCTGTAGTATAATTGGTGCTCATGGCTGCAGGGCCAGGGCTCAATACCATAAAGCATTCAAAATACAGACCCCACTTGCCACACTGATACACAGCATCAGTATATTGCATAGACACATATATGCATTGTATATTGTATACTGTATAGATGCATACATAGCAGGATGCAGAAAAATGCAGACACATTGTGTTATGCATTTTCTAAGCTCAAGTAAGCTGCCACTGAGGCAGCAGTCAGAGGGGCTCCTCGATGTGCCCAAAGGTCCTTTTTGCCCTTAGCAGTGAATTGCAGGAGGTCCCAATACTGCCTGTACCTCTGCTAGCCCACACAACCATCAGGGGTTAGAAGACCAAAGGCACCAAAGCTGCTTTCCTGAACCACACGCGGCCTTCAAACTCACAGGATGTACTTTTAGGAACTTGGAGTCCTATTTTAATTCTTTACTTTGACACAAGATAACATTAGCAATTAGTACTGTGGGCAAACTGCTTCCCTCCACCTCTTTGATGTTCGTTATTTTTGCACTGATTGTTTTGCTGAGAGAGGAATTTTGACTCTCCATTATCCTTCAGGGACAATGGAGAAGTGGTTAATGAAAAAAAAACAAACCCACACACTGAAAATTTAAAAAATCAGCCACAAAGCCTAACATGATATTGAGAGTTAAATCTGAAAGCCTTTGCATCAAATATTATAGTTATGAGGGTCACATCATCTCAAACGTTCTCTGCTCATCACACCCCTTTTGTAAGAGATCTATTTTTATTTTCGCTTAAGCATCAGAACAAGTAATGGGGAAAAGTTTGAGGAGAAGCCATACGAAGTTCCTGAGGCAACAGCTCATTAGTGACTCACTGCGATAATTAACAGTTAAGCTGACCCCATCAAGAGTCAAAATGCATTTTTCTGATGGAAATGGAGTGCATCTCCAGAAACTTCACTGCAGCAGTTCAAAACACACGCACACACAGGTGGCACCCTCAAGAAACACAATTTATCATTATGGACTGCATTTATATAAGGACATAAGTAAACAACTGCAAATAAAGAAAATAATATTTGCACGATGCCTTGATACATTTCCCTCAGAGATTTTCAGGTGTCAGCTATAATAAATGAAGCATTTACTGGGTGCAGACGGCACTTTAAACAAATCGGCGCAAATCCCTAAAGGAAACAAGCAGCAGCATATTCGGTAGCATTTCATCATTTCAGAGCCAGCAGAATGAAGCTGACAAGTACACAAGATAAATACTTTGTTCTGTCACACTGTGTCATGTCGGGGAAAACATGAAGTGTTATATGACCTTTGGAGGCACAGCCCACGGAAGCGTTCCTTCTTGCTTCCACGCTGCTGTTTGCAGGAGGGGAAAAAAAAGATAAAATAGGAACACCCCTCCAAGGCGCTGCCTCGCAGCAGCTTCAACTCAAGGGATTTCACAGCCACCTTCTTGGCAGAGGTTTTGCTGCCGAAGCCCGAAAAGGGAAGAGCTGTCGGAGCAGGGGGCAGCACCGCTGCAATTCCCACAGCTCTGCAAAACCAGCACTAACGCACTCCTCGCAGAGGGGAAAGTAGTAAGATGGTGCAAGTTAATTACTATTGATCACTATTTTCCACCAACAGAATGAACATTCACTTTTTTTATTTCTTTCTAAAATAGAAAATAAAAAAAATATACACTTTTTTTGCTCCTGGTGGGATTTAAAAGCACAATTCAGGCTGAACAGAAACCAGCGCCACTGCTCTCAGCGGAGCATGGCTGTGGCACAGCAGTACAACTCAAGGGTGATGCCTTCTGTGCCAAAATCACTTTACTGGGCCAGATGAAATCACGCCAGGACCTCTCTCCTTCAACAGGCTCTGTCAGACCATGGCCAAATTAAATAGTAATCAGCATACTGACATAGACTTTTGAAAGGGTTAAATCCCCGGCAATCCTTGACTAAGGCCTTACTGTGATACACAAAAGCTTTACTTGCATCTTTCTTAGCTTCACTTGCATAGTTTTGGTAGAGTTGATAAGAAGATATTTCGAAACATGTACTCTTTTGCCTGACGAGATTAAATGGGCTTTTAGCTAGCTCGTTAGGCTTCCTGGGTAAGTCACTGATAATGGGAACTCGGGACAATTGTGACCAGATAAGTGCCAAAGAACTAATTTAAATTGACCCCCCCTTGTAGACATTCTGGAACCAAAGGACTGATGAGCTAATTCAATGACTATATATGGACAAAGGAAGCCCAAAGTTCAACTGATGGACTGCATAAGGACTATGTAAATTAATTTTTAGGAAAGACTGCCCTTCCAAGAAATCTGATGAATATGTATGTTTTTTCTGTATATAAACTGATGTGCTTTGCTAACCCGTTGGAGCACTCATGGTGGAATGATCCCCAGTGCTGCCCAGCGCTGCAATAAAATGCCTGCTTAATAACACTTGGTTGTTATTGAGTTTTATTACATCGGTTTCCTTACCCAGCCGCACCTAGCTTCCCACCTCGGTGAGGAAGTTAGAAAGCAAGGGGGCTCGGAGAACACCGATCTTTGTATCACTTTAAGTAAAGCAAAGAGTGAGATCCGTGATGATGCGCTGAAATCCAAACACCGTACCAAACACCCATTAAGGCCCTTGGTAACTTTTTGCTCATTCTAGCCATGTTGAAATTCCACCTTCCCTGCCAAGCCCTGTTTCCAGCGACATTCCACTCCCCGTCCCAGACAGTCAGGACAAGCAATGCTGGGAAACACAGACATGACACCTCAACTTTTTACATGGCAAACAGCCTCATTGTGAGTACTTTGGGACCAGGGGAAGGAGAATACTGAAGTGCTTTGGATGGGAGAGAGAGTATTAATAAACACCTTTGAATCCTGAAGCATGATGCAATGCATGCCTTTGAACAGTAAGGGCATCTCAGGGGACACACTGTCCTGTCTCACTTTACTTAGATGTGCCTGCTACCTTCCCACCTGCCACTACTGTTTCTCACAGACATTAGGTCAACTTTTTTTTATTTTAAGATTTTTTTAAAAAGTTCCCATTTTTGAAGTGCCAGGTAAGCAAGAAAACTAATTCAAAAAAATAAAGACGGTTGCAAAGTCACAAATACAAGACAACTCAGAGCTGGGTTTAGCTAATTTTAGGCATTTTTTTATTAAATCTAAGTATCAAATATGTAATTTTATTTGAAACAAATCACTTTGTGTTCTCAAATAAGTATAATAACTAACCATAGATATTGTAGTAATCATAAGTGTGGCAATGTTTGACATTTTTCCCCTCCCCTTTCTCCCATGAAAGATGGCAAGCAACAGACCATCCTTATTAATTACACTGTCACCTTTATGTAACAACCCACAGTTACAGAATCTCCATAATAAATTATATATATTTACATCAACTTCCTAGCTTTCATGCTCATGTACCTAATTACTGGGAAAGAGACAAATAGATAATTAAGCTATTTGCAGCTATAGAAGTCTGGATTTATCAGTGTAAAGAGATAGATACTGGAAAGCTAGCCCTCTAGTATACATAGAAAAAAGCAGTAATACTAAAAGTGGATAAGTTAAAAGTGCATCTGTAATTAGTAACAATATGCTTAACATTTAAGTGTCACATTATTATGAATTAATTTAACATTCATTAGACTTGCTCTGATCATAATGAATTCATTTGCCAATTACTTTGCCTTCAGATAAGACTCCCGTAGTTCCATCATAACCCAGTCGTTAAGTGTTAATTAACAAACACTTAACAATGAAACGCTGGGAAGAGTAGTTAGGTAACAAAAGTGTTTTGACCTGCCAAAAACGCTGTATAGAAGGAAAAAAAAAATAGGCAAAGAACCTCTTCTATTTATTTTTAGCCAGGTTCCCTTAGAAAGTAAATTCTGGATGGTTGCAGAGCGCATTGCATCTGTCCAAGTGCTCCAAATCTTTGCATTTTGTGGCTACGTTCAACAAAACCAGCCTGCCTCGACCCCAGTGATGCTGAAGTTACTGTAGGTCTAACAAGGCAGAAGGGAAGAGTCAGACAGGCTGCCCACCAGACCCTGCTAAGAAGCCAAGGACAGAAGATGACCCATCTTCACATCCAGGTTAATTCAGCACAACACGGGCAATGTCCTCCCAGACCCCAAGGCAGGATAGAGAGCGATGACCACCTCCTCACCCCAACCAAGTCACAGAGACAGGACAGCTAGCAGGCAGCATCCCTGCACACGTGTTTATTCTTCTTTCTCTGTAAATTACCGCCACACGATGTCTAATGCATCATGTGAACTAAAACAGCATGGTACTCTGTTAAGAAAAATACTCATTAGAAAGAAATGAGAGGCAACCTGAATAACAGTTTATTGTAAGCATCCATTAACTAATGCTGAACCATAATAAAATACTTCCAGAAGCACACATGGCACCTCCAGGAATACGAAATAGCTTCATCATTTTTACTGCTTATAGACCAAATATCAAACGAATTTATAATAAAGAGACTGCTGCAAGAAAACTTTACCTCACCAAGAAATAGAAGCGGGGCAAGAACTGCTTTTACTGCACATATTCCCATCCCCTGGGTCTGGGAAAGCACAAGAAGAAAAGGTTAAGTGTCCTACTCTTCTCATACTGAGACTTCATTTAAAAAAAAAAAAAAAGCTCTTTTTCTCCCTGCATTTCTGCCCCAAAGCCTCCCTTGGGCCATGCTGCCAGTGTGCCTTGCATCCCGCTCCCCCTCTTTTCACCAGACCACCCTGCGCCGCTGCTTGCCCCTGCTGAAGTTTAGGAAGGTGCGGACTCCTCCCCACACAGCATCTGATCCCCACCGGTGGGAAGGGATGCCTGGGTATCGCACAGAAAGCTGGACAGAGGTTTTTGTGTGGTTTTTGGAGAGGCAGCACTACTAGTGAAAAGGATGCACTTCAGAGGGATGCAGCTGCTGACAGGATGCACGCATCTATTTCTTCTTGCTGATAGGGACCAGAGCCCTTCCCAGGCGTGGTAAGCAAGGCTTTCCTGCTGCAAAACCTGCATTTTCTTACCACACAGAGCCTTGACCAGGTGCGCTGCTAGGGGAGATACCCAAGTGCAATTTCACTGACACCAGGCAGACACACCTCCTCTGCAAGGGGCAAGGCCAATAACTGTGTTTACTTCAGGATGACCCCAGCCAATGATGATGTTCAGCAAGCAAAGCTTACTTGAAAGGGATCATAAAAAGAAATTTTAAAATGGCATGTGGGTCTTCTCTCCCCTCTTGCTCCCTTCCTGCTGCATCCTTGCACCCTCCTCACCTTGCCAGGGGAAACCACGTTTTTGCAGGCAAGAGCTATTCTCCCTTGTCTCCCAGACACACTCATACAGTCATATATAGACAATAGACAGGCGGACACACACTAAAAATAACACCAGCACTGCACTCAGAAGTAACCTGATGCTAAAACAATATGACAGCTGCCATTTGCCTTTCCCAGGCAAACCAAAGGAGGAGTTTAGTCATCCTGACCTCCTAGATACTGCAGCAAGTGCTGGGCTATTACTGGGGGATTAGCAGCTCCCACTAAAGGTTACCAAAAGGGAGGGGACATGGGGTGCCTGTGACACCTCACGCAGGGCAGAGAAGCCAGCATGGGGCTGGATCCGGACCCACACCAGGGGGGCACAGGTTCCCAAAGCCAGCAGAGCTTGTGCTTGCGTGTGTCCAGGTCCAGACAGGGCAAAGGGGAAACGTGAAAGCAATGGTGACAGTGTTTATTCTCCTTTTGCCTCCCCATTCCCACCTCCTAAAACTTTCTTGCTATCCCAGCAGAGAGAGGAAAAGGAGGAGAGAGTCTGGACAGGGAAAGGGGAGGCATCTGCTGATATAAACTATCAACTAATAGCCCTAACAAGGTAACAGTTCTTTCCAATGCCCCTTGCAAGCTTAGAAAAAATCAAATACCCCAATGAGAAAGTAAAAGAAAACACTCCACAGATTTGACAGAAAGTTTTGCAAATGGACAGATGTACAAAAGTACATTTCCATCAGTCTGTCTTCCACCAGCTCTCTTAAAGGCCTTTTACGTTTTCCCCCTTTAATTTGGTATCTACTTTAATTTACAAGAAAGCCTCCAAATTACCTTAACTTTGTAATAAAGTGTGACAAATCAAGGACACAAAAAAAAAAACAGATTGCAGAGAAGCAGTCTGACTACATTGTGCCTCACTATTGTATAAACCTCTTCCCTCCCCCC
>VYXH01012637.1:20761-34192 GCA_013397275.1 Burhinus bistriatus | reverse complement strand
CCCTAAAATATTTAAGCCTTCCAAACCTCTGTCTTTTGCCAATTAAGAGTTCAGCTAACTACCCTTTCAGGCAGCAGGAGAAAGACGTGGACCGTACTTCATGCACTCTGGGTTGAATAGCTTGCAGTAACAGGCAATACGCCGCCTGCAAGAATAGCCAGCGAAACCTCAATCCCTTGCTGGTAGACTGTTCCCTGGTAGTACAGGAGCAACTGCAAGCCAAGGTCAATTCTTTGGTTTAATTCCCTTCTTTCTCCTTTTTTTTTCCCAAGGCATGGGAAGAGAGCTTAGTTATTTCTGCATGGATGCAAGGTGAATGAGGCTGTCGCTTCTCATTGCAGTGCTATTTATTACAGGTCGCTGACATAATACAGCTTTTTTTCTCCCCCCAATGCAAAAAAAAAAGCGGGGGAGAGAGTTCTTTAGCATTGTTTCACTTGCTTCTTTGAAGGGAATACATGAACAAGTTTTATTTATTTATATAGCGATATCTGACAACTGAGATGCATCAGCTTGTTTTCAGAGGCTTCCTGCTGAAAAAGGCAAGTTACCCTGTTATTAGGATGTTTAAGAATCCACACACACAACAGAAGAAAAGAGTACACGTTGGGAAAAGAAACTGCATGATTAACAAGACATGCCGACAAAGAAAGGAAAATTTAGATTGAAATCAGGGAGGGTAGTGGGGCAAGTATTGTAGGCTTGCTCCTACGTAAGCCAAATTCACAATAAGGAAAAAATAGGGTAATAAGAAATTAAGCTCCACGTGCTCAGCTGGTGTAAATCAGCATCATCCCTCCAACTCACCTTGCTGCACCAGGACACCTGCTCCCAAAGGCCTGTCTGGTTTAAGGGTTGGTTCTGGTCTCTCATCAGCAGTTCCTCCCAATTTAATTCATACTTTCAGATGAAAAGATTTTATAGATCTCTGTTCTGTCTTGAGATGAGTTTGCCTAGAGCTCCAAGCAATAAGTTGATGATAAATCAATTTTCCTGCTCTGTGCTTTGTAGTCTGCTTTTTTTCATACAGTGCTGAGAGCTGTGTATAAAACACCACATTCCTTACTTGTTTTTTAAAGGTAGGCTAATGCCTCTAAAAATCAAGAGCATCCACAGCCTATTTTTAGGTCACTAACAGTAAGCCAGAACTGCCTTAATGAAAAGATCTTTTAATTCACCTCTAATATTTTATTTCACAGCCAGATTAAAAGCTAAGCAAGTCTTTACCACAGGCTGTGGAAGTTGCAGCAGCGATTCAGGAGAAGGCAGAGCGACCCAAACATGAATGCAAAAAGGCTTTTTGCAACCTCCCTGCGGGGCTGGCTTTCACTCCCCCGTAGGGTCAAGCCTGACAGCCCACGGACCCTACAGTGCTTGTAAGTCACACAGCCAACTCTCATCCACGGGACCAATACATGATCCTGAAGAGAGCGGTCCTGTGTCCTGTACGTCAGTTATCATTGGATAACACACTTTAACCCTTTCATCTGCATTTTCTCGCAGCAGTATCTGTAACAGAGCATAGCAGTTGCTATGGTGCAAGGATAACTATTAGCTCTTCTGCTGATAATATAATTAGTATTATAATTTATGCAGCGCATTTTTTATCCTTTCCTATCCCGAAATGCTTTACAGATTTATACCTTTACTCAAAAGGCTGTCCATCACATCAGCCTGAACTGAGACCATGGACCAGAAATTCATGGCTTTGGAGAGCTTTCAGGTCTTCAAGACTGTGTTTTCCAGTCCTCAGGGTGACAACAGCAGAAACGCACGCTGGTGGTCACCAATGGCCACCAAAGCCTTTCCATCTAAATGCTCTGAGAGGTCCAGCAACACAAACCCCACAGCTACTGTCAAGAAGCCACCAGCTCCTACCCACAAGTCCCTTACCAAGGTCTCATCCTCTCCAAAGGCAGGACGTTGAAGGGTCTCTACACAGAGGAATAATGAAAATGCAATAACCACCTGCACTGGAATTTGGAAGGTGATGCCTGTGCAGCCCACAAAAAACTCAAAGGATTTTTAGTTTATCAAAGCATGCCAAGACAGAGCTAAATGAGCCTCACATGCTCCAACACCACTCCCAGCTGCCTTGTTCAAACATCATTTCAGGGGCAACCCTTCACCTGTTTTTGGCTGCAGTTCAACTACAAACTGCTTTTCCGACATCATCTCCTTCACCCTCTGTGTATGTGTGATCCTCATCAAAGCTACTGGGAAGGCGTGAGGAAGACTTTAGCAAGCTCTGACTTATATGCATGTAAGATGTGAAACATCTAAATTTTGCGTACGGCAACCCGCAACTCCCTGTTCTTCTTCTCTGTAACCTCCCATGAACGCCAGCCAAAATAAATTAAAAGCCATGCAGGAATAAATAAAACTCAAATACAACACTGGTCATTTTGGGGTTTTGGGCTTGGATGTTTTCACCATTTTTACAGCAGTCGTGCTAATGCAGCATGGAAGAGAAAGGTGGCTTTTCAGTCTGAACTCTCTCTTCCAGTTCAATTGCCAAGGCTACCCAACACACTTCCACTCTTATTTGCTCTCCTTTCTACTGTGTCCCAAGCTGTGAAGTTAATATGCACAGAGGACACAAACTTCTCACTCAGGAATAAAAAGTGACCTTAACACGCTCCTGCTTAATCCTTCCTGGGCTCAGCATATTATTGCTTGGGGAAGACAACCCAGCATGAAACCAAGGTGCCACTTCGCCCTCTGGCAAAAGCATCCATCCCATGTGCGCGTTGGGTGTCTCCTTGTGGAAAACATCTTGCAGAAAAGCCCTTGTTGGGAGGGAGCTCAGCAGGAGCGGAGGTACCAGGCAGGGCTGTCAAATAACCCCTCTCCTGCACAGCAGCAGAAGCACACCAAGAATAGGGCAGCTCCATCCATACCCAGACAACACAATACACAGAGCACAGATCTGATCTGCAGATAACCACTCAAGACAGCTGGTTCTCACAGGAAGTCAGGGGGTTTGGGATCAAAAGGCTAGATTTTAACAAGGAGGTTCACGTGAGAAATTGCTTTTGCTTCTCAATCCACCTTCACAGGAGCAACAGGCATGGGAGTACTCACTCTGCCATAGGCAAGCACAGGGGCACAGCTGCTGAAGCTGCAAGGAAAAACTCCATCCAAAGTACTTCTAAAAAAAAATAATAATTTAATTTTATGATGCCCACCTGCGCTCGCCCTGCTGCCCCAGGTCAGGCCCAAAGGCTTTGCTAGCCTGTGGCTTCTCCCATTCAGAGCTGCAAACTCCAGGGAGCCAGACAGCAAATCCTAAAAGATTTCAGCCAAATGCGCCTTCTCACACATGAGAAACTGCCACATCGAGCCCTAAAAATGGGCACATGCACTAGAGATTTGCACTGGGAAGCACGGTGCAGCCGGGTGATGCTTTGGATGGGAATCTGGATCCCTGCTCTGTGGGAACAGTCTGGACTGCCTTCATCCCGGTCTGGAGAGATGCATAAGCACACACCTTTCTCTAAGGGCATGAACAAGTACTCCCTCCTTGGAAGCAGCACCAAATGTTGATAACAAATCATCGCCACCTATCTCTGGAGGTTACAGCCTACACATGTGAACCAGTTACACAATTCTTCTGGATTTTTTTTTTTTTTTTTGAGATGACATTAATTCTCCTTGTCCTAACACTTGAGTGTCAATGGCCACAGAGAGACCAAAAACCTTGCTCGTGTGAGCACCCAGGGACCATGCCAGACAAATGAGAGCTTGTACTAACTGCAAAGTGGTGATTGCAAGTATTTTTACAGATTCCTCAGCTATGGCTTTGAATTCTTTCATTGAAGAAAGAATATTTCATATTTTTCAAGAAATATTTTGGCAGCATACCAGACAAAAACAAAAAGAAATAACTCTAAAGTGCATGTGTGTATCTATATATAAATATATAAGTCAAACAATTGCTTTTACCATTGCTAAAGCATCACATTACATGTTTTTAAAACAGTAAATTCCAGAGCAATGAAGTAGCATGTACATTAGCAGGTCTTAAATTTAATGCACACAGGTGTAACACACACATACCCTTCATGGCCCTTTCAACAACTGTCACAGATCCAGAGCCCAATGCCACAGCAAAAGCAAAACCCAAGCGGACTAGACTTAAATCAGGAGAGCCCAGTGCTGCTTTTGGCATTGCGCCCCGCCCCCAACACACACACATCTTGTACTAGAGTGGACATGTCACATCACTCCTCACCATTGCATCCTTTTCTTTCCATCTTTGGCTTTAAATTAGTAAGCCTTTGGCACATGGACTACCCACCACACTCCTCCCCACTGCTTTGCTTGCATGCATTACACCAATATCATTACCAACCTCGGCTGCAATGCTATTAAAATCCATTGTATGACTAATGTAAGAACCGCACTCTGCAACCACGGAGGACAGAACTATCCCAAGCAGGAGGCAGCAACAAACCATTAATGGCTGAACACAGAGAAGCACCTTTTGTGCTGGCTCATCTGCAGCTGAAGGAGTGCTTGCATCCACAGCTTTACTGTTCAACCTGTCGCCTGCTCCCTATTCTATCTGGTGCTTATCCGTACCAATCAGGCAGAGCCACTAGCATGCCTTTTGCACAGTAATGAACTACTGTGCCACAACCTGTTTCTGTAGTATTTCTCATCAGACACTTTTTTTTTTTACCAATTTAAAGCGTACTGGTATGTATTGAGTTTCCAAGGGAAAAGACTGGTTTCCTTCACTTCCAGTGGCTTCCTACTAGCATTTAAGCCAAGAAAAAAATGCACAAGGCTTGTAAAGGGAGGACACAAACGGAAGGGGAACGTGCAACAACGCAGCCATCTCTAGAAAGCTGTGTTTTCTACCATGAATAGTCAAAGTCCAATTTGCAAAATTGGTTAATTTTGCATGCAAATGGACAGTTAGACATCTAACTGACCATTTGTGCAAGCAATTACGCGCGCGATTACCTCATTGCATAATTGTGTGGGCCTAATTTTGAAACTGGGTCTTACATTTTCTGTGGAACACAAGAGCTGTATTTAATAAATAGATATCGAGTAGTTTTGAAGCAAAGTCATCTAAGACCTACTGACTCAAAACCAAATATTGTCAAAACATGCTGAAATGTGTATTCACCCAAAAAAGAGCATCATGTAACCCTGGCGTAAAGCAGCATGTGCCCAAACTGAGCCACAAGTTTCTCTGCTGAAACTTCGCGTCCTTTAAATTGCAATTGACAGCAAAATACATAATAAAGGTAGGCATGCATATCTGTACAAACATGCCAGATATCTTTATCAAAAACACTGGCAAGTTCCTTACGGTAATTTTTTCAGAGAAAGACTTGTTCTGGGGCATTCTTTCTGCTTAGGTTGTATTCTAGGGAGGAAAATCAAAGTAAAAGCACATTAAATGAAACACACTATTAGCAAGCTGGTCAGCAGCTCACGAGCGTGGTTTCATCAGACAAACCCTGAAGACCAGGCAAAATTCAGGCTTTGAATTATGAGATCATGCAGTTTTTTTGCATGTGATCCAATCAGTTAATGTCCCAGGCCTTCGCATTGCTGACCTCTAGGGAGAGGTTGTTATATAAACTTAATCATCCCCAAGTATTTTCAGTCAATCATACAACGTATTTTTCTTTTATGGAATAATCCTAAAGACCATCAACTTTCCTGTGAATGTCATCCGCAAGTCTTTATTTTACATGTCAACCAAAAGCTGTTTAAGATTAGCTCTCAGAGTCCTCCAGTTTTGGCCAAATATCAATTTTCTGTGTGGATGATGCATTAAATTTAAGATGCTTGTTGCTACTGCGGGCAAAGCAATACAGCAATTACCGAGCTATTTCTGACTTACAAATCCATAAGTAATCATATTGTTGGAAACCCAAACTTGGTGGGAAAGAAATGAAGTGTTAAAAACAAAGACTATTGCCAAAGTAGTAACTGCCCGCTTCCTTGGGATGCATGCCAGTGTGGCACAGTCCCTGTGCCATACATACATTTGCAGAGACCTGGAGAAAAGCAACTCCAATGCCCTCAAGCCTGTATTTCATCCATAACACCTATAGTCAGACCACAGAGAGGATCTGAGGTAGCACTTCTCCTCTCTCCACCCTTCCCTGCTACTTTGGTACCTGCTGCTTATGTTTATTTCTATCATAATTCTGCATGCCTCTAAGGCCTGATATTACTTGGCACCCAGATACACTCTTCTCAATATTACTAAGTCAGGCTTGTGCAATCTGACAAGTGATGCTGTTCCAGCCCCTCATACTGTTGACTCCCAAAGAAAGCCTTATTTTACCTGGCAAAATAAGCCTCTGAGCCTGTGCCACCAAATAAACAGTGGTTTTACCCCAGTTATTCCTAGAAACACAGGTATGCTCCAGTTCATACAGGTTCTCAGAAAATTTAATCAATGACTGGTTTAAGAAACACACATAAGAGCTTCAGTGCTCTTAGGCGTGTTCTGCAAGAGTTAGCTGGGATCCCAAAAAGCCCTGGCACTTTGGTTCACATCAGCACTATCCAAATCGAAGAGCAACAACCCAAGTAGCAGTGCATCCCACCTCCTCGCCTGGCATTGCTCCAACACTCATCCTCCAAGAGCCCCCAGGAGCACTGCCTCCGTAAAGCGCTTAAACACCATCCATGTCCAGGAGAGACACTGGCATCATTAAGGCTCAGGACAAACAAACAAACAAACAAAAAAACCTTAAATCAGCCCTAGAAGGCAACACAAACAAATCTAAACCTGACAGGGGCTACCAAACACCAAAGCTGCCCCGTTGGAGGAAGGACCCTGTCATCAGCGAGCCAAAAAGACAAACAAAACTTACAAACACTGATATAGTGAACATACCAGTAGTTAATGTCATTTTATCACATCACTGCAAAAACCAGCCAGGCTAGACCCAAAAACTCAAATGGAAACAAGTATCACAGCAATTCTCACATAACCTAGGACAATTTAGACAATTTTAGTCCAGGAAAAGACCAGAGTAGATAGTGTTTGGAGCAGAAGCTTTCTGCCCAAATGGACAGGATCCATGTGGGACAGACAGGACCTACAGAAATCATGCACCCTCACATGGCCTTTACTTGGAGAAAGCTTCTCTTCACAATGCTTTTTTCCTCATTTCTATGGGCGCTCAGCAAGACTGAGATTATTCAAGATGACAGCAAAAGTTTGGCAAGATCATTTTCCAGTATCAAAGGATACCTACACGGCGATTGCTCTACTGCAGCATGAGGCATAACCTGTATATTTTAATGTCTTAAACACATGTCACAGCAGCAATTGGACTAAAGCTATTAAGAGTCTTAATAAACCCATATTTCCATCTCCAAAGTCACCAGCAATATTTGCCAGACATTGCAAAACCATAAGTCAACCAGCCCCTGAATAAAAATCTTACAAATGAGTTAAAAACCATGGCTTACGAAACTAAATCTTGGCCTTTTCCCTGTTTCTTAAGCTACAGGACTTTTAACTTTTCTCTGCGCACAGAGTAGCTAAAGATGCTTTTTATTCTTTATATGAAGACTGAGATTCTCACAACTTCAAGATCTTGGGATAAAACTAACACAAAGAAATTTGTGGCAAATAACACTGTGTAAATCTATTTGTAATCTTCCAAAAAAAAAAAAGAAGAAAAGCATTCTCCTTCTGTCCCCAATCTTTAATTACTACAAGAAAGCAAATGCTAATAAAAGGCTATTTAAGAAACTATTTTATTAAATGTTTAAGTTGCACACCAAAACCTTTGGGCAGCCAGAAATACTCAGCACAGGCCTGATTTTGTTTCCTTTCTGAGAAGCTGGACACAGAAAATGTAAAGCATTGCTACAGTTGTTAGCTATTCCAGAAAGAACCCCCCGACCTGTGCTGCAGGCACCACATTATCAACACAGCAGCTGCTTGTTATATTGTGATATAACGAGGTTTCACCGTGACACATGAAGCAACACTAGAAGCAACCCTAGCCCGTGACTTCAGTGTGTTATGCAGCACAAGGGCGACG
This sequence comes from Burhinus bistriatus, assembly GCA_013397275.1. Taxonomy (NCBI): domain Eukaryota; kingdom Metazoa; phylum Chordata; class Aves; order Charadriiformes; family Burhinidae; genus Burhinus; species Burhinus bistriatus. The sequence goes on along the minus strand of VYXH01012637.1, from coordinate 26,156 downwards.
TAAACGCTGTAAAAGTTACCATCACTATTTATAGACTCTAATAATTTTACATTTTTCTAATACAATCTTCCCAATACAAAGTACAGCCCCAGGTGACACCAGGGCTGCATGAGCTGGCAGCAGTTTTAAACATGTTGCACGAGAGGATCCAAATGTGTGATTTGAAGAGCAGCTTAAAATTCTAGGAGACAAAAAGAAATCCTCTGCACGGAGAGATCCAGGGAGAAACTTGCAGCAACTAGGGGCACATCAGCACCAGCACAAAAGCCCTCCTCTGGCTCAAGGAACAGACAAAAGGAGAGAGAAAAGCTGTGATGCCTTTATATTTGCTTTGAAAATTTGCATTTTCTCTTAATGGGATATTAATAGCATTGTTCCCGTGAGCTCCGCTGACTCTGGGGGGAACAACTCCTGCCATACACCACCGAAGCCCCTGGCATTTCACCGGGACGCTGCGACGAGCGACAGTCAGCTCACGGAGGGTGTGAAATAGCAGGGATCAGATCTCAATTTGCTAAACAAAATTAGCTGCACACCATTCTGTTTGCATATCGGTTTCTCCCGCTCACGATGTGCTAATTCGGGCAGCAATCGCTGCAGTACACACAGATAGAGTAATAAAGGCGGCTTTCAAATAAAGCAGCCATATACATTATTTCTGCTTCCTTCCTACACAATTCCATGGCTTTTTCCATACACTCCAATGCGTATGTCCTCTGAGCATTATTAATAGCTACTAAAGAATAGTATCTGCCTACCAATCACTTCAGCTTCCTACTTAATGGCAAGTACATTTTTAGAGCATCAAATATATCAACAGGGACAATGGTTGCTAAATTTGAAGTCAACAACAACTGGAAAACGTTAGCTACTTCACTGGTATTTTTATGCGCTACAGAAATATCTCTTCAAATAAATAAGCCTTTTTTTATCCTTTCAAAGAGATAATATAATAATACTGAATTCTAAATACTGTCACATATCCTCAGCAAACAGCAATTTAAATTTAGATATATACATTCTTACTGCCAAAGATAATGAGGAAAAATATCCACAATTCAACTTTGCATAGTGTATCAGATAAAAAAAAATCATCTTAAAATTACAGCTGGATGGCAGCCACAGTGCAGCCGATGAACTGTCGTCAGTATATGGGCGCTCTCAGAAAAGGGGTTAAAGCAAAGTAACTCTTACGAACAAATGCTTATCACTGCATCTGCTGTGAGGCTAACCTTAAAAGATTACCAAAATATTCCATTAGCACACTAACCATGGTACATAAACTTTTATGCTTAAAACGTTCAATATTTTAACATAATTTCAATTAATGGAAATTGAACATTAGGACGTGTATCAAGTTAAGTGTGATGCTTTTTCTTCATGCACCAAAATGGCTCCATCCTGCCGGTGCTGGCTCCTGCCGCAGGAGCTATGTCCACAGCAGAAGATCCTCAGCACCTCGCTGGGGTTTGAGCTACTAAAATGCTGCTGCAAGTCTCTTCCCAGCATGTTCAGCTCTGCACACTAAGGTATCTAAGGGCATGCTTAAATGTAAAGCATGCAATCAGGTCTGCCATATCTGATCAGGCACCTCACCAGGCTGCAAGCACAAGCAAGAGGTGCCTGCCCCATAGGACATGCTTTCTTAGGAAAACAGGAGACAAAGGTGTGGAAGCACTATTTGGAGAGGCTGGGAGGAGCAGCAGGAGCCAAGCCATGCCAAAAGTCAGTAGGACAGCAACAGGGTTCAGAGCTTTGCCCAGTGTACCATCACCAACCCTGGACACAAGAGCAGTGTGCCCTCTTGCAGCAATGTTACAGCGAAGGCTGCATTGGCATTTCACAGAGCTTCTGGGCTTTTCCAAGTTATTCATAACACGTTTGTCCAGAAGGGGTTTGGGTGTNGGCGTGGTGTGTTGTGTTTTGGTTTGGGGTTTTTTTTGGGTTGTGGAGGGGTTTTTTTTTTTAGAGCGTGAAAGCTTTTTTCTTCAACCTCCCTCTGATTCAATCCTCTTCATGAATCACACCACCACAAAATTCAGGGTGGGGGTGAAAAAAGGGGAGAGGTCAGGTATCACAGCTCTTAATAGACATTTATTAGGCAGTTTAGCTGAGCAGCTGTGGGCAAAGGGTCAGACAATGTCCTGCAGTGCCAAAGTAGCCTCCCTACGTGAATTTAAAACCTGTCAGCAGCATGTTCCTCAGCATCCTCCCCAGCCACGCTGGGGGCATGGCCTGGGATGGAGACCTGCCTGCCATGGGGCAGCTCAGCTCTTGGTCCCACTGCCAGCACAGGGCTGAGCTCTGCTTCAGGCACATGCCTTCCTCAAGTCCTGCCGGGTCTCATTTCCCTGACTTTCTTACTCTCTTGGGTGCACTGACGGTTTGCTGCACATTCCAAAAAACAGAGGCACTGGGGTTTACGGTGGGTAGGTGCCACCCCATGTATAGGCAGGGAGACAATGGGTTCCTCGCATTCGGTGGAGTGGGTCAATGCTGCTGGAGGCAAGGGTGCATCAGCATCACCCTGGCATGGCTGGAAACCAGCCGTGACCACTGAGGAGGAAGGGTTCATCCCTCCCTGGCATCAGCTACGGGCTGGTCCCTGAGACCAGCGCCCACTCAAATGGGTTTCTGGAAGATTTCTGTAAGCTCTCTACTTCTGTAAGCTCAACACCAGCTGGTGATGAGATACAGGAGTTATGTCACCATGTGACAAGAGCCTACATTGCAATGCTGATTTATTAGGAAAAGATTAAGAAAGACCAAGTTATAAATGCCCTTTCAGTTACCTTAAGTCTAGCCGCACAGACATCAGGAGAACCAAACACAAAATGAGCATATCTTAGGAATCTCTAAAAAGGACTTTACAGAAACAGTAGACAACGACTGATCATTTTTTATAGCTCTGAAAAGAACTGCATCCACTAAAAGTTTGGGGCTTACTTTCCCATTTATTTACTTTATTTTCCCACCTCCTCCTTTGTCGAGAGCTACATTTTATAGGCTTCAGGCATGGAAACAAGAAGTAGTTACCACTAGAAAACAAAAATACTTCTTGATACTGTTACAGTATGAATTTCTATTCCTTGTACGTATTTATATCCTTGGTATTCTTACAGTACAAGTTTACAGTATGACTAGTATGTGCTCCTGTCGCTTGAATTACAGACTCTGCTGTCCAAACGCCTGCCAGTGTCAGACCCGCAGGTATCACTGACGCACAAGCAAATATTCATCTGTCCTGGACTTTGCATCCCCTTTATGCAAAGTGGGAAGAAGGACGAGTTTCTCTGGCAGGCTGAGAAAAAAAAGAGTTTATATATAGCAGCAGCTGTTCAAAGACTTCAGGAGGCTTGGCATGTGCCCGTATGCCCAGCAGAGGTAGCGGACAGTGCAGAAATGAGACCACTTATCACGTGGATGCACAGGTCATCACAGGGAAGCTGCCACCGAGCACGGCTTAAACTGTTCGTCCAAAGCAAGAAGTCGCTAAACAAACGTTAACTAAAGTTGCTGAAATGATGAATCTTTCTGGCAGACTCCAGTACTCCCATGGGACAATTCAGCCTCAGCTACGTGGGCACACATAAAATCCACTGGCAGCCTGTGCTTGTTTGCAAACGGAAAACCTTTAAGTCAGTGAAAACAAGAGCCCATCGCATACCCCAAGGACTTATCAGCACACGTGTGACACACAGTAAACAGCCCAGCCGTGGTCACCTCATCCTGCCTTCGCTCATGCCACAGCAAAAAGTAAGTCCCAGAAACAAGCCCCCACTCCTTTCCTGACAAAATTGCCTCAGTGCACTGAGAGCACCAGAGTCTATGGGGGCAGACCTGGCATAGCTGTTCCTACTGAGCTGCCATCACTTACCAGTAGTCCCAAGAGCATAAACGTCCTGTTGCACAGCATTAAACCCCTACCTGTGCAGGCAGGGCACAAAGCAAGTTCAGAAGCTTCCAGGGAACCACCATGTTGCCCCATACCAACCACCACGTACCAGCTCACCCTTACTGTCCTAAAGAAATCAGGAGAGGGTTCATTGTGATGCCAAAGCACTTGCATTTTGAGAAAAGGACCAGAATGAACACTTTAAAAAAAGGAAAAAAAAACAACCTACGGGCTGCACCGTCCTTTTGAGCAAGTGCATGTATTTTATATTTTAGAAAGACCATCTGATCTGAGTTAATGGTGCAAAGTGACACGGTATGTTCTTTTTTCTTTCCTAGCTTGCCACAATAGTTACTACACTTAAGAGAATGCACTTCATTGCTAATTTGAACTTAGTCACCTTCAGTACCCAGCCATCACTCTGGTCCTGACTTAATGGTTAGCTTAACGAGTCCTCTAGAATATAAACCTAGAAATTTGCTCCCAGTTTTAAGCACCTCTGAGTATGATCGAATCATCCTTAACTCCTCCTTGAAGTCACCTGAGCTCCTTTGGTTGCTCATATGAAGCACTTCGTAAGTGTCTGAGTTACTCTCCCGGTGCATTATTATACCTCCCCTACCCTGCAAGCAAGGGCGTGGGAGGTGGGGAAAGGACTCTAGAGACGGCTGGTTCCCTGCACCCCTCCTTCCTCCCGAGGCACCCAAAAAGCTGCTCCCCGGCCCGGGAGAGGGGTGCAGAGGGGTGCTGAGCAGCAGAACCAGAGCCTGGGAAATCAGATCTCCAGCTCCGGACTGCGCGTCCGGCTGCCTGGGAGCTCCTGGGGGCTGCTGCCACCTAGAGATGCTCACACAGTTAGGCTGCGGGCACGCTGCCCCGTGCGCCCCTGCACACCCCATCACAGCCCACAGCAAAGGCTCACAACCCACCCAAGCAGCTCACCAGCTCCAGCAGCAACTCGCATAAGGATGTTTTTCTATAAAGCCTTTGAACATGTGCATGGCCTTGACGACAGGCTGCGCTTTCACACACTGGCTGTGAGTGAACTGGCTGTGGTTTGCTTAAATTCATTTAAAAATAAAAATAACTCTAACAGCCCCTGAAAACTAGAAGAAAACATTTAGTTTAAGGGCTGTGGCTAATTCCCTGCAAGAAAACTGAGGGCACATTTCAGAACAACTCAGCATTACAAATTAAGGTCAGGAGTGCAAAGCAGCGCTTGCAGCTCATCTCGGCACACCTGCAGGGCACTGGGCCCTCCGCTGCCATGCTCACAGGGGACCCAACATGACCTTCACTGCTCCCCAGTCCCACTTTGCCACCATGCGGGTTCACGAGAAGGGCTTCTCCCCTTGTGAGCTGCTAATGCCAAGTCTCATTTGGTCTATTCACAGGCATGTATTTCAGGTTCTTATTATTACTGTTTTCATGTTAATTACAAGCGCAGCTCTTCATGCCAGAATCCATACATATATACATCAATTACCATCTCTTCAAAAA
>VYXH01012637.1:3313-17265 GCA_013397275.1 Burhinus bistriatus | reverse complement strand
TCCCGTGGCGGCACACCGCCGGCGCGGCGGGGGCCCTCGCCCCCCGGGGACAGCCCCCGAAGCGGGCACGGGAAGGGCAGCCCCAGCAGATGGCGGAGGCGGGAGCTTGACGAAGCGCTGTAGAGCCCGTGCTGGGCTGAGCCCATCCCGGCGGTGCCGGTGGCGGTGCCAGTCCCACGGTACCGGCCGTGGGCGGAGGTGAAGCGCGAAGCGCGTCAGGGACTGCGTGAAGCACCTCAGGCTCCTCCGCTTCGAGCTCCACCCGGACAGCGGGTCCCGATGGGGACGTGGCAGGTCACCCCCCTCCCTGGGTGCTGCCCCCGCACAGCCCGCCCCTCCGCCCCTCCGCCCCCCGCGGGTGATTTCCAAAGCTCGAAAGCTTTGGGGTGGAAGAGGTGGCGAGGAGGGCTGGGTTTTAAGGGCGGTGGGGCAGGGTGGTGGCACCGTGGAGCTCACTCTCCAACGCGGTGGGTGGGTTTTGGAGCGGAGCAGCTGATGAGCAGCCACCTTTTCCAGCCCGCCTGTAAAGCCGTGGGGCTCAGAGGTGCGGCGGCATCTCCCACCGGTGCGTTAAGTATCCACCATCTCGATGGCCCCTGCCAGCCTGGTGGCACCTCCTAGATGCACCCTGGTGGGGACAGCTGCAGGGCAGGGGTCCTGCAAGCACCAGCCAAGCTGCCACAGCATCCCCCGTGCTATCACCCACCCCGGCACAGGGGCGAAACACCGACACAGACGTCCTCCCTAACCAGGTCCATGGGACCGGCATCTCAGGACGGCTTGACTCCGCAAGACAGCAACTGAAAAATCTCAACATCTCATCACAGGTTTGAGACAGTAGATGCCATTTATCACTCTTGACAAGTTGATTGGCATCATCAGAGCCTCAGTCACAGCTTAGCTGAACTCCATGAGCATGCAAGAGAAGAACGTAGAAGAATCTTCAGTTCTTCATTTTATTTCCCTGAAATGTGTGCTCTCAGATAAGTTTTTGATGCCTCCTCACCCTGATCCAGCCCTTGTGGAGCTCCTCAACATGAAGGAGCTCTCTTTACCCATCTCTATGTGGTCTACGCAATGCTTCTTGGAGTGCTCCTCTTCCCAGCAATCCCAACAGTTTTCCCCAGCACCCCTGAGGAGATGTACTGGAAGAGTGTGGCAGCAAGTGTCTTCCCTCCAGCCGTCTCTGACAGAAGAGTTTTCCCATTGGAATTGACTCAGAGGATCAACCACAGCCCCTCCTGCCAAACTGCCTCTTTTCCAGCAAAGCCGGAGGCTCGCTCCGCTTTAAAAAAAAAAAATCCCCAAATCAAGACGGTATTTCAAGTTGGATTACAGCTCTTTCTCCAAAGAGCCAAAAGTTTTAGCTGAAAAGAATTAGCTGGGCTCCGCAGAAAAGAGGCTGTAAAGAAGGAGGTTTTATTGCCCTCGGCGCTGCACCTCGCTGCCCCGTGACAGCTCGGCGTACATCAGCAGTGGCAAAGTGGCGATTCCACCAGCCAGCAGAGAGGCAGGAGAAAGAAAAGGCAAAGGGAAGCAGAGCCCTGACGTGCAGGGTCTTTAGCGTCTTCCCGAGGGTTTTCCGTGAGAACGTCGCTTGGGTGAGGCCAGCCGGCAGAGGCCGGGAGCCAGCCCATGCCCTTGCCGACGGGATTAGCAGCAATGCTAATCGTCCCTGCTTGCTAGCCCCAGGAAAAAAAGCGTAATTCCTTTCTGTCGCAGAAACGGATCCAGCGGGAGGCTGTGGGACGAAACTTGCTCAAATATTGAACTTGAAAAATTTTGCTCTATCTGCCTTTCAGTAAACAGTGACTAATTGCTCTGGCTGGAGCTGACGTACCTTCAAGATTGGAAGGTGCAGATGGAGCAACGATAACGAAGGCTCCTTACCTAACTTTGGCTGTACATTAATCACAAATGTTTGCTATGCAAATCTTGTCATACAAAGCAATTATTGCTGTTCCCATACTGACCTCATGTTTATTTATTACATGAGCTCTTTATTTGAACCTTGTCTGGTCTCTCTTCCTTTATAAGCGTATTAGCGTGTGGCTTCCAAAGGCACCCAGCTGAGAAATTGTAGATTTATTTGTGGCGTGGAGGGACGGCGCATGCCACACCGACTGCAATGCAGAGCCGAGAAGCTCGGCTCTTATGCCGGTAACTCTTCATGCAAAATATTCTCACCCTGAGGTCTTTTGCTAGGACGAAGGACGCTTTCTAATAGCACAGGGCCACGACACCGGGTTTGCTCTGACTCTGCAGTATTAGCCGATGGTTAATGGAGACTGTCAGCCCGAAGAGCCACGCAATAAAACTCTGGTTGGGCTTTTTAGGGCCTGCTTAGTAAAAGTAAAATTTTACGCAGTCCTTTCTCCTTGGCTTTGTCACCTTTGCCTACCTCTGGGACGATGAGTTGCAGAAAGATTTAACTCTGACACCAAATAAGTTGCAAGTGTCTTACTGAAAGGAGTGGCGTCTGGGTGGCTGGAGCACAGGGTGTCTTTAAGCACAAAATATTCTCTAGCCACAGGAGTTTTCTCCACGTGATTTAATGTTGAGCAACAGTGGCATCCGGTGGGCAGAGGGTTTCGCCCCTGACAGCTTGCGGCAGCTCGCTCCCTCAGTTTTGCCGTATGGTTTCTCTAGATTATCATTAAACACAATTTCTAAATTTATTTGGATTAGATTTCTTGTTTCCTCTCCTCTTTCTTTAGTTGGGCTGCACAGCAGGCGGAGCCAGGTGTTAACTTTTGCAGCGTGACAGTTTTCATGCACTAGATTATGCTCCGCTATATAATCTAGAGGCAGGCAGGACTTCTGAAATCAGCCGCTCCCCTCCACCCCACCCCGTGCCAAGCTGTCAGTTATCAACCTTGTACTGCAGAGAGCTGGCTAATACTATGGGTAAGGCTCCATCCCCACCCTTGACGGCAGTGAGAAGACTTCCCATGGGTGCCTGCCTTGAACCAGACCCTTTTGTCTGACCTGTCATGGATTCCCTCCACATCCACAAACACTACCAGTACTCTTTTATCAGGGAAAAACGTAAAAAGGCCCCGGAGCCTGAATCAAATGAAATCCCGCTGTTGTATCTTCCAGTCCTCTGCTCCCATCCGCAGCCTCCCTGCATCTCTTGCCACTCGCTCTTCTGCTCTCACCACTGATTTCAGCTCTTCCCAATATAGTGTCGTTTTCTGATGTAATTAACACAACATTTCCGATTGCTTCCAAATCATTAATAAACTCGCTAATTAACAGCAGGCCTGGTGATGAACCTAGCAATGCCACACTGCGCACTTTCCCCTGCCTGAATCACCCCTCTGCAGCATCACCCTTTCGTTAGGATCTCGACTGCCTTTCCATCCGTCTGACAACTTGCATGCCCTGGTTGATTTGAAACATTTCTTTCCCCCAAGTATTTCTCTTTTACGGCACAGCTGTAGCTTTTGCTAATTGTTCATGAAATGACTTTTTTTTTTTTTCCTAAAGTAATATTTTTCTTGAGAGGTTGAATTAAAAAGAGGCTATAAATGACTAATGGTAATTAATAAAAATGAAGAAATAATTGGGCAATATCTTTAAATGTATATGCCTGGAGTCAAACTCCTAAATCCCCATTTCAGTTAGAGCAGCCTGGGTTTTTTTTCCTCCCCCGAAGGAGCAGCAGTTCTCATGACTGTCTCAGCAGGGTAAGACACAAACAGAAGGACAGGGAGTATTCCAAGTGATGGAATGACCCGCTGAAAACCCAGACAGCTGAGGGCTGGGAGAGCATGCTGGACCACACCGGCAGCAAACAGCTTGCTGCTGCCCTTCTTTCCTTTCTGAGAGGAGGAGAAGCACTCACGCCAGGGCAAGTAGGGATTTGGGGAGCTGGTGAACATCTTGGTCCTCTTGAAAAATGGCACATTTAACCCATGGAGAGCCCTGCCTCTAGATACCCGAGCCCTGCCACTTCCATAGGACTGTTAGAAAGGGATTAGACATTTAAGGGCAAGACAGTTACATTAAAAAGAAAATAGAAGCAATAAAAGTCTTTTGTGGTTCAGAGCATAAATCAGCCTTTTACTGCTTCCCCTTGCAGGGAGTGCAGCCGCAAACGTCTAACTCAGGGATTTTTATATCTAGTTGTGAGATGTCTGGGAGAGTGCAGCGCCAGGGAGCGGGCACGGGACCGTTCGCCTGAGGCAGCGCTGCCAATCCAAGGATGCCACAGCATCCTGGTGGCTTTGGGAGGGAGGCTGAGTGCGATGGTGCAGAGTCAGGCGTATGATCCCATCGTGCAGAGCAGGACTTGGGCATGCACAGAGCCAGTTTCAATGGCTGCTTCACCCCTGCTCCCCTCTCCTGACGATAATTTATCACCGGTGCTTTACCTTTGCCAGTGTGGACTAGCAGAAACTCAGATCCAACCGCCAGATATGAACCCAAGCTCATTAAAAGGTCACATTTTACAAAGTAGCGCAGCCACCCTAACCAAACGAGTGCCTGGCTAATTGCCTTCTGTGTAAAATCGGGTTTGTGGTTTCCGTGGGATCAAGCATGGTTTCCTCCTCTCCTCCCCTAACTCTTCGGTTATATTCCCAGTCGCTGATGAGCATTTGATGTGCAGAAAAGACTGCATTTTGCGGTCACAAACATGCTTTCCAAACACCTGGGTTTGCTTACACCCAGGGTGGTGCTGAGGCAGAATGCAGCAGAGCAAAAAATGCCGCACTGGGCTAAACCTCAGTAGGCAGTTTGAGAGTGCAAAGCACCTCCTGAGATGTCACACTGAGTAGGTTTGAATCATACATGTAAGCCATTAAGTCAATGCATCACTTTATTTTCACTGCTTCTTGCAATGTCAAGTGAGACAGAGCTGGCCAAGCTGGTACATGTATAACAAACTCCAGGTTCCTCCTGCTCGCTGGGCTGGAGAAGGATATATACATCACAGTAGTAAATTGTTTAGCTGAAAGCATGGGAGAGCTTGTGCCTTCCACAGCAGCATCCTATGTCATTTAACAAAGCAAGCATGTGTCAGCTGTGGTGACAGGGACACTCTGTGTCAGCCACGCTGAGCGAGAAGCCCTGGTCATTAGGCAACACGTGCTGGAGCACATGAAGCTGGAAGTGAGCATCTCTGCACAGAGCGGGTCAGCGAAGAGTTGCAAGCAGCCCTGAAACAAATACAAACACATCGCATGAGAGAAATATTCACTCAGGTACCCCCTCGTCTACAAGCACAGCCTTACTTACACGTGATGAGCAGCCAAAACCTCGTGCAAGAAGAAAGCTTGTGCAAGAAAATGGCTTCTCACCTCCAGACAGTTGGGACCCTTGGAAATGCCCATTAGCCCACCTGAAACTGATGCTGAGACAGTTAATGATGGGCAGGGTTTTATAGGTGCAGGCTTTTCCCTTCACACATGGACAAGCAGGACAATAAGTACAGGATCTATATGCACACACCTAGGTAAGCAGCGCTTTGGAAGTACATTACCTTTATGGATAACAGCGGTGAAGGTCTGTGGGGAGAAAAAAAGTGACATGGAGGCATCCCCACCTCCTCCATCTCCGCCAAAGAAGATGCTCTGCCACTTGGCTGAGATCCCCAGCTCCACATTTAGAGAAGTGGGACCTACAATGGGAGCAGTGTGGAGCTCAGCTGTGTTTGCAGGACTTCAGAGATGATATCATAACGTCAGAGGAAGACAGAGTGGAGCTCCAGCCGGGCTGTGAGATGTGAGCTCAGCCATTCACCGCGGGCAGTTAATCTGGCAACAACAGTGGGTCCATTGTAGAGTGGTGCAATGCACTAGGTTGTTTTGGGTTTTTTTTTTCAGAATTATTGTTTGGGGAGTAACAAAAATTCCTCTGGAGCACAAATAAGTGTATTCTGGGAACCTGAAAGAGGCCAGCCAATTAGATCATAGAAAAACTACGAAACATGAAATTTCAAAAGTAGTAGGTAATCAATACAACACAGGCTTCGTAACTGTATTTTCTGGAACTAATGACTGAGCTCAAGAAAGTATTTTAGACCATGCTTGTTTGTTAGTGGTGTTTATGTCTGCTTCATAGCAAAATGATTAAAGTACACTCTCAATTTAAGGAGACCTAAGACAGGCCTATGAGGTCCTCTCTGAATTAGGGCATCATACTGTTTCTTTTTTTTAAATTTTTTGTGTTCCTCCTGTATATACCAATCTCCTTTGTAACCTGCCTTTCCAAGGCTCTCACTTAACATTTACAGCTCCTTCTCTTAAAGCGCTCTGGTTCTCAGCCCAGTAGAAGATGCAGCCCTTTTTTCCTTGTCCACATGCAAAAAGGTGGGTGTGTTTCTGTTTTTCTCGTACCAGTCATATATGACATCCAAATACAGCATCCTCTTGCCTAGATCTCTCTCACTCATCCTTCTTTCCCACTTCTCCCCTACCTTCCTCATGATCCTAGTGGTGGATCTCATGTCTGCAGCCAGCTCCTCGCACCTCAATGATATCCTGCCATATTTCATGTCTTTCCTCTTTTTAAAAATAAAACAGCACCTTCCAAACTGGCGTTGAACAGAGTGCAGTAAAGACAATATAGAGGTCACCTGCTTGATACCAGCAGAGTTTCCTCTTGTTTCTTCTTGCAGCTGGTGGATCGTACTTCAGTCGGGTCCTGATACATCACTTCTCAGGCCATACACTGCAAGCATATCAACATACTAATAAAGTTTGCTTTTTCTCATGGGGGACTCAATTTTGCAAGATGACTGAAGGCAATACAAGCTGCAGTTCGGCATTTTGCAAGGCTGGTGCTATAGACTGACAATAACAGGGCTGGGATTTCTGCCAGGGTCAAAGCATCCCACTGTTTTCAACACATTCAAGGTTGCATCTGGAAAATTTTAAGGAGGACTAAAGGATATCCACCTATTCCTCGAAGCACTTTTGAAGCTCACAGTCATAATTATTTATGAAACAGTTTCTGATGCCTTTTTTTGTACAAAGTTTTCCTATGAAGAATTCATTATACAGCACAGAATGTGTCTATAAATAACAGACACTCCAGCTCACCTGCTTCTTTACATTTCTAAAGGCATTGCAAGCCCTACATATAACAAAATAGAGAAAATTAACGCTGTCACATTATCAGCACACATCCCTGGTCTGGTGCAATTTGCCGGATGGTCCTGTTTGCCTGATAATTCATTGTTTCTATAGCAATCCTGCCAAGAAGAGTTTCCCATTGTGCTCGAGAAGAAGGGCACTCCCAGGACCACAATAGCTTTATTAGCTCCAAATACCTTACAAATAGAGCCTCGTTATCAAAATCGGCTTCCAAAAATCACTGTTATTTCAAGCTTGGTCATTAATGTGCCCAGGACAAGATGTTCGGTCGCTTCCAGGGGACCAGCCCATTTGCTTGTAAGTGGCTGAGCGCAGGCTTGTACTAAGTTTATTTGTAGGAATGACTGCACCAGTCAGATCCTTTCAGGTTGCTGTTCCTGTGTTAAATAGTTCTATTAAGTCTTAATTTTCCATATAGTTGTAGGTGTCATGAAGCTGCCGGTGTGAGCGGAAGCACTCAATAACTTAGCAAACTGCAGCAAAGAGGATTTTAAAACCTGGCTTGTTATAACTTTGGCGATTGAAATCACTTGTCCTCATCAAAGTGACAAAAGCAGAGGCGATGGGGCTGTGCCGACAGATGCTGAGGTGGTACCTGGGGCTCCGGGCGCTGCTTGGCAGGCGGCTCACGCGCGGGTGCTTTCACATGTAGGGCACCCCCACCCGCCTCCTCCCGGGGCTGGAGCCCACCGGGAGCTGCAGCACAAAGCCAAGCAGGATTTCAGGGCGCTGCTGCCAAGGCAAGGGCAAAACTTCCGCTGGCAGACCAGGAGCAGGCAGCAGGCCAGTGGGTCGCCTTGTCTGCAGGCAGCCGTGCAAATCTCCGCCCCAATTTTCCCTTTTTTGCTATTTTTTTTTCTTTTTTCCTGGAATCCAGCCATTTGTGAGGTGAATGCTCTCTTCTTGCAATGTTTTTTTCTTTCTTTCCTTTTTTTTTAAGAGCGTGCACTAGAAAAATAAACTTTCAGCAAGTACCAGGTACTATATAAATCTTTTTTTTTAATTTTTAAATTTATTTTTGTATTTATTTTCAACCTCTGTTACTGATTCTCTGGGTATTTGGCAGTCAGGAAAAAAAGAGAATGCTACTTCAAGTTATGACAAAGGTCCCACCACCATGACAACATTGAATAGGAGAACAGGTTTGGCATGAACAGTCAAAGGAATTAATTCTGCTGCTTTTTGGGCCTTATTCTGTGTGCAGAAGGTCTGGCACGTTCTTCAGAGAGGCGTTGCTTGATGCCTCTTATCACTGAAAAAGCCGAAAGGGAGGTGTAGGAAAAATCCCAGCCCCTTCACATTTCTTCATGATTTCCCAGCTTGTAGAAGCACTTGCAGAAGGAAATATAGGGTCCTGTTTTAACTAATTTTGCTCCCTCTAGTTTTTTTCCCCCCACCATCTCTAATTTAGAAATTTATCTAAAGTTAAATAATAGCGGTTTAATTTATCTTAATAGATAGACCAAAAATCATCCAAATTCAGAAATTTTCACTTTTTTCCCTTTTTAGGTAAAAATAACAATGCAAGTTGTTGGAAGATTGCCCAAGAAAAAAAACAACCACCCCAAAACACCCCATCCTGATTTAGAGTAACCCTCGTAGGAAGGGAAAACCCTTGCCTTTCAACCCACCAAGCCTTCTAGCCCTCCCATACCACCCTCTTTATTTCCTCATCAGCCTGCTTTGATCACACAAGAGGTGACCTGAGTCCAGATCTTGTCCCAGTATCCATGATACAAACGCTTCAACATTTACTGTTTTCAGTGCAGTTTTTCTGAGTTTTCCTCATTTGAGTAGTTTCCCTTTTCAGCCGTAAAAACCTGCCACAAATTGCATCCATCCCCACAAGCAGGGAATGGTTGCACGCTTCCCTCCTAAGGTTTAAATTAAGACTTAATGAAGACTCAGAATTTAAGATTAAATGTTCAGCCCCTGGCTAATTATGTTTGTAAGGTTCAATTTGCTTGGCAAGCATCTGAGTTAAAAAAACGTAACCAAAACAAGCCCCAAACAATATTTACACATTCGAGAACACAGCGAATCCTCCTTTGAAATGGCACAAGAAATCCCCGCAGAGCTCTGGTACACTTTCAGCCAGCCTCCTTTTATTTTAAAGTTGTCCAATTCCCTGAAAAAAAGCAAGTTCACTATCTTTGTGTTTTAAAAACAGTGAAATGTCTCAAATATTTGTGCTTGTCTGTTCTGGCAGCTCTCATGTGCATTATAGCTATGCGTATAGCTCTACATGCATATAGCTATGCTTGTATTCCACACCCCTACATGGGTGAAGATCCGAAATACAGATCCCCTTTGCAGCTATTACGCATCACTTTTCAAGAATTACCTTTGAAGAATTACGTTAAGGTGGTGTTTACTTTCCATTTACGTCTTTCATTACAATTCCAGCCATTGGCTGGATCAAGTTTTCATTTTTATACTATTTTTCCTCCCTGTAGCAATGTCTTGTAAACAGCCTGCTTATTTACGACTATGAACAAGATGGAAAAGTCAGTGAATATCTTGTGGTATTAAGAAAAAAAATAGCTGTGGTTGCTGCCTTACACAATACACTTGATAAATTTGAATAATCTGAATTTTTATTGTGGCACTCTTTAAAATAAAGAGCTACAATTTCCTTTTTTTTTAATTTATTTTAAATAATGCACAAAAATTCTAATAAACAATTTAGTCTGAACCACAGGGAGAAATGAAAGGCTGTTCAGATGTAGTGACTCACTGGATTATTGAAAACAACTATGTGGCTGCAACTGCTTTGAGTTGCCGATACATCTTTTCCCTCTGTTTCTAATAACAGGATCACTGTAGAGCTTTTATGAAAAATGAAATTTCCTTCTTTTCCAATAGACAGAAATATTTACGTGGGCTGGAGAAATACAGCTAAAATGCTGAGACCTTTAACACAGCTAAAGTCTACGAGGCACAGATTTTTACTTATATGAGTTGTAGAAATCTGTCTGCCCATCTTAATTCTCATGATTTATCCCCCAACATGCTTTTTCACTTCTGTGGATCGGCTGATCAGTTTTTCCTCCTTTGTTATGAATAAACCTCCCTCAGAAATGAAACACAAGGCTTGCAATATCTGGGGGACCCTTTGCCGCCACTGTGTATAAAAGAGATGGGAACTGAAGGCTGTTCTGCTGTGTGACATTAAGTAGATTACACCTCCCACTATGCTGAAAAGCGCTGCTGTCAACATTATACCAACTGTTAATAGCCAGCTAGCTATTATTTTTTAAATATTTTTTAAAAATTATTTTGAAGTGTATCTATAGTTATTTGCAAGAGAAAAAACCCCAATGCCAAGAAGGGTTTCCCTCTTAACTGGTGGCACCTCTCTGGTAGATGCTCTGAACATCTCTCTATAGGTATGCAGAAGCATGGCTGTGTCAACCCATCTCCAATACCATTACTGACACCACACAACGTTTAAATAAATGAATGATTAGCTGTGGGATTCAGAAGGAGATTGTGTGTTTTGTTGGTGCTCCACACGCTGACAAGCAGGTGAAAAATGTTGCCCTGTAAACATAGTTGTCTCTGTTGATAGAGAGATGCGTTATGGAAAGACATTAGTCACTGTAAACCCCCAGATACCTAACAAAGATGGATTTCAATAAAAATAGAGAGTTGTTAAAGTAACCTATCCTCTCTTCACAGGCTTGGGCATAAAGATAAACGTTATATATTCACCTCTGCTGATCTCCATGCTTAACAAAACAATGAGCACAAGAAGCAACTAACATTCCTGATACCACCGTGTTTCTTTTAACTACCCTGGAAAACCTGCCCAGGGTTGAGCCCCTCTCTCACTGAAACGCCAGCTTAGCATCACTGATACAGGTAGACAGACAGATAGTCCCTCCATGGTGTTTTGGGGTGGGTGTGTTTTCTTGACTATGCAGAACAGGTGGACCACTTTCTTCTTAAATATTTACTAGACTTACTAAATATCAAAATGACCAAGTCTTCCTTCCCTCTCTGCATCAGAGATGAGGTAAAACAAACCACACCTGCCAGCCAGTTGGACCACTGTAAAACTCAGTGCTGCAAGGGGCTTCTTTCTGAGCAGCTTCTTGATCTTCACAAGGCTTCACCTCATTTTTCCTGGTGACCTCTCAGTGCTGAGCTCCATAGCGGGAGCAAGGCTTGGGGAGCCATGAAGGACTGGACATGACTCCAGCATTCCAGAGCATGAGAGTCACCTTGCTAAAAGCTGATGTTACATATGTCGCTGCCTTTGCAGATGAATTATCTTAAACAACACGAGGCTGCTGCTGGTTGGTTTTCTGGTTCACACACGTCTCCTGCTCTTAGAGGGGGCTGAGGGTGCAAAGGCAGCAGAGTGCTCTGCCTGCAGTAGGTCAGTCAACTCAAAAGCAAGATTCAGTCCCAGAGATAATCTTCGTTCTCTCAAAACTTTAACCTAAGAGAGTTCAAGAAAATAGAAAAAAGTCATCTTGTGTTGGTCTTTCACTTGCTTAATCTGACAAGCATTGCAGAAAGGGTGGCCTACAGCAGGGTATGCTTTAGATAAGGAATAATTCCTGTTCCAGTCATTGCTGGGGCTGTTTAGTCCTTGAGGGTTTTGACATAAGTCTCCACAATGCAGGCAACTGCAATGAACTAAGAGGTTGGCCTGAACTTAGTCTCTGTGAGCACAGAGAGGTGATCATACTGTCTGCCTTGGCAAGACCTGTCCTTCCATCCCGCTTGGTAGACATCCCTTCATCGACTGCAAGGGGCAGAGCTGGTTCCTCAAAACTTTGTCTTTCCCATTCTTAATATTCTTGTCATATAGAGTAGGAACCTAAAATGAGCCAGTGGCTTTGCTACAATAGTACAAGAAAGTCATCATCTCCTCATTGTTTGACCTTGTGAAAGAAAGGTGAAGTACCTGAACTCCTGTTTTCCCATCTTGAGATGTCATTTATACTGATAAGTAAATTGTCACGCAAGAAAGGTAATTATCTGCGAGTGCTCTGGCATAGCGCAGATTCATCTGTCCTACAGCATCAGATAAAGGTGAAGGCAGCTCACTACCACTTGCACCTCTCGAAAGTTTTTGGTTCCTGGAAATTAAAGGAAAGCAAATAAGAGAAGATAATTTACAATCACTTAGCATTTGCAAAATGAGATCAAAGAAAGCAAGGTAGGGAAAGGAGCAGCTTTGCACTGTGTCAGCCGAAATGATGTGGCGTATTTTCACCTGATTAAATTGCCGTTGCCGATGAGGCTTTTTATTCTTTTTAAACCAGGGAAAACCTGTGGTGTAACCACTTCTCCAGGAACTTGACAACCAGAGGGTCACCTCAGCGGGCACGCAGCACAGGTGGCCGTGATGCTGAGGTTTGGCTGATGGTCACCTCAGGAGTGCACGGGATGTGGCAGGATATCGTGAGCATCTCGGCTGGGGCACCAGCCCACCCGTGAGCCACGGATGGCAGGGATGTTCAGCTGATAAATAGTCACCCTGCAGCCCTCGGGTGCTCTGTAAGCGCTGCTGTACAGCCCGGGCGCTTGCTCCAAAAAAGAAATGGCTTTTACTTACATCTTTAAATTCCTTTAAATGCAAAATTTAATTTTGCAACAGGGAGTCTGTTGCAAAGTACCACGGCTCGACACCACAAAGCACAGTGAAAAATGCTCCTGGAGACCGTCGGGGATGCCGCAAGCGCTGCCCCCCCCACCCCGGCTCCCGCGGCGTCCTCCTCCTGCAATGCAACACTGCCCTCTCACGGCTCCTCTGCTACCGAAAAGTGACATTTACGGGGGCACGCAGGTAATCCCGGCCTAAAATCCTGGGGTTATACCCCGCTATAGCTCTAGCATTGCTGCGTGGTGCACCCCACTTTATATCAGGACAGAGGATCCAGCCATCTGCGTCCCAGCATCTGCTCCCCATGCTGAAGGTGGGACGGGTGGGTTTGGTTTCCGCGCTGCAGCCGTTCATCCCTGTTACAGGGGAGATGAAACCGAAGAGCTGAGCCACCAACGTCTGGCATGCTGCAACACCCTGCTTCTGTGCTGAACTGAGCCTTCTCCCCAGGTTTACACCCCCACAAAAAACATAAACACAGAAGCGCATATCACTGCATCAACTGCTGCCAACACACTTTCTCCTTGCTTTGACCTTGCCATGCAAACTGAGACTGTTTTCCTTCTTAAGGTGCAAAAACGTCCCTTGGTAACATCAAGTTGGAGATAAGCCCAGGTTAAAGGAGGTGTTTGGCCAGAGCAGGTATTCTTGATGGGTGACAAGGCAGCAGGATATGCTGCTGCAGGTGCCCCAGAAGGCAAAACTGGGTGCTGCCCCAGGCCCCTGAAGGATGGCTCAGGGTGTGTGGACAGCAAACACAGATGGGATGGAGAGAAAAAAATGCAGTACAGTCTCACTGCCCCTTCACCCTCGCACCAAGAAGGGATAAGAGGCCCCCACGGCATTGCCCGTCTTTCTCCCCTGAACAGCCTCTCTCCCACACTGCACAAGGGGTGTAAACCCTACTTTGGCTGAGCCATGGAGGGCTGAGAGGTTGCTCTTCTGCTCAGTCTCATTCCCACCAGCTCGTGCACATTACTTTGGCCCAAGCATATCAATTGTGCCCATACCAAATGTTGGGTTTTCAGTTTACACGTGTTGGAAATCAAATGCTTGCATCCCCAGCAGGTAGCTGTGCCCCCTGAGCTCCAGTTCTGCAGCTTTCCTCTGTATAAGCAATTCCTGGATTCTCTTTTCAAACAAATAACTCCCATGGCACCTCAGGCAGTTTTACAAAAAAAAAAAAAAAAAAAAAAAGAGCAAGATGCTATTAAAAAATAACCTGGCAA